>JAAAKM020006971.1:119868809-119963710 GCA_010016025.2 Alatinidae sp. Z8VKAUB7J3
AACCTCATTACCTGCTGAAGTACATCAAGAACATTTTGATATGTTCTATATCGTGCAGTATGGTCACTTTGCTTTTCTGCCAACATTTGCAGCAAAGTACCAGCCTAGGAACAAAAGGATTTACCATATGTAAAGTGAATACTAATTTGACACTTTAAACAGAAACCCTAACAAAGAGAATTCAAAACACAAAACTTACACAGTTTTATAAAACACGATTAATATTCTCTTTAACTCATTCATAGCACGTTACTTTTTTGCCCTGGAAATAAGAAAATCAGAGTTTTGTACGGTGGACAAGGAAAGATGTACCTCCTTCAACAAAAAATAGATTGTTTGTATTTTCACTCAACAAAAAACAGCCAATGTGACCTAATAGTATGTAAAATTGTAAATTTAGATATTTTGGATATTCCCATAATTTTTATTGAAAAAAGAAATGTGACAAAAGTCATGGTTTTAAAATTACATTCTATCCTCACTGCACAATAATATTATCTAGTATCAAAATATGACATGGTTTGTATAATCCCTTACAAAAGCATTCTTTGTACTACTGTAATTCATCACATTTATATATATACTTCCTTTGTAATGAAATAAAACATTTGGGTGCTAATGCCAGTGACATGCCCTCCTGTCTTTTATTTCTCAGCATTATGTTTACAATTTTTAACAAGTGTTAGGGCTACTAAATGTCAACAGAGTAGAAACTGGAGGTCTGAAATTAAATATAATTTAAAAGGTTTCTCCAATTACAGAAAATATTACTACCACAGTAGAAATACAACAAACTGAAATCACAATTACCTCCAAGAAATCACCCTTATTTTCTTTCAACTTAGCCAATTTTTCACATGTTTCAATCCATTTGGATACATCTCTAGATAATTCAAAATATTTAAAGCATAGTTAATGACCATTAACTGATATTACCATTGACAATATTAAGGTAGCATCAATAGTCATTGTCATATTCAAAATCATCATCATCATCATTACCACCATCATCATTACCATTTCCCATGCCAGCACTGATTGAACTGAGTAAACTAAGGCCCAACTTACAACCTGAACCAGATTGTAAAAGGTCTAAACTCAAGATGCTCCACAAAAAATTATCTTTATCACCTCTACAAAGAAGCTCTAATAACATTTTTTAAGTCAAAAATTTAAAAGGTCAATGAGAAACAGGGCCCAGTTTGCAACACTGTAGGAGAATAAAAATATTGAAGTCCTGTGGAAAGATATCATGCATAAAATATCAATGGCTATCTGTCACAGTTATACGTGAATGAGTTAGGACAATCTTAAAATGGACTTAGTAATGACAGAAAATGGTGTCCATTGGCTGTAAAATACATCTCTTTGAGCTGGTCAGGTCAATGGGTGATCCTTGACAGTTGCCTTTTGACCATGATTGTCTTTTTTAAAACTGGTAAACTGAGGGGCGTAAAAGAAGTGATCAGTGGATTTGACAAATCAGGGCTCAAGCAACGGGTCTGATATATCAGCAAGCGTGGCCTGTTAAAGAGTAGCTCCTTCTCAAATTACAGTTTCTTCTATGTTTCTTATTTTCCTAAAATTTCCCCCTTTTCTTAATAAGATTTTCTTTTGAAATATTTGCACAATACTGCTCACAATTACTGTAGAAGACACAACACCATCAAATAGAATGGGTGCAAAATGTCTACATTTAAGGTGTCCTGTTCCATTTATGACAAGATTAATTAAGACAATACCCTTGTAAAACGCTCCAAGAGCTGTTCGATGCCACTAACAACTTATCAAAACGCTCAAGAACTGTTCAATATTATCCTCTTTCAACGTAGATGAAAGGTAGCTATATTGCTTAGTTTTCAGACCAACGTATTTCGCAGGAAATGTTTAATTCTAGCTTGTTATTATCTTATTATATATAGATTAAACGAACATTTTGAAGCATTTTTGCCTATGTGAAAGATTAAGCCCACTCACAAACTTGCAAGAAAGTCGTAAAATCAAAACTACACGGGTATCGATTACTTGATGCCAACCACTCTAGATATATTGTTGAGAACCATATAAAGTGGCTGCTATTAAGATCTTTTAAGCAAAAATATTAGTCAACAAGAAAGTCTGGTGAGACAACTTCATCAAAATCCCAGCGACATTTAAGCGTTACCTAATATAATTGCTCGTGCCCACTTAAAATTCCAAGTAAACCGTAAGAGCCTCAAATATTCTTAAATTTATCGCTCAAATTGCACACTCGTCTCCAACACCCACTTTTGATGCTCCAGTTTCCTTAATGACACCCTCCGAGAGAAATTTCCCCTTCACATATATTTGCGGTTAGGCGCTTTAGATCCACGTTATACGTTATTTTCATTCCTGGCATCAGGTCTCCGGTTTGAAGCCCTGGTTGAATTTAGAACACTGCGAATTACAGGCTAACTTTTCAGAGACGCTGTAGGTTTGGTTTTCAACTTAAGAGTAGTGGTATATTCATGATATATTTAGAACCACATGTCTTTGATACGCAACAGGAGTCCTTACTAAACAGCTCCCAGCCCACGCCGCGAAAACTAGATTTTCCGAGGCAGTTAACGCCTCTAGTTCTTTCTCATCTACGTAGATTAACAATGTGATGAAAGAGTTTGATTTCCTAAATGAATTGGATGATACAAATGAAGATGGAGGTCCCTATTGGCCATCCACCGAGGTCCCAAGCGATGACACTTACGGCATTGGCCAATCAAGATCTGGAAGCTACAGTGATCTGAGTCCTGCCATAAAGGACGAAGAGTTCACGGACGACGAAGATCCCGATGTAAGTCACTGCTCTGTCTGTGTTTGTTAGCCGCTTTGTATAGTTCGGAAAGTGATACCCATGATCTGGGTGATACGGGTTGATTCTGAAGTCCAGTCCATGCCTCTTTACTAGTTTATATATTGACTTCATATTACGTTTCTTTAGAATTGTCGTATTTATACTATACAGTGACATAAATAATGCATCAAAACATGCATGATGATTGTAGCTGGTACCGCATTGTTGGGCCTCTGTAGCTACGTCTTATTGTTAGAATTTACTTTCTTGTAGAATCGTTCTTGTAAGCCATCACACCGGTTGTTTTGCTGCAGTAAACATGCAACATGCAGGATGATAGGTAGACGGAAAGGCCGGTTGACGGACAAACTAGACAGACATGCAGGCGGAGAAACCGTCTTTAATAATCGAGTAATTAGATTATGCTGATATGCTTGGCTGCATAGTCGGGATGAATGAGGGATCAGGTAATTGAGTGACCCCTGTAGTTAGATTCCTTTCGGGTTTTTTTGCAACGCATGCAGTCCGTTACACCTGCATGTTTGGGGTAACTTAAGGCATAGCCACTTACCAAATATCACGCCGAGGTGCCGGAGGCAGGGATCAAGCTCATAAATATCTGGTTTTAGACCAAGGTTGTGTCCATTAGGCCAATGCTTTGTCCATTAGGCCATTACTTTGTTTATTAGCTCGATACCTTATCCGTTAGACTTATACTTTGACCATTAAATCAATGTTGTATCCATTAAACCAATGTTGTGTCCATTAAACCAATGTTGTGTCAATTAGGCCAATGCTTTGTTTAGTAGATCAATGCTCTGTTAGACCAATTCTTTGGCCCTTAGCCCAATGCTTTGGCCAATTTACAACAATCTGTCTATTGCACCACTTCGTCCTTTGTTAACTTTACTTGTCCTTTTTTGTAAAACCCTTTTCTGTTTTCGCCCCTCGCGCACATTGTAGAATCTGGACATGTCTTCATCACACCCTCTAAAGTGTGATGACTCGCGGGAAGAAAGTAGCAACGATAAAGACAAGGGCCATACCTCAAAAGACTCGGCAGAACTCTTAGAAACTAAGGAAGAATCGAAGGATTCTGGGGGCACTGACAGAGACAATGTGACCCTCGACACTGTTGAAGGGCTTGACATAGCAGACAAGTCGGTGAAAGATGAACTTCATCTTGAGGCCCCAGAGCCCAGCCCGGTATCTATTTCCAGGTAGGTTTGTATATAGTTACATAATACAGTGTTTCTCAAGGGGTCCTGGGACCCTCTTAGGGGATATTTGAGATTCTAAAGGGTGTAAAATTGACACAAGGGGAAAGTATTAGTCACCGAAAGGAACTATATTTAATAGGTTACGGACCCCCAAAATATTATTTGGAGATCGATGCTGGATGACCCTAGGCCCTAGGTTGTAAACCACTGTGGTAGATTGTCTGCTACTATATTATGTGCCAGCGAAGGATCCTAGCGGTATGGTGCAAAATGGCTACGAAGGACAGAATTAAAGACAGGTTATGACGTATGTACGATATTGCTTCCTTTGCTTAATATGTTAGGCAACGAAAGTATCACGCTTCCCTTTTAGAGATCTATGAATGTGGCACTTTCACCAGGAAGGACAAGGGTGCGTTTTTAAAGAAAGACGCCGAAAATACGCTGTGAAGTCTTGTGGAAGTCGATGGTTTTGTGACTGGTTTACCCAATCTACCCGTTCTTCGTTTCTCGAATTTTCTCACTGGTCTAGTCCACAATCATTTGTATAACTTATGGCCGCGCTAACAGCAGCCATTCTGTTCTTGTATACTCATTTATTGTACATTTTATCAGTAATGATTTGTGCTTCCTCATTCCTAGTGCTGATTCCACACTAGAGGCACTGGATCGAGCACAGCTTGTGACATCAGAAACGGTCCTCTCGGCGCCAAGATATTTCGTCTTGTCCTATGAAGAAATCCCCTACAAGTGGAGCACATTTGTAACAAGCTTCGTTGCTTCTTCCAATACTGCAACCGCCGCTGACTCGCTTCCTTGTTTCCCTATGGTTTTGAAAGCCTGCGGGTACTGGTTACAGCGGCTCACACGTGAATGTTGTGATCAGTTTGAATCTGGTCTTGAAAGCATAGGCAGTAAATTTATAGAAGTAGAGGAAACTTTGGAAAACGAACTGAAACTGCCATACGTGTTTGTGGACCATGAGCTCTTTGAGATGGCGAATTTACTGACGAAGCATAAATTTGCGGCAATCAAGCTAAACGAAGGACTTCAGGTGTTGCAAGAGAAGCGAGAACAGGCTCAGGAGCATTTGGATTTAATCCAAGCTACAAAACGAGGTTCATCGCTAGACTCAGATGAAGATTTGGGACTGCAGATCTATCAGACTTCCACGAGGGACGTCTTGGCAACAGACACGCGTGTCATGCTAGACTTGAGTACTTGTTTATATCGAATTCACATGCAATTTGTAATGTGCTTGGAAGTTTACTTGGGATACGTGGAGAAGATTATTGTCGCGTCGAAAAAGAATGAGGTAATTTGAATGATTTTGTCAGAATTTGTCGTTATTCTTTTGAAGTAGCACATTGATTTTTCATGTAATATCCATACAAAACATGCGTACAAACTTACGTACAAAATGTCCGTCTACGTGTGAATGAATACCTACTCCATAAGTCTTTGAAAGAATACCAAATTGAACAATTGTCAAGTAAGAGTTGATCACATACTTTGGTCAAGAAGTTCGTCGCCTATTTTTTTCAGTTGAGGTACATACCAAGAATGAACTGGCTTGACGATTTGAAGAGGTGGTCGGGAAGAACTATTGTGGAATGCATCAGACTGCCAGAGGGAGATAGATGGAGGAAAATAGTGAACTCATCAAAGTGCCCCAACAGTCATAGGACTACGGGAGTGACTGGACTGGACTGGACTGGACTTGACTGGACTGGACTTGACTGGACTTGCCTAAAGGTTGCATATGAAGTTGCTCCCATTTTCAGAGTATTGAGAGCAAGTCATTGTTATAAGTTCTATTTTAAGAGCGCTTTGAAACATTTAGTGCAGCTTGTTACTCAGAGAATTCATACAATCTATGTTTGGTTCCTTTCAGGTAAGCGACTTTTCTCAAGATCTCTTCCAAGCGTACGACGAGATAGCGGCATGTTGCACTGAGGCTGACACAGATGGAGAATTGCATCCTCACGTAACTTTTCACGCCCCCATTTCAGCCGAGGGAGCAATTGAGTACATGGTCGATTTATTAAAGAAAAAACAGTTTCTTAAAGCCTTACGGATTCTACAAGCCTATCGGAACCAAAGCTGGTCAGATTTTATAGGAAGGAAGGACGACGAGTTGGACACTATAGTTGCCATTTACACACGGTTTTTAATGACGGGAAAATCGAGGTACATCGCCTTAAGTGGCTCAGTTGAACATCTGAGTGAACTTTGTGATAAGCTAAGCGAATTCATGGCCGATCTTTTGTCACGAATTTGTGAGCTTAATGACCACTAAAATTTGTTTGTTTTACAGGGTGTTAGGGTGGGAATTTTAGTTTTTAGCTACATTTTCACTTTGTTTTGTGTCGAATTTTCGGTGATTCGCAAGATGTCCTACGTAACAGAGCAAATGCAATGACGTTGAGTTTACAGTAATGGATGGGTCTTGACTTTGAGGATACAGTTGGTAACCTTGGCGACGCGGGGCATGAACATCTTGACATGTGTCAGGAGAATGTTGAATGTGTATCATGTCATATGACAAGGATGGCTTTTGAAGTTGATGACCAGACACTGCAGGCAGTTTGCTGGCTGGCAGCACAACTCACGAAAGTCTGAGCACTTCTATACACTGGCAGGGTGCAGGGGTAGCACCTGCAGGACAGTGGGGGGCTGTCGGTTTGAGTAAGGACCCACTCTGTGCTGGTATGATAGAACTGTTTGTATCTTTTGCAAAGACCCCCCACCCCCACAAGTCTTTAAGATGGAATATACATTTTACACAGATAAAGCAGGGACTAAGCGGACATTGTGGAAAGTCTGAGACGTGTAGCTTTTTTCGCCAAGATTTAAGAAGAGGTAATTTCTTGAGCACAGGCGATCCCACTGTATTACATGTTGAAGTTGCGCTGTTCAATTATTTGATGGAAATGATTTTAAATGTAAGTGGTTACCCTTTTAGCGTTTTAAATATAAACAACACTGCCTTAACTTCGACCTCCAAGTATTGGCAACTCCCCCAGTTTGCGACACTTTTCATGTAGTTCAAGTTTAAATCTTGCAAAGACTCCTCTCCGAATATGTAAGTAATGGCCCATGCAACTGCTACTTCAGTAGGCCCCACTCTGGAGTTGGAAATGGAAAACAGTGGCGGGTGTCAAGGGACGGGGAACTAGCCTTTTAAATCTTATGCTTTTTGCCTTTAACAGTTTTAACAGATTGAGTGAATTAAGCAATTTATTTGGTCCACGGGATCGTTTTACATGTGCTAACTCTCATCGTTTCAAAGTATCAGCGTTTGCATGAAAGTCTATACTGAGTATGTCGTTGTCACCACGTAACCAAGGGCGCTATGCATCGGGTTTAATCGCATATATGACTGACATCTGCTCCATTGTGGCCGAGGTTCGTATAACTACTTCTGACACCGTGTATGAATCGACACAATATGGGAGTAAAGACGGCAAAGACGTTTTCTACCTTAAAGCGTCAAGGTTAAAGAGGGAAAAGACTTCCTTTGCTTAATTAAAATGAATATAAGGCTGGTTCATCCAGCTATCAAAGCAGTACAACAGTTTTAGGCAAAACCTCATGATTAAGCTATTATATAAATGATAATGCCATACCTTAAACAGATGTGTATCAGCTGTAGATTGAATTGGTTGTTGCCTTATTCAATACAGCTGTTCATTTCTGGAGATAAACATCTTAAAAATCGGCCATTCCATATTTGTTTTCATGGTGACGTTACCAGGTTGTTCACCAGTTTCTGAGCCTAAATGCCACCCGTAATTCTATTATGACACCTAATTTTTGTTTTGATACTTCGTTGATAATCTTCAGTCCACGTGAAGGGGAAGTTTGATTGTTTTGTTGGTTTTTTGTACTGAATGAAATGAGTTATTTGAGATTGTTACTGATTAATCTTAAGTGACAGTAAGGGTTTTTCTAAAACATGGTGTCGCGTACTGCCATTTCTGGATATTTGGTACCTCCAAAGGGTTTTTGCAATATATGGATTTCAACCTGGGAGGCTGCTACTGAACGTCGGTGACAGGTTGGTCATACCCTTCGTTGTCCAAATCGGGCGTAAAGTCGCTAGCAGTTCGCCCAAAATGGATTAACTGAGTGATAACACAATACGAAGTTTAAATAGTTTGTTTGTGGTACAAAATAAGAATATTGCACGAAATAGCGAAAACATTGTGTACTTAAAAGCTTTTTGTAAAGTGAGTAATGGTTGTATTATTCGGAATGAAATAAATACATGAAGTTTAAAAAAATATATCATAAAACATTTGTTTCGAAAAAATTTGGCCACAAATTATAGAAGAAAATCAGAGAAGTCTTCAGACTTGTTTGATGATTTAAAAACAACGTACGATGCGCATTTCATTAATTTGTCGATGAGTACCATTGGATGCATCGTGACACAGAGCAAGTCATTTATACCAATGATGAACGACTAAACGTTGGAAACAAGGACTACTTGCTGAGAAAAATGATAGGTTGCATCATACGTTGCACTTATTACATATTTTGTAGGCGTGATAAGAATTGGCGGAGCCTGAATAACTTGCATGGTGGGCGTCATGTGCTCGTGTATAGGCATTGTTACTTGTATGGTAGGGGATATCGATCTGTGCCTTTGTTGTTAGAGTAATTTCAAATAGTGCAGCTTGTGTGGGGAAAGGAAGAGTTAAATATTTCGATGTTATTTCTTTATTCATGAAAATGTTACTAAAAGTGTTGGTGTGTTTAGTACTTTAGACAATAAATAAACTCAGCATTATGATGACAATTTGCTCTTAGACCAACATACCAGGGATATTTATAAAATTCAATCAAGGGTGCAACGGATAAGTTGGGGACGATTTGCAGTACTGTGTAGAAACACTATTGTTCTGTTGATTTTTAAATTAAATGAAGTTACCTATATTTCTGTGTTGCAGTTGGTATTCCAACAATAAAGTGGTGTGGAACAGAAGGAGATTATAACGTATTAGTTATGGAATTGCTGGGACCAAGCCTGGAAGACCTTTTCAACTTCTGTAACCGCAAACTGAGTGTTAAAACTGTTTTGCTACTTGCCGACCAAATGGTATGTATTTTTAGACCTCATATTTTGTGTGAATACCATGGATATCAGTCCTTGTAGGATACACTTTTCGGATATTGTACGTTTTCAGATTTGAGACTTCTCATAGTATAGTATGCAATGATTTTGGAATAATGGCAGAGAGATCCAATTTTATTTGCAGTTGAGTTTGAGAAGCACCAGAAGAAAGTTGTTAAACTTATGGACATGATTGTTTGTGACTTCAATGATATTAAAGATCTCATTCATAGTATAAAATGTAATGATCTTTTTTCTATGGACTGGATTTTCACTGCATGTAAAGTAAGTAGAACTGCGTTGAAACCGGTTGAAACGTAAGGAATATTACAAAAGATTACAGTAAGCTTACAACGCTGAGACGAGATATTAATAGACTTGAAAGTCACAATATTAAGTGTTGAAGGAAAACAAGCCACGAGAAGAGAATTCTACAACGAACCTGTACCGTTGTGCAATTGATAATTGTATGGAGAGCAGAATTGATAACTTTTCTATTGTTAATAACAATAATCTAATGTCGTTTTAAATAAACGGCAACTACTATTCCTGGCAGTTATAATGTTTGAAAAGTTGGTTTGTGGTACAAAACGTGAATATTGCATTGTGTAACGGATTCATTTTACAAAACGTTTTTGCCATACACTGATCACAGCAATCGTATGGAGTGAAATGAAAAAGCTATTACGATGAATTTATAGGAAACTAGAGGACCCTAGAAAATAACAGTCACGAGAGCGAGCGAGCGAGCGAGCGAGAGAGAGAGAGAGAGAGAGTGCTAAGCAAACTTGTCGTACTCATTGACATCCTAACTAATCAAAATGTTCAAAAGCAAAAAATATTATAACAAATAAATGGCAATGAATTGTATAAAATACTATATTATTGATGGCCAGCAATTTAAAAAAACAATAGTTCAAACTTTAAAGTGACCTGGTTTTTTCAGACAATAAATTTTAAAGTGATTACACAGAAATTACTACTATTGTATGCGCTGCAAAGGATTCGTTTAATTTTATAAAATGATAAGAAACGTAAATATTGACTGGTGTGTTCAGAAGTAGCTACAAGGACCTTAACGAATTTGACATGAGTACCAAAAAATGGGACACTCTGTTAGTTACTGTTCATATTATTAACTGTTTTAGGTGTTCTTGTTATTAGTTTCATCCTTTGTTGTGTTGTTGTTTTTAGATTATTTATTTTACTTATTACAATGCTTCCCTTTTTTAAAATATTTGTTTTTTAAAATTTCTAAACTTAATCCTATTTTCCTGTATACATTGCAATGAGAAAACAACAAGAATGTTATAGTAATGTAAGAATATTGTAGCAATAAAATCGTTGAGTTAAAAATAATACTATCAAGCAAAGATGATGCTCCAGCAACCAGAAAAGTTTGAAGCTGGAATAGTTTAAAATGCCCCTATTTCATGTTGGAAGTGAGCGACAGACCCATAAGGCAAACGAGAGCCTACCGATGGATACTCTACAGAGAACCTGGCCCAACTAATGGCTGCTGTCCCAATATCTGGCAAGAGTGGGTAGTAAATGAATGAACATTGGTGAATGATTTGTTTGAGGAGTCGTATTTTGTTGGGGTTTTTTTGCATCTGATTGTTTGCGCAATAGCACAGCGGTAAGTTGCAGGCTTCCCAGCAGCTCGATAGTTCAAAATGACGTTCTTCGAATAGTATGCCATGGAACTAACTCCAGCGATAAGCAAACAATACAAGCTGACACAATATATACGATGAGAAGTAGCTGATGACTGGAACGGAAAGAGCAATGCCAAGGAGGGATCCATGTAGGAATTTTTTTCGTTCGTGTATAATTTTGTAATGGCTTGAGTGAGTGGATTAGTAGCTAAAAGGAAAGACTAAAAACGTACTTATTTCAAGCTTCACAAGTACGCTTAATACGTTTTTCAGTGGTATTAAGATGCAAAGTGCTAATGGTCTCTCCCTGCTGTTTTTTCCACCCCCTCCTCTGGTTAACGTTTCCTTTTTTCCATTCCTTACCATCGACGTTTAATAATTGCTCAGCAAAATTGTCGAGTGCAGAGGTTATCCCGTTGGGACTTTTAAAAATTGCTTGAGCATCTGTCTAGATGGTGCATACATCCCCTCACTTTACTGACTTTGTACCTAGATATTCACATTTTTACCTGTTGGATATTTCCATTTGATGAGCTGTTTGATTCATATGCCAATGATTTCTGTCCTTTAGATTAGTCGCCTGGAATATGTGCACTCGAAGAATTTCATTCACAGAGACGTCAAACCAGACAACTTTTTAATGGGGCTATCCAAAAAGGGAAATCTTGTCTATATAATCGATTTCGGATTAGCAAAGAAATATCGAGATCCTAAATCACATCAACATATTCCATACAGAGAAAATAAAAATTTAACTGGAACTGCTCGCTATGCAAGTATCAACACCCATCTTGGAATCGGTAAGTTCCCGCTTATATGGGTTTTTTCCTTAAAGAGTCCTTACATATTCTTGAATAACGAATACACTCTTTAATTGTTTTCACTGTATAGCTTAAGTATGGTGTAGATATGTAGGGGCGGATCTAGATGGTATTTTGAATGAGGCATAATGTCGTACCAAGAGCGTTGGCTAGCCCTCGTTGTCTTTTAAAGTGTTCCTGTAATGGTCAAATATTTTTGATGTTTTGTTCGTCTTGCCTCAAGGAATCGAACTACTACTGTTATTTTCGCCGTACACGCACGTGTCATTTAATATACGTCATTCTTTAACGAAGGTCTTTCAGAACCAGGCAATTTTTGACGTCATAAGGTACAAAATTTACGCCATTCGGGACAAGGACGTCTTGTTGTTGCTGTTGGCCACAATGTCCGCGCAAGAATAGCTTGATTGCGTGTATCAGAAAAAGCAAAATGGCAGACAGAGCAACCACTGGCTGTTTACAAAGTGGGCTAGAAGGCTGGAGGTGGCTATTCTGAAATTCGATAAACCTGACATTGCATCTGCTTTAGTAAATGCCATATGTGATTAAATTTTGGGGGAAGGCAGATGGTGAGGGAATGTAGTTTAATATAGAATAAAGAATGTTTTGCAAAGAAACTCTTTTTCTTGGCAAGGTTTTGCAAGGCATAGCTCTGCACAGTATGTACAAGTTTTTGGTGCGCATAAGGACCTGTATACTTATGTCTGAGATTATTTTATGTCAGCTCTTGAGAGAATGTTGGTTAATTTTAATATTGCGCAGCTTAAATTTCAAGTTGCTTAATGGGCAAAAATCCCAGTACTGAAGTTTTTAAGAAATTTTAAACTGTGAGTTTAGTTGTTCATAAAAAGTTTGTGTAGTTGGACACCACTATTATTGTACTATCAACTTCAACTATTGTTTTCTTTCGACAATTTCAGTCTGCCTTTTATGTAAAATATAACTAAATTCAGTTTTGTTAAGGTAAAGCGAATTGAACTTAATGAACTGGGCTTTGGGCAGATGAAGGATCTCCGAAAATGGTGAAGTTTATTTCGTGTGCAAGATATCCTGCATTGTAAACTAACTATTCCCATACGCTTGTAGAAAAACAAGTTACAACTTTGGTTGCACATCAAATATGATGGAAACGTTTTCGTCCCATTAAAAAACCCATAAAGTTTGAGTTTAATGAGAGGTTTGATTGGAAAATACGAAGCTTTTGAGAACGTACTGTTAATTGCGGCATATAAATAGGGTTCCTGCCACAAGTAGAATTTTTTTTATCTTAAAATAAGGGTAAGGTGTTTACTGTTTTCAAAAAATAATATGTAGGCAATTGTTTGTGTGACATTACAAAAAGGGAAAAGGGGATTCCAAAAATAAGCAATTTTTGACTTTGGCTTCAACCCAGTCCAGAGCTTAGGGGGCTGGGGTGGTAAAGCCCCTTACATAAAATGTGCCCCCCCCCAGGAAGTTGCCTTGCAAAAGTCAAAATTAAGTGTTTATATCTGTTGATTACACTGAAATACAAAATTTATAGATTTCAAAATTTTGATTCAAAGTCTAGACATTAGACTTTGTGTGTCTCCAATCCCCACCGGCTGTAAGGTCTACATGCTTCGCTCAGCACTATGCTTTCTCATGACACGAACTTAATTTTTACTTTTGGTAAGTAGAAAAAACTTATTCTACATAGCATTAACAACAAGCTCCAAAAAGGACTATATTTCCAGTATGGACAGTTTAGACAGGTTACAGCACTGGAAGTGAACAAATATGGGAGTCCCGAAAGCTCGATCCCCCTGTTTTAAATTTTTTTGAAACAATAAACAATGATAAGCACAATAATGGTTCTTATGGTTGACAGTTTCTTTTAAACATTGTACAAGCTTCTCAAAAGTCTGAATATATACCAAATGCATAAAATTATTTGAAATACAACCAAAAGCAGCAGTTTACACCTAAGCTTACAAATATGGTAATGACTGGTGGGTGTAAATCCATTTATATTGTTTATAAACAGCACAAATATACTAAGCCGAATACTGCAAAGCTGTACTTAAAATATAGTGCTCTTGGCTATACAGCATTATTAGTATTTAAAGAAATTAAATTTCGTGGTTAGTTTTCAGGGTATAGAAACTGCAACAATTGTTATACTGTTGGTCTCAACCATCAATCAAATGTTGCTAGTCTGGCTGGTGACCAGTTTAGGAATATGGCCGTCTACATGTGTCATACTATGCTTACAACTTTGGATCATGTGCGTACATATTTTGGTCCTGGTGTAATATCAACATAGCACATAGTTGGGTGACACAGCATTTCAAAAATACTTTAAATAATAATTAATGATTGAATATTAAAACATGGTACTAGTAAGTAACATTCAAATTTGCCTTATATCTTTTCATTATTGGCGGGTGATGATAAAAGAGTAAATTTTCTTGTAGGAAGTCTCAGTGCTTTGTAAATCTATATTAAACATACCAATGCAGAGTATACTACTATGGGTTACGTTCTAACCTTGTGTTATATTATGTTACAAATAAAAAACGTGTTTGTTAAGTGTATAATGCAAAGCAAAGCTATAAATTTGTATACAAAAGTAATGATTATTAATAAATTCTATCAAGTTCACTATCCAGCAGAAAATGGAGGAGACATCAATACATTATCACTTGCTCTCTATCTGCTCTCCTCCAAGGCCCTACTCATTTCACCACAAATTATATGAATAACACTGGTCAACACAATTTTTGGTGTCAAGAAACAAAACATGTTGTTTAGCTAATTTGATGGTGCTGATTCCGAAAATGACCTTAGTTTTTACTTTTAGCTACCATATTTTCTGTACCGAAAGCGCTCATTTTTGGTAAAAAGAGTAGCTTATGGTCTGGGGTAATCGCAAAATTTAATTAATAAGAGTCATAGAAGCCCATCAACTTTTAGGTAGGCCTTACAACTTATTGCGAGGCACATAAAACTAACACTTTTTATAAGAAAAGGTAGTTAAAAGTGTTTTTTAAGTTAAAAATGTAAAGTACCAAAATTTTCCAATTTATTTCTAAGATTCAAATTGACTAATAAAATATATTGGTAATTATAATACACTTTAGTAAACCTAATTATTAAAGTGAAAGTGTGGGAACTATTAGAATAATGATTTTCTTGTCACAATCTCGTGATGTTTCTTCATGGACATTTTTGTCACGGAAAACTGACTTCAAAAGCATTGTTAAGTTGTGCCAGGTATTATATTTTTGTGCAGTCACATCTGAATCAGTTTTTGCTGATTTTTCTTTGACAAAAATTTATTTTGACCTGACAACAGTATGGAGTTATGGCTTCAAAGAAATTTCAATTCTTCTATAACTTAAATGTGTAGGAACCTGAAAAAATGGGGGAGCTAGTTTTGATCAGAGAAGAGTCCAGGGGCAAGAACAATGCTAAATCAGCCCAAGACAATCTCAGAGAGAAACTTTTACAGGCACTGCCTTGCAGTTTACAACTTTGTTGCAAGCTGAAGTCCAAAATAGTGAAATGGACACCGAACCAGACTCTTCTCTGATTTGAGTTCATCTTATTAAGTGAACCCAAACTTTTCCTTTTTTGGGCCCATCCTGATGTACGAGAAGACCTCAATTTTTATGGTACACCAAATTATGGGGGGACCTAAGAAAATTTTACCCAAGGGGGGAGCTAAAATTATGGGGGACCTAGAATTTATGGGGGACCTGAAACGCTGGGTGAAACCATGTGCTCTACTGACCTGTTCACTTTTACACTTATTCCCTCACTTCCTTACTAGATTGATGTCTTGATATTCTGTAGCTATTGACCATTTAACAACTGGATTTTTAGCTTGATATCTCTAATGGTCAGTGACAGAAGTGTGAGGTATTGGATGATATAATACATGAAAGCATTAATCAGTCATAAAAGGACTAAGTCAACCAGGTTCTTCCATGTTTGTTATATTTGGCCAGGCAGTAACGGTGGAGGCATTCATTCCGCTAAGGGGGTGTTAGTAGGCAACAGACTTAAAAAATTAATGTTTCATATAGTTCTGAAACGTTAGCAATATTTTCTAAGTGGTTTCATTGAGTATATTGTCTGCTTTTCCTTCCTTATCATGAGGCTGGACACGTTACCCTAATGGTTTCATTAGGGGCATTTGGAAGAACTGCATCATATATATAATGGGCCTGCCTTAAAGGCGCAGACAAGGTCCCACCCTTGGTCACAACCAACTTTCCCCCCCTCTTTTGTATTTGAAGGCCTCTTCACTTAAAATGTTACTTTCACAACGTCTGTAAAGCTCTAAACTAGCTTCCATCCTGTTGCAATAGCCAATGTTATAAATGGTCTGCCTTTAAAGAACACTTTCAACTTACCCAAGTACATCCTATTAACCTATGCAACGAAAGCAAACTGCACCACAATGTCTTTGTGGCATATTTGAAGAAAGTTTAACTTCTGTTTGCTGTTTAGGTGGGAATATACGTAGAGGCTTTGTAAATCCATGCCCCACTCTTTTAAGAAAGGATGTTTTTCTTTTGGGGGTTTTAAGGTTGTTTTTTTTTACCCAGTTTCTTTATCCACATGTTCATCTCAATCGAAAGAGTCAATGTTTTTACTGTCTTACATGTATTCATAGGTTCTACAGCCTAAGGAGCATCTCTCACGGTTTTTATTAAAAAGAGAAAGTTTTTTAAGACCTCTAATGGGACAGTGTCTTATGACCTTAAAGTATGGTGAAGAGTAGACGTCTTTCATAACAATGGACCATGATCTTACCATAAATTTATCACCACATTTTAATTTTATCAAATTTTATCAAATCTCTTTCTAAGGGAACATGATAAGAATCCATCACTATTGTTCGAGACGCTTTCGAAACTAAAGGACGATTGTTTGGAATTCAGAGTATCTGTTATAGGTGAAATGTACACGGACGTGCCAGGTAATATTTGACATTTTACTAGCGGAATAACATAGGTTAACAGAAATAGCCACTAGCGTATAGTTTAGTCTTTGTTATTCGATGTTATTAATGTTCAAAGTAATACTGAGAGTAAAAAGCCCTTTCGAATTCTTGAAAGTTATGTAAGTGGGCCGATGGCCGGCATAAATGTAAGGTATTGAGATTTTATAACTATTGCTTTCCTTCAAGTGCAGTTAGGCCCAAGTCTCAGTCTGCGGACAACACGTAACATATTTTCAGATTTCGACGTGGATATTTTCCTCCTGTATTGAGTGGTCAGTCTGAAGACTTCTTTATCAAGAGTAATGCATGGATTTTAATGGGATATGCAACAAATAAGGCTTTTTATGGTGAATGGTTGGCTGAATACATTTCAACGTGTCTTTAATTTAGGAACCTTTTTTGCAAATACCAGGATGCTTCTAAAGGTATGTTGTGGACCAGTGCTCCTCAACCCCTATGGTCCGACTTTTCCCGCTATCAAAAACTGTTGGGACGGAATTACTGCGTTAAGAGTGGCAAGAGAGCTTAAAGCGCCAGCGCAGCAATAACGGAGAACTAATACTAGACCCCTGATCAAGCCACGTTATAATGTTCTCTTGCGAGTAAGCACAGACAGCAGTCACTCATCGCTTTACACTCATCCTCCTTAGCCTTATACAGTCAGTCGACCGATGAATCAATCCTCTCCCTCATTATCCAAAGCACCCCTCATCCAGTCTGTTAGTGGTACCTGACAAATTTTATTTTCCACTCAAACTTAAATGCAACATAAGCTCCTCCAGAGTTCCTCGAGCTGGAGTCCACTGACCCTTGGGAACATACCAAAAAACGTTTAGAAGTCCTCAATTTGTAGAGAGTCTTATCAAGCAAATGATTTGTCGGTCCTTTCTAGGAAATGGAATAGAAGAACCGTTCCCAGGATAATTTTATTTTTGAGCTTACACTTTGAAGCCTTGAAGGGCTTCATACAGGCAAAGAAAGAGCCTGCCGCTTTTCACAGAATAGGTTCCGCAACAGGAAAAGTATGGGAACCACTGACAGCTAGTGACTGATATCGGAATCTCTGTGTATTATTCTTCAATATATATTGCAATCTCTGTGTGTTATTCTTACGTATCATTGTAAATTATTAATATTAAAAATCTTTGTTTTTCCATTATTTTAGAAATTTTCGAAAAGAGTAAAGAGAAACTAACCAACGAAATTATTCATTGGGGATATTTAGGAACTAGAGATGAATATATTCATGCTCTTCAACAAGCAGACGTTTCAGTTTCAACCGCAAACCATGAATTTTTTGGCGTTTCTATGTAAGTATTGCAGGTTGAAAAAGATCCTTAACAAGATGCTGCCTTGACAATATCATACGTTACTTATTGTTAACTTTACTCTTTTGGAAATTTTCCTAAAGTAGAAAGAGTATCTAAAGACTACGATGTTTGAAAACACTAGTTATTATATGCAAGCCCTCGGATAATGATTGAATCGTAAGGACGGACAATCTGTTGGTTTGGTACTACATTCCACTCAGCAATGCTGCCTCGGATCAGAATGTTTCCCAGGAAAACCCAGTCCTACCTTTCAGTGAGCTTAAGTACACTTAACCAGCATGTGACTTTTGGGCCTTAAAGACGCTAGACGCAGCCGTTGTAACTTGTAGAAGTTGAGATAATCGTGTTTTAATTTTAAGCAAGAAATGGGGGCCCTTTACATCATTTTGTGTTAAAAGTCAATATTGGCACACAAAAAGGATATTTGCAATGACTGTTTTATAGTGTAAGGCATGTTCATATAAACAATAATTACTAACGCCTTTTAGAAGAAGTATACATTTGTTTTGCTAAATTAATGGGTAGTACGATGTTACAGTGTTCCTTGAATGAACAGTGGTGCCTGTGTACTAACAACTTAGCTATTGTAAACTATTTTAATGAGTGGTTGGTACACTAACGATAGCATTAATGTGAAAGTAGTAAATGCTCGGAGATGCTTATTTAATACTGGTGTTGATGTGCAAATGGCTGCAATATAAACCACTATAGTCATGTGATTAGAGATTTGATAATAACAAATAAAAGCTTCCTGGTATTTCTAAGCGTACTCCAAAAAATCACTTATGTGTGTTTGCACCCCTATCCATTCTGAGAAGTGGTAAAGGCGTTGCTCGTACTTTTAACCAAGAGGAATTCAAATTGTGTTGTTTTATTTCTATTGCGGGGTCCAGCTTAAATGTCTTAGTTTGCCCGCCAGATGGGTCTTGGATGTGCTGAAACATAACGTAAGCCGAGTAACTCGTGTAAGTAGCATCAACTGAATGCAACTGTGAGTTAATAATTTATAGTCTTAATATTTGAAAGTTTGTCTGTCCGAGCTATTGACATAGTGTCGCATACCATTTTGCTACTCAGTTTACAAGAGATGCTTTTACATTTATTGTTGCACATTGAATCTCTGTGTATTTCTTTCCTGTTCCCTTAGGATTGAAAGTGTTGCATGTGGGTGTTATCCACTTTGCCCAAATAGATTAGTCTATCCAGAGCTCTATCCAGGTAAGACTCAGGTGCAGGTGTCATGTATGATTCCGTTTGATTAATTTGTCGGTAACATTGCTCCTTTTCAACGAATAATACTATGTAACCATAACTTGCTTTTTATCTGGCAGTGTATTAAATCATACCCGAAATGGAGTGTGTTTTACCTCGCACTATGAAAATTCTTAGTGTATTAATAGCGAATTTGTTTGCTTATTGAGTAATGGAAACGAGCACTATGTTTCCTGGACGGCACACATTCGTTTTGTTCTTCATGTCTTAGTTTTGAGACTTCGTGGCATATGTTTGAATGTTTCATCCTTTGAAGTTGTAGCTTGGCAGTTTATTTATAAAAGGCCACCAACAAAATACACAATAATAATATGCCCAAAGAGAAACTGTAATATCGACAACACTTTGTCTTTAGACTTCCTCCGACTCTATTTGGACGATGGGCGCCAACTTTCAATGGATCTAAAGGAAGCATATAGTAAGATAAAGCGAATCGTCATCATTATGGATTGTGTTGTATCTTACAAAATATCAGCATTTTATTTACCAGGCGAAAATCACAATTTTGTCATAAACATCAACGCCCAGCAAAGAATACGCATTTGGAAAAATATTTAACATTAATCACTAGGTTTCAAATTAACCAAGCTTCTTACAAAATGTTTCCATGATCAATACCTTTCACTGACAAAATGTCTGTAAACTCAGTGCCTCTGAAAATTTCTTTGCTCTTGGCTATATCTTTTCGCTTTACGACGTTCACTTTTGTCGTAGTTTATCTTTTAGCCCAGATGTGTTATCGCCATCATCCGCATTTTCTTCCTAATCCCAATCATCGTCCTCAGCATCAGCATCATCATCATCGTCATGATCATCATCATCATCATTAGCATCATTAGCATCATCATCGTTATCATCATCATCATCCATAATCATCACCATCATCATCATCATCATCATCATTATCATCATTATCATAATCATCGTTATCATCATCATCATGCATAATCATCATCACCATCATCATCATCATCATCATCATAATCATTATAATCGTCATCATCATCGTCGTCACTATCATCATCATAATCAGTATTATCGTCACCTTTTTTATCATTATCATCATGAAGTTCTGTCAAAGAATAGCCCTATGTTAATACGATGCATCACCATCCATAACTTGTGATTGTATGGTGAACAGCTGTCATTTATCTACATATGAAAACAGCACGCATCCGTACGACAATCACGGTCATTATTGGATGACTTTTTTTTCTTACAGCGGAATATCTGTACAACACTCCTGCCCAGCTTACCAAAAAGTTACGATACTTTTGCAAGAACCCTGGGTTTGCCAGGAAGCACAAAGTGAAGGTAATATTATATTGTAGGAAGTCATCTGCGCCAGAGCGGCATATGGAATCGAATAGTGAGTTGCAGGCGCTTCAAAATTTCGAGGATGGACCATGTATAGAAAATTGTTTAGCAGCCTCAATGGCGAAACCTAAAAATAGGTTTGTAGGTATAATTCCTTAATTTCAATATCTAAATTTAGGGAATCAAAAGGGTGGTATGTGGGGAGTGAAAGAAGTTGATAGAGTTTGACTTATAATCATATATTGCCAGGTATTTCTATTACTTGAAAATCATTAGCAATTTGCAGCAATTGCAGTGTTTTCTTAGCCTGTTTTACCTCCGTTGGAAGATCTGTTAATCCAGAAAAGGAAAAAGATGGTCGACGGCAGTCGGAGGCAACACGAATGCTCCTTTTTCCTTAGCTTCTACCACTATAGTGGTATGGGTGGGCTCCACTCCTATCCCAAGTCCTATCCCAAGTTTTTGACCACTAAGTAAGTACATAATAGATAAAAAAGAAACCTCAGCACCAACTTTGCGGTCAAGCGAAGGAGCGGAAAGAACATACTTTACACAGAAATAATTCTGTGGTAAAAAATTGTACAATTGTTTTATCTTTACTTTGGGCCTGATGTCTTTCTTGGTATGATTCTCCATTTGATAGCAACAATTAGGGGGTGATAGGTTGTGTTATCTCCACAGCACTATGTTACTCAACTTGGAGTTAACTCCTTGGCGATGATTCAGATTCAGCGTATCAGAGAATCCTACCTTAGAGGTTTCAAGGTCCTATCGGCAAAAATATGGAATTTTGTATTTTTTGCCAGAAGAAAGATCACGCGTTTATTATTATTTTTTAAGGTGATTTTATCCACCCAGTTGTCCTGGAATGTAGTGAGAGGGCTCATTCTAACGGAAATTAAAAGTTATAGTTCTCTTTTTAACGGGGGCCAAAATGGCCCCCTTCCGCGTTCATTTTTTACCCAAAGTCACCAGTTCAAACTTTTTAGATAGCCATTCTGTTCAGCACAGTCGAAATATATAATATCTATGTCTTTGAGGACGACTTAATCCCCCACAGTCCCGGAGGGGAGGGCTGCAAGTTATAAACTTTGCCCATTGTTTACATATAGTAATGGTTATTAGGAAGCATACAGACGTTTTCAGGGGGAACTTATTCTGGTGAGGGGTCGGGGGTTATATGGCAGGATGGGGGTTACGTATTAGGAAGTATACAGACGTTTTTAGGGGGAACTTTTCTGGTGGGGGAGTCGGGAGAGGGTGAGGTGGTAGGACCTTTCCATGGGGGAAATGAATTTCCATGAATTGGGCACTGGTATTTCCAGCATTATTTAAAAAAAAACAATGAAAAATTAAATAAAAAAAGTTTTTTTTCAACTAAAAGTAAGGAACAACACTTAAAACGAACAGAAATTATTACGTTTATGAGAGGATTCGTTCCCTCCTCAGTACTTCGCCTTTTACGCTAAAGTGTTGTTAGTAATTTCTAAAGAGATATTTAATCTAACTAAACAGCCTTTGTGATTCACGGGTCATTCTTAAAGAATTGGAACAAAATTCGGACTTTAGCGTAAACAGCGAGATATTGAGTAGGGGGCGGACCCCCTTATATACGTAATAAAAATATACGAATATAGGACTTTGTTACATAAGTTAATTCGTAAGTTACGTATATTTATTACTAATAAAAACGTTCGTAAATAAAATTAGAAGTTCTTGTGGCCTTTTTAAGTAACCGAAAAAATTAGGCAAATAGGCCCCCTTCCCCTCCCCCTTGTCCTCAAAATCGTCCAATCGAAATTTTGAGAAAGCCATATAGCCAAAAAATTAAAATTAATATGCAAATTTGGTTTTAATTATTCATGTACGGTGAGCCAAAATCAAAACCTACATTAATCTGAAAACGTTCAGAAATTAAATTTAAAAAACAAGTTTTTTTGAACTGAAAGTAAGGAGCGACATTAAAACTTAATACGAACAGAAGTTATTTCATATATGAAAGGGGCTGTCTCCTCCTCAACGCCCGTCTCTTTACGCTAAAGTTTGACTCTTGTTCACAACTCTACTTTTTGAAACAATAAAAAAAAACTTTAGCGTAAAGAGCAGGGCGTTCAGGAGGGGACAGTCCCTTTCATATACGGATTGATTTCTGTTTGTTTTAAGCTTTAATGTTACTCCTTACTTTCAGTTCAAAAATCTTGTTTTTTATTTAATTTAAATAAGGAGAGTCATTTTGTCAGCCAGTAGTAAAATATGAAGACGAAAAACAAGCAAACATTTCGGCAAGGATTCGGCAAAGACGCCAAGTCGTCCTCAGTGTTCATAAAAAAACAAAACTGTCATTTTTATTTTCAAATCTCAGGGATTTATCTGCTGAACTTCTGTATTCATGCAGTCGTTCCCCCAGCTGTTGATGGGTCCTAGCAATGTCAGATTTGAAATTGAAAATGACAACTTTGATTCTGCTCTCGCCCTCCATATCTTCAAAAATCCTGAACCTTTAGTTTTTTTTTGAAAAAGCAACTTCAATATCTACTGTAAATGGACCACCGCAACCTTTTAAAGAGGCAATAGAGATAAAAAAAAATATGAACAGTTTTTATATGTAAAATATATAAAAAATGTATAATTATATTCTTAAGCCCAATTTACAAAAACTTAACATTAAGACTCAATCAATATTTTCGCCTAGTCTAATTTAAGGCATCCTGTCCTAATGAAAATCGAGGCTGCAGACAGGCAAAATCTATTGCAAGGCAAATAATTCTTGTCCAAACCAATTGGCGAATTCCTTTTCATTTATTTCTAGATGGTTTTTTGATTCAGTATCTTTTCTCCTCTTGTCAAGTTCATTTCAATTTTTTTTTTTTTTTATGAGCACTGAGGACGACTGCGGGGGTCCTTGTCGAAATATTTCGACAAATACCAATTGGCGAATTCCTTTTCATTTATTTCTAGATGTTTTTTTGATTCAGTATCTTTTCTCCTCTCGTCAAGTTCATTTCAAAATTTTAGATTTTTTTTTTATGAGCACTGAGGACGACTTTGTGGAGGTCCTTGTCAAAATATTTGCTTGTTTTTCGTCTTCATATTTTGCTACTGGCTGACAAAATCCTCGTTTTCTCACCTATTTGATTTTCTTATTGTACCCTATATTGATTTATTGTACCCTTTCCTTTCTTGGTTTCATATGTCATGTATAGCCATTGTGGTCTTAGTATGTATTTAGGATTATCTTGCATAATTTAAGCATCAGAAGAAACTGATCAGTTTTCTTTAGTATATATTTACTTTTGCTTACTTAATTGTAGTTTTTGAAACCAAGAGTTTCAGTCGTTCGCGAGTGGCTCAATCAATTCGAGCCAGGACTTTTCCCATCTTCGTCCATACTTCTTGAAGCCACCATACTTATTTATTATGAAAAATAACATAAAAGAAACTCACATTGAAGTACCGTCATTAAAGCTAAATTCTTTTTAAAACAGTCCTAGCAACATTGCTTCAGCGAAGTTCAACCAGCAATTCATTTGAGTGAAATAAAAGTGCTTAAAAATAAGCTTTCAATGCTAATCTTGCCTTTTTGGCAGCTAGCCTCAAAGGTCATTTCGTAACAGGTTCAGTGGTTTTTTTTTACTGGTTTTGTAATTTAATTAATTAAATCGTTTTTAATTAGATTTGTGTATAAGGCATTCAGTGAGTACTCACCCAAATCGCTATATGAAGAAATATTAATATTTTGTTTGAGTTTAATTTCAATTGCTTATCGAATAGCCTGTTTTATGCCTAAATCATTGCTAACGAGGGATACTTTCTTATTTAATGGCTAGAGTAATCAAAAATATGGAAAAACAAAATACAAGTAGAACAATAGGGAAATTTGTTTCTAAAAGACGATATAATTAAAGCTTTAAATTCTAATAGTATTAATATTTCCTTGGATTCTGCTTTAAGCAGCCACTTTTATTTTGTTGTTTATAAATGTCCCAAGATCCATTTGTGAAAAATCTAAGGTTTCAAAAAAAAATCTTGATAATAATGATAAATATATATGTCATACTTTTTGAAGGTAATGTCTAATACAATACACAGTAGCGATCATTATATTTGGAAAGATCGTTGGATGATAATTTGAATGGTATTTTTATATGTTAGCTTGTGAATTAATTGTAGTTTTTGGAAACTTACCGGCAAAACCCATGCTAGAAAAACCGTATCCAGGATTTTGTTGGGTGGTGAGAGTACACAAAAAACGCATCAAAATTTCTTATATATTCATTTGGCTACGGTTTCACGAGTTGGGTTATTATTTTCTTTGGGTGGGGGATCTGATCTCATAGCCCCACCCCATTAGATACGGCCTTGGTTTAAACTCTATATTATAAAATATTAAAATATCAGATGTTCCCTTAAATTCAGGGTGTTGCAATTCAAGGTTGAAGCTGGGAGTGAAGCGAGAAGCCAATTTCCAGCTTCTAATTAGCAGTAGCTCTAACTTATACCTAGGCTAATTTGAATGAGTGGATGAGTCAAACAGGGGTTTTGCTAATCAGCGCTAGTTCAAACTTACTCTTAGGCTAATTTGAATCAGTGTTAATTCAAACTGGGGTTGAGTTAAATGTGGGTTGAATTGAACTTGGTTTTGAATGCGTTGATTGGGGATTGAGCTACGCACACATAGTATTTCTTCTCTGGTTTTACTAATATACAGGTATGTTATGAGACAAATTGATGTAGAAGTTGGTCTAATTGAAAAGAAATGTCATCTTGGACTCGTCGATTGTGCAATGGTCGCTATTGTGAAAATAAAAAAAAATCATAAAATCAATATAACAAATTAGTAACTCAGACATGTTGAGGTGGGAAATGAGATTAGTAGCGGTTTTGTTTTGAATCAGGAGTTAAGTAGTTGCGTTCTATCCCCATTTACATGGATTATTTTGATGTACTTTGTCCTAAGGAACATGGCAAATATAATGGGAGAGGATGGAATCAAATGAGAAAGTATGCCTGTCCTAGACTTAAGTTATGGCAATGATATGAGTTTGAGCATCCTAGTTGAAAATGTTAGGAAAATGAATGATTTTTTTTAGGTTTTGGCCCAAAAATAGGCTTGAAAATTACCCGAAAAAGACTCAGTTGCTTAGACTCTGGGTAATTGAAGGTGGAGAGGTGATGCTGGGTAACAATGAGATCGATCAGTGGATAGCTTCACTTACCTATTTTGTATTATTAGTAAAGGGGAAGATGTTGGATGCAGTGAAGATGTTAAAAGTTAAAAGTAGCTAAAAATGTTAAAAGTTAAAAGTAGTTAAAAGTTTTTTTTGCGGTATAATAGAGTTTAGACGAATTGGAAGACAAATCTATAATTTAAATCTACAAATTAAGATGTTGGGAGCTAACAAGATAACAATGGTCAAGTATGGTTTTGAAACGTGGGTAAAAATGAGAGAAAGGTTAAAATGACAAGAGCCCACTCCTCAGATGGCAGATCGCCAAATATCATCCTTTTCTGTCAGGTGTCTAGGGACAGACAAAAAAGTAGGTCATGACCAACTCGGGCTGGAGGATGTTGTAGGGGAGGATTTAAGGGAAATTTTTACTTCTAGGGAGGTGTCTTACAGAAGAAGGTATTAAACAGATCGGGATTTAGTTATTTTTTAATACAGTTTGTTAATTAATTAATTATTTTCAATAATAAATTAGCTTATCAATTATTTTCATTTATTATCTGCGTCCTCCACTTCATTTTAGTAAAAACAAATTTCAAAAACTACAAAAGGGTTAATATCTTTGAATTATTTTCTTAAAATTTCACGCCCCTAATTTTTTCGAAGCCGGGGTAAGTGCCCCCTCTGCCCCTCCCCCTCCTAAACCCAGTTCTGGATGCCATAAGAGATACGGGTGTTTAAAATGCCATGAAAATCTCCATTGGATCGCAATTGCCAGTTTGAAAACCTTGCTATTAATCAAAAATAGATCCGACGGCCCTTTTTATCAGCCTCTATATTCCAGGCTATTTTTGAAGCAGATGATATCGCTATATACTGTCAGTTTCAAGGTGGACAGTACCCCTGTGGTGACATTTTTAAGCCAATAGAAGTAGATGAGGCATTTTTTTTCTCATTTAATGCTAGATCACTTGAAACCCAATTAAGGTAGGTACTTTACGACTAATTTTGTGATATGAAGTAAACCACTACTTTTCATTTGTGACTATTGGAATACCATAAGTTTCAAAAATATAATTTCGACTGTATCGAAAGTGGTTGTGTGGAATGTGGCCGTGGTTAAGAAGGGGCAGATTTAACTTAAAGACTTGCAGAACTTCAACACACAGTATCAACATTGATGCATAAAACATAAGGTTGCTTCTATCTCTTCCGCTAAAAATTTACTTATAGTGATGATTGGCTGCCCTTATGTTCAGACAACCACTAGATAATCTTGCTTCTATTTCAGCTGCTTTTGATACAACGATACTGGTTTGAAATAGCGCTACTAGTTAGAGTGGCGAATCTTTCCTTGCACCAGAATTGCACCAGTTTGATCTGAACTGTTTGAGTAAAACCGGTGTGTATATCTGCCTACGAGTTCTGGACGGACTGCTTTCCATAATTCTTTGTTATAATTTCTATAATTTTGTTAGGTTATTAAAGTATTAGATTTTCATCATATTTAGGTATATTTCATTAGGTATTAAATTCATATCATTATATATCATTCATATTGGGCATAATTCATTTTCATGCTTAATATTTCCTAACTTCACTTCTTAAGTGGGGTCGCTTTAATATATAAGCATTTCCCCCCCTAGATATGAGCATGCCTTATCGTGTATAACCCTGACTAGGCCTACATTAAAGAAAAATCTTCCTGGAAGACTATATTTCTCAAAACATTAGCGCTACTGTTACAATACAACAAAAAGGTAGCCTACTTACGTATCATACCAAACACAGTCGAGAAGATTCCTGAATATAAGATCTGTGAAAACCGGTTTCATAGCCACAAAGACAAATGATAAGTGACAAAATGCACTGAACTTGTATAATTTGGGATATATATTTGTCCATTAACAACATTCTTCGCTGTCCCATTGTCTGTGCACTAATGATTGCCCTTGAGCTTTATTGATGGCGATTGCTAATCCAACATTCCCTGTGTCCCCGTCGTCATTTATATATCCCCCTGTGCCCCCCGGCGTCCCCGTTGTAGGCCATAAGGCTTGCTCAACCGCCTAGTAGGACCACCTCTCGCGGATTATTGAAAGGATCTGTCATCAATGAGAACAGATACTACATCCATTCCTTGTCAAATGGCCGAGAAGCGAAAATGTAGTGAAAATGGCTTTATCCATTGCTTCGCGTGTAAATACACCTTCCACTTCTTTGGAGCTCGAGAAGCAACTTCAACAGGTTAGGCGGGAGGGTGCATCAACAAGTGTACCCACCCTTCATTTCTACTCCTATCTTACCTCGCTTACCACATCGCAGAGTTACCGCAAGAACCACTTGCTTTAAATCAAATACTGTCCTCCAAATAGCACTCCACAACAAATTTCAGTGATCGTGACACAGCTAGTCCCTATTAGGGGAGTAGGTGATGTTTGAGTCTATGAACCCCATCAATCACTTCTGGCCATGCACACATGCTCATTGTGGCCATGATTATGTAACTTATTCCGCAAAGAGTGTTAGAGTTGAACATGTTTGATCTTTTGGGCAATAGCAAGCGGGATCCTGACATCAATTTTGTTAAATTTAATAGTTGGTGGATACAATACACTTTTAGTAAAACGAAAAGTCAAAAATTGCAAGACTGTATCAGTTAACAATATGATGACTACAATGATCAATTCATTATTCAGTCGGCCATTCAGGCTGGACATTGCGCGCCGCAACGAAATGGGCAAGTAAAAAAAGTCAGTAGGTTGCTAATCCCAACCTTGGAAAGGAATACTGTCAAAGTACTGTAGCAGATTCTTTAGATGTGCTAATCAGCCATGAAAACTAGAAATCTTGCTGTTAAAGGTATATATACCATTTCCGCTGTTGGTCAGTTAGCGCTGGTACAAGTCACAAGTAAAACGATGACCTTGCTTTGTAGCCTTCGCTACGGATCCATGAACAGGTTACTCTCCACCACCAAATTGTAAGTGTGTATGGGTAAATCTACGATCTACCGGGAAACCCCTCGTGTTTGGTTACCTCTTGATCCACTATTTCCACCAATTAGGATCCCGAAAAGTCTAAAGTGACGTAACTGACCAACAGGGGAAAATAACGCCCGAATTTGATTCCACGATCAAGACGTCGGTGTAATGCAGTGGGTCCCAAACTTCTACTGCCAACACCCCTTAGCAGTCTTTCAATCAAAGACCCCTGATCAGCAGTGGGCCCGACATTGAAACTACCCTAAACAAACATAAAAGCCCCTTAATTTTGGCCACCGGGCAGAGAAGCAAGCCATAAGGCTTGCTCAACCGCCTAGTAGGACCACCTCTCGCGGATTATTGAAAGGATCTGTCATCAATGAGAACAGATACTACATCCATCTATTGCCAAAAGGCTGTAGGAGAGGGGGGTGGGAGGGGAGGCAATGCCAACTTTAAAAACCAAGTGTGCAAAATGTCAAACGCATAATTCTTTATAAGTCTTAGTCCCCTAATAGGCAGTGGGCCCGACATTGGAATTATCTTACATACACATAAAAACGCTCAAAAAGGCTCACTAAAAAATAAAAAGCAGCTGGGGCGTCCTAGGGCAGACCTGGTGTTGCAACAAGGTGTTCAGTCCATTGACTGTTGGATGTGTTAAGTTGCGTAGTTTAGACCTTGGCCTACACTCCCTTTCCAGCACAGGAGACACAAGTTTCAAATGTAGGGAAAACGGTTTCTTTTAGCTTTGGAACAACAATTTACGGTAACAAGAATCAAGTTTAAGCACTTGCGCCTTTGAATCAGCTCCCGAGAGTCCATGTGGAGTACGATTTACTACTCTGGATGCCGTCGAAACGGCCCGCGCGACAAATTGCGATTTGCTTTCCAAATGACAAAGTACGAATGTTTTTGTTTGTTAGTATTTCTTGTTAGCCAGACTCGCATATTGTTCAACAATACTTGTGTAATTTAGTTTAGTCTCTGGAAACGATCAGGGTTTAATTCAGAACATTTGTCATATAGGCCTATGATATGAGGGTCGGGAACTACGTGTTATAAACAAGAGGTTTACCCACGCTTCTCCATTCCTACTTTAGAACAGAGGTGACGCCTAGGTCTTATTCCCGTTCTTCATTTAAATCATATACCGTTTTTATATGGAATGAGGGCAGATACAACGATTACTGGTGACCCATACTTTCCGTACTAAAGCCTTTCTGGCAAGCAGATTCTGCCCCTGTTTGTCTGGCTTTTTGAATTGGCTATTGCTTTCAAAAGGGGGCGAAGCACTAGGAACGGCGAATAAGCAGCATCCCGATTTGTGAGTTTGCACGGGAGACCCGCCTTTTACTATTTCACCCTCCCTGCAATTACGTTGGGAAGTGTGCATGGATACCATAAAAGTATATGCCAAATATCGCGAGCGCAAGAATTCACCCCAGTCGTAACTCAGATAACAAAATGGGAGACAACAAACTATTTTCACCATCGACTGCCACTGTACTACTTTTTGGATGCAAGACAACCCAAACAATTATTGACTCCAAGAAGAGGAAAAATATAACTGGCTTCTCAACTGCCAGTTCAATTTTTAACTATGTACAAACTGCTACACAAAAATCAAACTTTCAATCAACCAGACTAGCAAGGATCCTGCTTTCTAATCATATTAACAAGCCCCTTATTACCCAAGTGACACTATGAACTCGCAAGGATATCATACGTCAATTTCTATACTCACAATGTTTATGGCTATCATCGCATGGATATGCATTGTGTAATCAATGACGCAGTAGTAGCAAAAATACGTGCGTCGTACTTGACCCCTTGGCTTTAAAGTTAACGGCATTTTATCGGTTGTTTAACCACAAAGTCAGGACCTATGCACATTGAACTGCGCTGGTATCCCCATACCAAGTTCTTGCAAACTCCAATACATTTTAGTCAATTAAAACAAACCTCCCATAAAGGGAACTGTGCTCTGTGCACTGATATGGCCTTCTCCCCAATATACAGTTGAAAACCACTACACTAATTCTTAAGCTATGCAACCTTGGTCTCAGGTGGGTCTAAGAAGCCTCCAGGGAAGTGAAATTCGCAAAAGCTGGCTACTACATGGCAATTATGCTAAATTCCTTGGTTAATGTACTCTTGCGTATATGTCGATGCCATCTTACAGATTAACTCGACGTAGACCCTCTTCAAAACAAGCATCAGATCTCAATCGTTCTGATTCCGCATTTTGAACTTTCTTGCCAGGAACTGTTGTAATACTCATAACGGCATTGATTACACCCCTATACGTTATAAACCTTGCTACAGCAAAGGGGATGACTTTCCGATGCACAAATCCATGCTTTTCGTGAGCAAAGAACCATCCTCGCTATGCATACAATTAATTAAGCCAGCCACAAATGCTACTTGTCACTTGGACTAACAAATACATGTACGGATGTAATACCTACACTGGGTATCCATGGGACGGCGTACATAACCTCAGTGAGTATGGCCATGAGCAAAAGAATCGAAAATAGATTATCAACAACTATACTGAAAACCACAGTTATAAGAAAGGCGACAAAATACGAACAAGAGCAGAAGGCGTCAAAACTACGAATAGAAGCAGAAGAATGCGACAAAACTACAGGGAAAAACATTGAATTACGAGCAACTACGACTGAAAACAGTATAAGACGACAAAAGCAAGATCTTTGGAATGGGCGCGGAGAGAAACAAAACCAGAAAAGGGAGACACAACGGTCCATGAGGAGACGGAGGGAAAGAGAAGTGAAAAAAACGAATAATACTGCTGAGTACATACCCTTACTGAGGTGGGGCGAACATTTACAAATGAGATGTTAATGAAAGCACAAGTGGTGTTACAATTGTTTCGTTACAGCTAAGTCGAGCGATCAAGCTAACTGAAGCATTTTCAACAACTATGTATTTTTCTTCACTTCTCTAATCTATTTGAATGGGCGTCCGTTTCCCTTGCTCTCCATTAACTACGTATATACTACTGGCTATTGCAAATGATCGACGTTTGGTACACCGAAAAGGAATAAGGAATGCGTCCAAGTGCATTTCAGCAAATACATTGTGCAAAAATATTGGTAACGAATCACAAAGCTGAGATGTAAAACTACACTTTTATGTACCAGTTTGCAAGTATAGTTACTCATGATTAAATGAAGACTCCTACGGAAGATACGTTACGACCTTCCACGACCACTTCAAGATTCTATTTGCAAAACACAAGCCACGGCGTGGCTACTGTGTCCTACAACCCAAGGAGAAAGATGCGTGGAAGCGTGACAACATGTACATTGAACAACATTCTAACCTTATCAAGGTCTTAAATCTACGAAGTAAGGTACGTCAACACGTTAGAAGACTGGCTGCTACTAAATTTAACTATGAGTGTATAAAGCGCTACAAAAGATCTGCTTACCCGACCAACCTTTCTATTCCATATTTGTAGAAGTAACATGGTCTTGCAACGGTGGCAATATGTGATGTCCCTTTCACACACTGTACAAGGAATCAATGCACCTCCTTTAAAATAGGCCCAAACGTCTTTTAACTCATTTTTCAACGAGTTCTCTGATATCAAGGTTTTACACTACTAGGAATAGAATACCAAAAACCCTCCTGATTCTCAGTACAGTAGCCTATCATACTGAGTTAAGCTAAGAACCAGCGTAATGACAAAAGGAATAGTTCAAACTGCCTTAAATTATATTTGTAATAAGGTGATCATCAGCTTTTGTAAATTTAATACGAAAACAAACCATCCCTTACAACTACGAATCGCATTTGCGAGACCGGTTATCCTATTGCAACAAACTTGTTCCCGATCACTGATTCGTACATGCTACGAATTTCCTCATATGATAGAAAATATATATTATGTGATGTAAATTGAGGCCGAGTGCCTCATTTGCGAGGAGAAGAACATTAAATGGTATGGAGCTAACTGATCCTACTTCGAAACGTGCATGCAAAAGTGGCTGTCTCCAAGGTCGAATGTTCCTGTCAATGACAACCATTTCTTGGCAGTAACAAGTGAGAGGTAACGAGTCCCTTATGCCTTAACCGTATTTATGGTGAAAACAATCGATCAATAGGTGTCGATGATACATCCCTACTTCCATCCAGTCGTACTCTCTACCGTTGTGCCCCAGCTGGGTCACACTGTAAGAGTCTAACTATGCTAGGGTCACTCTTGGCTCCCTCTATGAACTCTGCAATTGATAGCTTGCCATCAACATTCTTGTCCATCTGGCGGAAAATCTTATCGACGCGTTTCTCAGGTGTGCTCTCGTCGTCCGGCATCTTGACAACGTTACCTACCATTTTGTAAATGGCCCTTACGATCTCTAACATTTCATCTCGTGATATGTAACTGTAAACGATAAGCAAAGAAAAAGCACTATTAACAGTCGCATACTAAAAGGACATTGAAGGACACGTCATATGCAGGGATTCCAATGAAGCTAATTGGGTACTAGGGAACATCACCCTAATACATAAAAACAAAAATATTATCTGATTTCGATTTTCGACAAACTAAGACGCATCTCCAAGGGCATTCAAAACACTGTAGATAAAAAAAGGAGCACCGCCCAGATCATAGATTCATAGCTCACTCCTAAGACTATTACTTTATGTAACAGCAACATGAGCCCTCTGTAAACTTAGGCGCCCAGTACAAGGCAACAGTCTTTTTTTTACCGGGAAGCTTTACATATTTACTGACCTCTTCACCAACAACGCTACGCACCTTGTCAACAAAACGGTTATCGTTTAACATTATGTGTAAATATCTAGTATAAATATCAGTTTAAACTTAAACCTCCTATGTGAAGATGTAATTCTGGTTCCTACCATTGTAGTTGTTGCTTGTGTTAAAATCGATATATTATCCTACAGTTTCTCTCTACCAAAACAACGCATGGTTGCATCAACAAGGCGGTGACCCTTGATATTTAAACCAGCTTTGGGGTTAAGGAGACCAGGAAAATTACTTTTAAAAATCCAATGGAAACTCCCCAAAACGTATGCAATGCACCAACAGGGGACTAGGAAAATCGGGCAATTTAGGATGCCTGCAGTTTTGAGGTACTTCGTTATCGTCAGATCATATTTCGCAAGATCGATACGTTTCTAGTAAAGAGACCGGTTACAGGATATGGTGCCCCCTTTTAAAAGTAATCAGAGTATATGACCGTGGCCAAATCACAATGAGATCTATTCTTTTCTTAGAAATGTCCATTAGTTTTACGCTTCTACTCGAACTCCTCTAGAAAAATACATGAAATAGACGGTGGAGTTTACAATTCTATCCAAAAGTGTGGTGGAAGGTGGAAAACGGTTCCCATCATTACATCACACTCTCTTACATAACTGAACACAGAATAAAATAAAAAATAACTGAAAAGAATACTCATAGTTTTTCTGATTGCTGTCGCGGGTATTGCATTATTGACCAGTAAGTCAACAATAAAGAAACTCCGGCGGCATAAACGCATGAAAACTCTGATGCACTAAAACTTCTCACAGAACTTAGTTTCACGGAGTATGACATATCACTTCAGTAATCAACTGACTGTAAAGTAAGGGGCATTTGAGTACTCACTTTCTGACCAAAGAACATGGTAAAAGCATGTATTTTCGTTTGCTTGCTGTTCTAACTGTTTGTCCTATGCTTTCTCACATGCTATTTCATGGACATACAAGGTAAAAGATCGCTCGATTCAACTTCACTCATATTTTGGGGCCGAACTTTAGCCCAATCTTGAATGAATCTTTGTTCTTAATTCAACCACTAAGAGCTCAAATGATTTAGTTTTTATCATACCTCTTATGGGCGATGTACAGAATAAAATTAATTGACAATATTAAGTGTCTATTCAAAAGTTGGAGTGTAATGGCCATGGCCTCTTTCCCAAAACCACCACTGAAAAATTCATAATCTACTCATGGCTGGACTGAGGCGAACAATGCCGAGCCTTCGTATGGCGCACTTGAAGAAACATTTGTTTTGAATAAGCCAACAATCTGAAAGTTTATCAAAAGCCTCAGCAATGAGCAACCCTTTGGAGATCGCACCATCAAGGGGACGATCACTGAGAATATATCCCAGGCAAGAGACACCACTACAAAAATCAAGATGAGCTAATCTTCAAGTAATGACTAACTTCGGCAACCGTACTCCCACCAATATTCTAAGAGGAACCACTCACAACATTGTCTGCAGATATCAGGTACGACTTTCATCTGTTTTGTTACTTAATGTATCTTGCATCTGTACAAACTTCAGATGTTCGAAATGTTTAAGAAAGCTATGATTATGTAAGCAAATGAAAATACAAACTAGTCGACGCTCTCATGTTTACTTAAAAAATTTTGTTAACCTCTAATTATTGACAACATTACAGAATTTTTTTTTATATTGAACTTGGAATTTTGAGTAGAAGTCAGATTGCTTAATTTTCGGGCTAAAGATGGTACTGAAGTTGCTTAATTGGTTGCATAAATTTCAAATTCCTCTACCATACTAGGAGGAATATAAAAGCGGAAAAGCAAAATGAAAATTACCTTATAAAGTTGAAGTGTAATCAAATTTTCTTCTTGCAAGCAAAAAGGTATTTACTATGGGAAGATTTAATTAACAGTTCACGACTTCATGAAATCTAGGCATTTTCTGTAATTAAAAGTAGGAAGTCGTCAGTTTTTTGTTGCTTAAACGCGAAGTTGGGGAAATGCTACTAGTACTGGAGTTGCTTCATAATTTTTCAAAATCGAGTACAGTTGCTTATAAGAGAGATGCTTATGATACAAAAATCATGTATTTCCCCGCGATCAATAGTTGGCGAGACTATATTGTATCATGTGGGCCTATCAAAAGCAAGTTGTCACGACAGCGAATATCCTGGAAAATCAACTCCTTGGAAGAGGAACTGGAGATCTTAGTTCAACAATAAAAAGAGGGCGATACAAGTGCACTAAAATTACACAACATCATATGAGGTCTTAAGGCTACACGGGTACAAACTGCAACTACCATTTTTCTTCGAATAATTTTTTTTACGTATCTATTTCAGATAATGTATAGATTTCTGAGGCTAAAATGTACCTTTTGTTGATATCTTTTCTGTTTTTTAAGACTACCAGAAATTTTCAAAAACCTGATTCCAACCTCCCCGTTCTATAGTTTTTGAAATGTTTTGACCACCCCCTAGTTTATTAGAGACCAGAAAGTAACCGTACAAGTTATCAAAGCGAGAGCTGCGCAGCCGGGAACCAAAACAATTTCGATGTCGATGTTTGGTCGATTTTACATTATGTTGGGAACTAACATTGGATCGACGCCTGTGTGACGTAACTATTTCAACCAAAGAGGTAACTGTTGTATCGACATCGGACTGATGTCAAGCCTACGTCCTTAATTTTAAGGCAAGACTTACTAAAATTAAACCGGCGCCAATGACGTCGCTTCAACTTTAGAAGTACGACGTCGTGTCTACTTCCACATAAAAGAAAAAAGCAATGTAGATTCAAGACACGCCATTGATTCGAACTCGATCCACCATCGAAATGCCGTCTAAATAGAGCTCAGACCATACTTCACACCAGAACAAAGAAAAAACAACATCAATAACAAAAAGTAGTAGCATTGCTTAATTTCAAGCACAATCTATTTCATCAGCCTCTGAGACGAAGGCAATTTAATCTCCGTAATATTTATTTAGATACAAGACACTCGCTATTTACATCTATGTATAGTTTACTTGTAGGTCGCAGATTTAACATATTTTTCTTACAAAATTTACGACAACTAATCCATCTCAAAAAAATTGAAAATTCTGACTAAATGAAAAATAGACTTTTCTGATAGAAACCTTGATGTAAAGAGGGGAACATTTATCAAGTGACTTTCATTTTACCATGAGATTAAACTTAAAAACACCATGAGATCTACACGATTTAATCATCATTTGTCTATTCTGAAAATGAAAGTTAACGTATTTATACGATTCTTCCTGTTTAGAAAACAGGGTTCGTTACATCATAAAACATCTTTAACAGTAAGAAATCAAATACAGTGTATTAGGCTGACTATAAATCTTTTGATCGTCGCTAATAGCAGCAAATTGTAGCTCCATATTACTTCCTTTATTTCGGGACTCATATAAACGAAAGTAATCTCAGTCTGGGAACAGATAACGGCATCGGTTTGAAATCTTCTATTTCCTCAATGGCATATTATCACATGTGTAATTATCCCCAACCCTACGAGATGAACTACAGAACTCTTCAAATTTTGATGATAAAAAATCACAAGCCTCCTTGCTTGCCTAGGTGGCATTATGACTCCTGAATGATACAAAGAGTTGTGCGAATCGCTACTGCGCTTAACCCTCCTTTGGAGGAAGGGTCTTTCCGGTATTCCTTGAAGCCAAGCACACTAACAACATCGAGATCCAAATTTTATATCTCTGTGTTATGCAATTCAATGTCGTTCATATCTTTCGCTCACGAACATTGGCCAAACTTCTTTATCACTCTTTTTAGCGATCTATTACGTCTATTTGTATACACGATAGCCTCATTTTGAAACTATAAACTTCAGCATTGATTACTAAGACGTAGAAGCATCTCTTGCGATTATCGACGCAATTCGTTGTATCCAACACAGTTGGGCTATGGCCTGCACGCAGTAACTTCCAATTAGTAAATAGATTGTCAGCGCACTTAAACTCATTCCCTTCTATGATGTCTCAAATACAATTTATTATTTAATTCCTTACAATATTGCGAATCCGTTTCTTGAATCCGCTCCCGCCACCGGGCACACCATGATTTAAATCCTTTAGAAACCGTACCACGTCTTTGCGCTTTTGCCTCTCAAGCGCCTCTGTAAGTTCAGTAATTAATTCTTCTCTGGAATGGTTATCTTTGGATCTCCAGGAAACCAGAAGTCGAAAAACCTTCTCTTGTGCATTGATAGTCATTGCAAGCAATTGCTCATATTCCATTCCTGACACACCCAAGAGCGGACCAAGTTTTGCCCAGTTTCCATCTGCGATCCGGAAGCTAATGCGCCGTAGTTCACGATCACTGAGGCTGTTGACAAAATCTGAAAGTAGAAAATGACCACATAATGTATCATATTATTGTCAGAAGTTACAAAAGCATTTAAAAAAATTATGGGGATCAAAACCATAGACTAGTGGACTGGAAAGGTGACAGTAAACTTGTAGTGGAATTAAACTCAAGGAATTAACTAGTTTGGTTGATTAAACTTTCCTAACAGTTTATTGACAAACATATCACTATAATAACCAAGAGAAGGGGGTTAAAAAGATAATCAGGGTTATTTAGTAAAAATACAACCGTTTTAAAAGAGTGTAGCCCGCCTAAAAGATTGGTTTGTGTCATTGATAATACAAAATATCACTACTTATATACCTAGATCTCAGAGCCAAAAAGAGGAGCTTTCTGCAATGTAGTTTCTTTCAAGTATTGTTACATACATTCATTATTAGTACGCATTGCAATACACGTACACAACTCCATCTTTTTCTAGTTGCAATCATTTACTAGAAACAAAATATATTATAAACAGTAACAGTAACAGAAGCAGAAGCAGTTAAAGTAATAGCAACAGCAGTATTAATAGTAGTAATAGTAGTCAGCATGGTAGCAAGAAAAGCAGTGATAGTGGTAGCAATGCAAGAGTTGTTGTAGTAGTATTGATAGTGGTAGTGGTAGTAGTAGTAGTGGTAGCGGAGTAGTAGTAGTAGTAGTAGTAGTAGTAGTAGTAGTAGTAGTAGTAGTAGTAGTAGTAGTAGTAGTAGGCGTGGAAGCAGTGATAGCGGTAGTGATAGTGGTAATAGTAGTGGTATACCACTACCATGGTAGTAGCATGGTAGTAGAAATAGTACTGGTAGTAGTGGTGGTAGTAGTAGCTGCAGCAGCAGCAGCAGCAGCAGTAGTAGTGGTGGTAGTAGTAGTAACAGTAGTAGTGGTAACAGTAGTCATAGTAGAAGCATCAATAGTAGTGGTAATACTAACGGATACAGCATAAGTGTTAATTGGTGATCGAACTAACAGGGGTAGGAATGATAGTTATTATGGACATAAGAAACACAAATACAGGAGCTTTAAAAGTAAATTATGAGTAAAGTATTGTTAGTGATACCGACCTCGCATGTTCCAAATTGTTATCATCCGAGGACTTAGATTAGGATTATAAACCAGATTATGATATCGACCGAGGTATTAAGACCGTTTAACGGTCTTGTTAAATGAGAGTTTGATGTAATGTTAGTACGCCAATCCATTGGGTTATAAAAAATTTCCATTATAAAGTCATTACAACGGAAATCTTGGTGTTTATAAGCGTTACTGCAGCATTATTCGGGTTAGAAACAGACAGTACGCAAAGCTCAAAGCCTCACGGGGGCGGATGTAAAGTGATGTTCAGAAAACTAGGGAATGAATAACAACCAAGTGATTATTGAATCCATTATTTGGACGAGAAATACTATGAAGACATCTAAATTGATCAACAGTTTACTGCTTAAGGATTAAGACATAGAAAAATTAATGATTATACAACAATGAATGAGAAGATTATGGATGACAACAAATTTTTGAATAATCCAAACACTACTTTGTTATCGATTTGTTCGAACAAGGCTGGGTTTTAACAAATGGTCTTTTCACGAAGTGGACTAATTAGAATGTACCGAACCTGCTTTCGATGCGTTTACATATACCCACTGCTAGGGCGATGTCTATTTATTATTTTGATTTTAAAGAGGACTCCTGTAAGCATGAAACGTTGCGAGGCATTTCGCCATCATTCCCTACCTCACAAAGAGCAACCGATTTAAGAGGGGAGATAAAAAGAAAAGTAAGATCGAATTTATTTACCAGTCGCTACAGCTCTTAAGTGCGAGATGATTGGTTACTTTGAGATATAATTGTACAACTTTACATCTGGGATTACATGAACTTTCTCGCGTGTTCCGCCGGTTACTCGCAAATATCTTTTTGACTGGAAAGTCAATGGAAGGGACGGTCATTAAAGTTCACTCTCTCTGAAAGCTGCGTTTACACAAAGAAGAATTGCCGTATGCCAACTGAATTTAATGTCTTATGTACTACCGTATTTTATCATGTACGAATATAATAAATACGTCTCACACGAACTTATACTTGCCTAAAAACGAATTAGTTTAAGCACAATTTCGTATACGTGGGTTAAATCTATGCTTGCTAATACAATCAATTACTAATCAGTTTGCGAGTATATCTACCCATGACCATCTCAAGGGAGTTCTTGTATTTACAAATTAGTCGTCTCAGCAATTCAGTTTAAAAACCCGCCCCAGACCCCTATTAGAATACGGCAGGCTCGTCCATGTTAGTACTTAATTGGTAAATGGACTTAAGAATCTAATCATAAAGAAAAATTTAATGCTGCATGTTCTAACGTAACTTACTGTCTATGTTACATTTCCTATACAGCACGTTGCAAAGAAAACGGTTTGTGAATCAAACCTGGGGAGTCCCCACAAGACATAAATCCAAAAATAGTAAAGGTGCGAAAGTCAGCTCCAAAATGAAACGCAGTGGAGTTGAACTAAATCGACTAATCTAATCATTCCATTTGACGCTTTATTACAATCTCATTTGGGGATTCACAGGGAGCTGGGGTCCGCTATCCCTTCTTCAAAACAAAATTATTATATTTTCTGTAAACCTGGTCATAGAGCACAGAAGGCGATACATGTAAGACTTACCGTTTATTTGTACAGATAACTAGCACACACATTGGAATTACGTGAAGAACAATGGAGTATCTTACGAAATATCCGTAAAAATAACGCTAATAAGGCCCGTAGCCAGCTACGACTATCGGGAAGGGGAAGGGGACGGGGATGAACTTTCAGGGCGGCATATTAGTTGATGGAAGTTAAATAACTTTAATTAACAAGCAATTTTTATTACCATGGGTCACGAATGATAAAAAAATGTTTGTCAAAAGCCAAAGAACATTTATTAAAAAACAAAAGAACGTTTATTAAAAACAAAAGAATGTTAATTAAAAGCAAGACAACATTGACTAAAAACCTAACAAGATTTACTAGAAGCAAAAGAACTTTTGTTAAAAGCAAATGAACGTTTATTAAAATAAAAGAATGTTAATTAAAAGCAAAAAAAGTTAAATGTGAAACAAAAGAAAATTCATTGAAAAATGTTTGTCAAAAGCCAAAGAACATTTATTTCGAACAAAAGAACGTTTGTTAAAAGCAAAGAACGTTTACTTAAAATGAAAGAACTTTTATTACAGACGAGACTTCACTTTTTTAACTCATGAAGAGTAACAATCAAGCAAACAAAAAAGCGTCTTCAGAAGTTCAAGTTTTGCTCTTACTACGTTTCTACCAATGTCTGGCATTTTATCATGAAAGCTCTGTAACGTATGCAGGTTTAAACTGTGAGATAGGAGTCCCGTATAGTAGGAGTGGATGGAGAACGTTTCAAATTTATATCAAAGGAATAGCAAGAATAAGTAGATCTTTGATGGCAATTTCTTCCGAATTATTATTCCCTTTTCGATAGTATTTTGATATTTTGATATGCCTCAACCATCATCCTACATTACCCTATAATCAGCTACGAAGAATGCACTCGGTAAGGATGACACGTCTGATCGGTTTGGGATCTTTATAAAAATAATAACGAAAACAGCTTTTATAGCGACTGTTACACTATTTCTAGGCACTTCACAAATTACAGTTCAAAGTTTAAAGTATAAATATCTATCTAACTAAATGACATTTTAAACAAGTACGTCTTGAGATTACCTTTAAACTGAAATCTTTTTATAAGGATAAGTGCCCAGCACAAGGCGCGTAAGTGAAACATAATGACAAAACATGATGTGATGAGCTTTCGGTGTATTCTACCACCATCCTCGAATCAATTCATTACAAGATATGAAACACGTTCGGTTAAGGCCGTAACATAAACATTAGAATACATTAACAACTAACAAGAGACATACTAGAAGAAGGAGAGGGGAATTGAACTTTTGTTTACGTTAAGTGAATAAGCGTCTTTAGACAAAAGAAGGCTTTCTTTGAGAGGAAGCTCGAATTCTGAAGAAACAGACGTGAGAAAAGTGAAGTCAGAAGCAGCGAACGGATGAGAACAGTTTTCAGCATGTAGACAAATACTTAAAAAAGGAGGGTTAGAAAGCGTTTTTCCAGTTAAAGGTAAAACTCTTGTCCATTACATTTAAACTGATTTACGTTTTTGTATCTTCATGTAATCACGAAGTTACAATTACCAAAAAGTCGCAAATCCTTAACGTACACGACTACGCCCTATTGGAACCGAGCTATCATCCGATTTAGCAAGTAGATTTCATACAATGTTTTGATTTACGTCCTGCAAATGTTGCTATTGTATTTGTTTTGGCATGACGTAATCAAAGCGATGCCAGTGACGTTGATATTACCTCGGTATCAATGTAAGAGTGACACCTCGCTGATCGAGGTTTTGAATTTGGTTTTCTGAGCACAGTATATGTGCGTTTTAGCCTTCTGTTTTAGAACAAAAGATTATGGTTGAGTTCAATAGCATCAAAACTACTTATATACTTAAGTAAGCGATTTTGGATAGGGTGAATGCCAGAATGGTAAGGAGGAGTGACTAAATAGGTAAGATTCAGGCATTAAAAGCCATGTGGGTACTGACGCTAGAAATACCTGACAATAGTTTAACCTAAATGATGAAATAGACCTTTTTCTCATTATAGCAGTCATTTACCATTTTCTTACTTTTGAAAAGAACACTAGAGAAATAGAAAATATGTCACCACCGGGGATCAAACGCGTGATCCACCCTTTTACGGCGTGCGCTCTACCGACTGAGCTAGGTGACCTCCGATGATAACATACTCCTATCTCTCTAGTCACCACATTAGCTCCCAATCATCCACCGGTGGACATCGACATTGAGCTCAACGCAATTGGAGACCAGCCTCTCTGCGCCATGTGACTTGACCAAGGAAGAACTGCCCTCAGCTCCCTTATCAATCCAAAGACGATGAAAGTTCGAAAGTATAATCGAGAAGAGAGATTTGAAATGTTACTTTCGAAAAGAACACTAGAGAAATAGATAATATGTCACCACCGAGGATCGAAACCGTGACCCACGCTTTACGGATTCGAACTGCCTGTGCTCTTTCGCATGTTTCTTTCACGTCATTTGAAAGCCAAATACGGCATCAGATCTGCCGGTGAAAATATTGATGTGTCACATGAACTTAATAAAGTACGTAGGTTTTTATATAAGAAACCAGTCATTAAGAAACCTTAGGCCCAGATTTGGGAAAATTGAAGAAACTCTTCAGAAACTTAAGCTGGCAGAACTAATCCAAAAGCTAAGAAACATTCATGAAACGTATGGGTGAAAATAATATTTTTCCTGCAACAGCCCATATATATATTACCTTTACTTTTACAGTAGTTCTGGGCAAGCTATCACGCAACGAATTGATTCGAGTCATATCACTATTAAAATGTTTCTCCGCCGACGATTTTCATTATGCAGTATTCTTTCGACTTTGATGTTATCACAATAATTGATTTTAATATTTCATACCTACGTGCAAAATAAGCAGTATAAAACACGTGTAGATGACTAAATCTTTGAAGGGGGCAGTACCCTATTGAACGAACTATTATTACACACTACATACACCTTTGCACTTGGTGGTAGGCCTACATACCACATGTTACTTATTAAAACTTAAAATGGTATTTTGTGAGTGCATATAACAGTCTTACATGATTTTTAAGGAATTACTTCTTAAGAAACTTTGAAAGCTGAAACTTGATAAATTAAGAAACATTTGGAAAATTTTTAAGAAACTCGTGGCTCAAGCCGTTGCTTAGGTTTCCTATAAAAAACCCAACGTGTATGCCATTTTTGTCTCGAAACTCTCTGTGGCCCAGCTACAAAAGCAAACGTACTTTTTTTTCCAACCACCTTCTCCTTTAGTATCAAAGTTTAATAGTCCAGTGAAAGTTTAAGTAATGAAATTTTGGAATCTGTTAAGAAGTCCCAATAGCAAGTTAATTTAAAATTTTACTTAAGAGTTTAACGTTCGGCTCTATCAAACTTAAGTCTGACCAATGGAACGTCCATTTCATCCTTGTTTTTAGCATTCATTCGTTTCGCTCGACGTACGCCCTTGGGCTTTCTGTTTATTATAGTCTCTGTCTTCTATCTCAGGCCAAACAGAGCGATAAACGGAATTCTTTAGACCTCAAATCTGTCAATATAACTGTTAAATTTGACCCAGAGTCGTTTTAGAATCGTAGCGTTTGCTACGGTATTCTCCTTTCTGTACAATTACACAATACATCGATTGTTGAGGAGACGAACAGTTTACTGTCTTGTTAATGGTTGACGACCATTACAACCTTCCTGACGTCTTTGTGCTTTCCTGTCAAAAGCAACGTCTTCCTTTCGCAAAAGATAACTACGGATTACAGTAATTAATTTCTGTGCAGTCACAAAAACGACTCAGCGAGGACAGCAAGACGCATTCAAAGACCCCAGTGCCTCTTTTCTCTCAGAAATAAACAAGCTTTTCTGAGATTGAATATCGACAAAGGGTGGGCATGGCAACCTGATCTCTAGGCACAATTGCAATTAGATACGAGCGTTGAGCCCTAAAGTACAATTAACTGAGCAAAGGAGATAAACTGGGCCAAATCTTAAGCAACAGAAGAAATCTGTAATTACTTTGCAGTACATTAGCGTTACTGTTCAAAATACAGCTAGACGGAAAAACTTTCGGACAAGTCAAGTTGAACAGGAAAGGTAAGATGCGGTGTAATTTTATCGTAACGTACGTCCATTGCTTAGAAACTACAACGAAATATGACATTTTGTCTTTGGCAAGGTAGGAATCGTGAATGTCTAGTCGACATGTGACCGGTAGGAAGATGTATTTATAAAGCTGGAACTCGAATGGATCGTTTCAATGAATTCTGATATATCAAGTATCAGCTTTATTCCACTTTTAATTTTTGGAGGTCTGCTTCGTATAACTGACAATTGTAGAATAATTTAAATAATTCTGTACTTATTTCAAGTATTTCTAGTAAGATTTTGAAAATTTAGTTCGGAAGTCACGTTTCATCGCAAATTAAGTAATGCAAATGTTAGGTTATTCAACAAATTTGGTGAAATTCAGTGAACAGGTATTGTATTCGACGCGTACACATCTGCCTTTGCAAAGCGCTAAAGTGATTTTAATTTCACCTAACGTATACAAACACGCTATGCTATCACTTCCAGTTTGGCCAAAAACTTTAAATATTTAGCATTCTTCATTCCAGATCAAAATATAGTCACATGCTTTTGAGTTAAAGTGATATTCTCTTTTCGCTCAGAATCATGTCAGTGAAGATGACCTTAGCTTTTAGTTGCCTGCAATATTCTACGATTTGTATAATTTGGTTTCTTCTGCGTCAGGTCATATAAGGCCGATGTTTTTAGAGCAGAAATGTCTTTTAATTACTCTAAAGTGCTGCAAAGATAATTAAGCAGAAACCTGTAAACAGATGCCAATAACCCAAAATTTCGTAAATATACGCAGTTCAATTGTTCCATTTTTTAACATACCTTGTCAAAGCTTGTTTGAAATTGCATTTTTTCAAGAAACGCTTTTGTCAGCTTACTAGCATTATAGCAAACTTTAGCCAGACAAGTAGTTAACTTGCGCGATGAATAACCACGTCAACGTCACTTGTTTTTATTCTGACGACTCGATGAGCACTTCAAGCCAGTTGAGCACATTCAAAATTCATTTTTTGTTATGCGTACAGTACAACGATAACCGCAATCAATGGCTGCAACGGAATATTTAAAAACTTGAAACTGCTAAATAATAGGATGGTTCACTTGCTATGATATCACGTGACAAATACCAAGTTACGATGACAAAAAAACACAATGTTGTGGTTCGGGAGCTGTTATATCGAGACATTCCTAGTTATTGTCAAACTGAAAATGTTATAGTGACTAATCAGTAAGTTATCTGACTTTAGACAACACTTTACCACGTCAAATTCGGAAAAAACAGAGTCAAATTTTGTACGAGAGATAACAATTTGGAATGATTAAAATCAAATTCGGAAGAGGAAACATCGAATTCGAATAAACAATTTCCAGTCAAAAATACCGCGTATCCCCAATTTTCCGAACCTTAACTATTCGGGAATCGATTATTAGAACTTCCATTATCCAAACCTGTATTAATCGAATCTCCATCATCCAAACCTTTATTAATCGAATCTCCATTATCCAAACCTCAACTGTTAGGGCCCTTAGCATTTAAACCTCGACTAATAGAACTTTCATTATCCAAACTTTGATTAATCAAACCTCGATTATCCGAACCTCGATTAATCAAACCTCCCTTACCCAACCTTCGATTAATCAAGCCTCCATTATCCAAGCCTCCATTATCCGACCCTCTATCAACTGAAGCTCGATTATCCGAACCTCGATACTCCGAAACCTCTATTAAACGGATCACGATTATTCAAAACCTGGATTATCCAAGCCTGGATCATTCGAACGTCGTTTGCGCGAACGCTGAAAGTGACGCAGACTACCATTAAAGCGTTTTTAAAGACTGTTTTTGAGCTTTCGTACGGAATTGAATTAACATGCATTCAAGCGCAATGTGCAGATTTTATTATGTTCCTGACCAACCAGTATTTTCTACTTTTGTGTTTGATACTTATTGACTTTAAACAGAGAGTTTACAGGAAGAAGAGAGGTGCATTTTCATCCTCGTTTATTCGAATTTGCGTTTATCCAAACCGCTTGTTCATGCTGTTTGAATAATCAAAGATACACTGTAATCGAAGAACGGTATATATATTGCCATTGTCGTTCGTGGAATCTACCCAGAGATACGCTGTTGAAGTTTTAAACCAATAATTTTGGGGAAAACTCTTCCCTGTTACTAAATGTTGTGCGAATTTGTTCCTCTTTAACAAAGGTAGTCAATTTTGTGTTTGGAAACCTAATAAATACTTATTGGAGGTAAAAACAGAGTTAATAGGACGAAGAGCAGGTGACATTTTCATTCTCCATTATCCGAATTCTCCATTATCGCTGAAATGCGTACCTTAATACACAAAATTAACGTTGAGCATTAATTAACGTTTTTGGAATTAAAAAACGTTAATTAAATCCATGTTAATTACATGCTGACGTTAATTATTGAAACGTTAATTTCAACGTAGCGCTAATTTTTGAAATGCTGATTTGTGTCAAAATTTTATACAAATATGGGCCCCTGTAAAATTTTCCTCGGCGGTAATATGTTGAAATCTCAAAAGGAAACATTTGGTTAATTTGCAGCGTCTATAGATTTTATTCATAAATTTGAGCCTCTTAGTTTTACAAGTATACCACGATACACCCAAAATGGTTCCCATTGTCCTTGTGTGACGTCATAAGGCAGGAAGTGTCATGACCTGTGTTTTATAGACCTTGGCGTATATTGCATCCCTGATCCTTAAACGGCCTCGCCCTGGAAACGAGTCTACAGCTTATTTAGTTTGTAAACCATCATGACTTAATATTGAAAAGGAAAGAAATCTTGTATTAGTCTAGCTTAAGAACTTGATGATTAATGTATAAGCTAGAGACTCGATTTATTCTGAATTATTGCGCCATTATTTTAAGCTTTGAAAGTAGTTATGTAACAAGGGTTTAAATTAAGCCATCCCCTTATCTAGTACAGCTATCATATCTACAACGAAGAATGAGGACTAAACCCAGCACTATTTACCTGTTAAAGAGAATATCATAGCAAAGTGGGCAAAACAATGAAGTTCAGGAGGTAAAATTTCGTTTGGAAGAGGGTGATTAGGCTAATACATCTTTTTCTAGCGTCTTATTTAATCTATAACAATCAATAATTAAATTGTGATGCATGCCAACACGTTCGTTAATACTACTTAATAGCCAGGGTATCCTTGCTTCATAATCAACACATGCCTGTCGTTGTTTGCCACTATCTGTTTACCGTTTTATAATTAAAGCAGAAAATGATCAGTAAAGGTAAAGAACAGAAACGTTATCTCATATCACATTTTACACAGAGGCTTTCAACAAACGTCATTTCTTAGCTCCTGAATGCAAATAATCTATATGTGTGAAAATAAGATACTACTTAGACATACAGACCACCAAACAGGATATTGTTGATTTTGAATAACTCGTTTCTCTATGAAACAGGAACAGGTATTGGCTATGGCACTGACAGTTTACGTTTTGGTGTATGCACTATCAACGGGTCCATTACAAAGTTATAGATCTCTGATAAACTACAGTTACAAAAAGAATTACAGAATCTAGTTTTTTCTTGAATCATGGATAGAATCTAATTACAGTCGCGATAACATTACAAGCTAATAAAATCGTATCTTCCCGCTTTGTGTAAAACAAACTGCATTTTTTGCGTTCAAGCTAATTTAACAACAAGCAAGATAGTATATCGTACTCCATATGGCCTCTCAGTAACTGTTTGTCTAACACAGGTGCTCAAACTGGATTCTAGGTCACTTAATCGTAATTCTAGAATCAAAATAAACAGCAATTCGTACATATGAAGTTGTGGCTCATTTACTGCAAAACTAGCAACTTCTATGTTAGGTGACGGACTGAAAACGTTGCAGAGTATTATACTGATTACAGTCTTGACGAAATACTTTTCCTTATCATCAGGTTTTAAATTCTAGGCATCCAAATCTACAATTAAATGTTCTGCAGTTGTCCAAATCATGGTCACTACTGGCACGAAGGAGGCATTCGGTTGCATAAGTGACACTGTAGCCACGTACAAATTTCAAAGCTAAGCCGAGTTTTTAAAATTACTTTATCTTTTTTTAAACCCACGCTTCTCCGTACAATTCCCTGTAACGTCTGCCCGCAAATATCTGAAATTTTAAATAGTCGCAAAATTGGCGCGAAAAATGATTTTGAGTCAAATGATTTGCTCATAGCAAGCAATTGATTGAGACTTTGGAAACGGTCAATTGTACCAATCTTTACGCAATTTTGCTAGTCTTGTAATGCAAAGTAATTTTTTTTATAAAAGAGCAGTGTTTGAGCTACAATAGTTGATATAGGGTTTATTTAAAGCTATCAAGATAAGTATCAGAGTGTTGGTTTATAATTAAATCGTAAAAGTGTCTGATGATGGTAAGCTGTTATCATATTTTTTTCACATATTTAGTTGTGTAAAGGCACTAGGACACTATGAGCTCTAAAATATAAGACTAAACGGCAAAGATTAACATTCACTATTACAGTGTAAACAAAATATATATTAAAAACGTTCTGAGCCACGAACTAAATTATCTTAAGTTCAAAATTCTTAAACAGAATCTACCTTTAGTTTAATGTTAAGGTTGAACTGAATAAATTCCGGAAATGTCACCTCCGACGAGAAACTCAACGGTGATAAATTAGATTTAGTTTTGTGAGAACTCTTAATACTGAACTATCAAAAAATTCCTATGATATTTATTTCAACACAGTGTTTTGCAAAAGGGCAAATTATGAGTATATGGTTTAATAAGCATTACTGATTAGAAAGAGATAATTCAGCACCAATCATCCACAGCTGGTTTTGCTTAAAGTGTTCTTGTGATTGTATCCATTTGTAGGGTCTACGTTACTTTACTGGGACTGTTAACATCACGAGGAGCTTAAATCTGGTAGCAGAATTGACTATGAAACTGCATTGTGGTATGTAACGCTTGAGTCCACAACAAGGAATACTCACTCGTAGGTTGACGGACAAGCTTTTTATTCTTTGGTCGTGTGGCGACAACAAATTCTCAATGTGATATCAGTCGTATGAACTAAGCCATCATGCTATAGAAAGTTAAATTAAAGTGCTGATATATTTATATAAGTCTTGGATATCAATATTTGAAATTTTTGTGAGGTACTGTAAAAAGGATGAAAAACTTCCGGACCAATTACATGTTTCAATGCTGATGTATTTTGTCTGAAATCTTACCCTATGTGATAAAGTTACCGCTAACATTTTTCAAAATTAAATTGATTCAGACAGAATGCAAGACAGTTAAGAAACTTCTAGAATGTTTTAAAGTTCTGAGAATTGGGCGCAGTGTCGATAGCTTACAATCAATTTGATGGTTATTCACTCTACCCTATTTCTATTCAAAATTGCACATACAACATATTAAGTATCCAAAGATTAAAATACTTCAATGACTTCTATGAGGCGCCGTAAGGTAAACGTTCCGACATGCAAGTCCCTTAGCACCCTTGGTGATAAATCGTTTTATATAGCAGCCCCAAAGCTGTGGAATAGTCTTCAATTAGAGATACGCAATTTGCATAATTTCAATACTTTTAAGAGAGCATGGAAGACATAGTTTTATAAAAAAGCGTATTCCCATCACTTTTAGATCGTTAGTCATGTTTATATTGCACATATTTATGCATGTATTTTAATCCAGGTTTACTATTTTAGAACTTTCCGTATGATGTAATGTGCAGCTGAAAACAGAAATGATGAAATGTGCGCGATATGAGTTAATTGTAATAATTAAAAAGTAATAACCTAGAAATCCAGAAATAATAATGTGATAAAGATATTGATGTGGGTAGTTTTGGAACAACAAATTGATATAACCAAACAACCGCTGAATTAATAAAATTCGTTGTATATTTTTTTGTCATTAAAAAATATTTCACATAAGCTTTTAAAATATGAGAAAAAGCACAATCAATATCAATGTGCATATCAGTTGGTATAGACACTCTCTGAAAATGAAAAATCACGTGATCTGTCTGCTATTACATTTATTTTCACTCCATTTAATTTCTACGATAAGTTAATCTAAAAAAAGGATATTAGGAGCACCAAGCATAGGGCATGGGGATCTAAAAGTACCATTAAATGTTTATACAAATAATTTTTCAAAGGCATAGCATTAGTTCAATTCCCCCTTCTTACAAGGGAATATCTTCCATGAGTACCCTATTCTTACGTAACAAGACAAAGCTTGATGCATACAATTAAAACCATGGAGAATACATGGGAATTATTACTGTAGCCTTTCACTTTTGGTGTTTGATAAATGACATAGCCAACAAAGTGTTCCTTGCTATAGTATGAATAGGATATCAGGAATTTATCCATTATTAGCGTCCATGGATACATTTCCCTCATTAGTGTTCAATTCCATCAGTATGTGTCTAGCTCATTAATATTTCCTTCTATGGAGGTGTTGGATAGCATATTATAAGTAGTTATCTTAACATTTCATTGTGGCAAATCAATTGGAAACCCTACAGCAGCAGTCGGATTGTATTGTTTATGAAAGAAAGAATTTAAAATGCTTCCTTATTTATTCCCTACTCATTTAAATGTATTTAAAAAAAGTGTTTGCAAAGCCATCAATATGCTACTTGTGAGTGCCTGCTTGTACGCACCTTTGCTTTTTTTGGCCCCAATTTCTTGTCCAACTCTAGCAGGTTCTTTTATATTCTTTTATGCTCCTGGATCTACTTTCCAATAGGCAGTGACATTGGCGGTCGCAGAATTTTATCCAGTGAGGGTAGACGGCAACTACTGTTAAATGGCCAAAATGGGTCATTTTCCAACAATTTCGTTATCGTTCTGTGCTTCTTAGGTGAAGAAAATGTCCCTTTTGATACCCAATACAGACCAGACAAATGGAGAGTAAAAGGGTTGTACACATTACTTGTCTATTACATGAAATAATTAAGATTTATTAGCCTCTAGAGCTAGCAATATCATTTTTCATAATAAAAAATACAGATTTTGTTATAGATTAAGAATTAATACAGACAATTAATACGATAGTTAATTGAAGCCTTTATATTACCAAGATAAAGAACCTAGAAATTATGGCGCATGCGCAGATGTCGGATTAAAAGAAAGGAAGGCAAGCACTTATTATAGTTGCGGAAAAATAAAAGTGGCCAGTAATGATATCGCTGGTAGGCTGTAAAATGTATAAATATGATGCCGAGGTAAATATCTTAACATGTGTATCAAAGGTCTTTTGTCAACAAAGTCAAGAAAATAAGATGAATGCAATACATTTGGCTCATTTGAGAGAATATTTCTGCAAAGAAATGGCCGTAGAGTTTATTGTTATCTATTTCTGTATTCCTGTCACTTTTTCCCCTCCTTACTTTCAGCGCCGTCCTTTTCCCTTAACAAAACTAATAAGAACGTAATGGTATGTTTCATTAATGTTTCAATTAAGTTGCACTTGTTAGACTATTTTGCTAATACACTTAATACTTGCTCGTCAATCCCAGCAATTAAGTAAAAAGATGCATGAACTTTTACTGTCGTTTGATAAAATCTGTTAATGCTTTAAAACTCAAGACCCTACCTTCATCATGTTCAACTGTCTCTTGCAAACAATCGATACAAGTTAATAACAAAGAAAAGCTACCTAAATTATCCTCCAATTCAAATAGACATGGTGGGAACTGGGTCCTGACAATCAATGTTGACCAGGGCGCCTCGGCTACTTTTGTCACCTTGATGTCAAATTGACAATAAGGATTTGTCTTTACTATAGCAAGTGACCTACATTTTGTCTTACTGACGCTCTGTCTCCTCTACCAATTTAGTATCTCTCAGTGAAGAACCACATCCATAGTATCAATTCTAAACATGAAATACTTGTTGACATGGTGCTGCTATGGGAACCTTACATCGTTTTCAAATCCTCGTTGATAGCAGTCACAAAGCGTACTGAAGTTCGGTTCCTTTCATCTTTGTATTAGAGAACAGATATCGTACAGCTTCTGATTTCTTTTTCATCGATTAACTTCAATTAATTTAAGAAAGATAACGGATCGTCTATTTTTTTTCTGCTCCTGAGATACTTAACAGTTTTCAATAGTCTCTTTGTGTTTTATGTGCATCAGAAACCGTTATACAAATGAAGATGCCTTATGGACAAATAGCGATAATGGGCATCGATTGTTCTCTTTTATGGCCAAGACCTTTAGCTGCACGTCTAACTTCTGCTGTACCCGTGACTGACATAAATTTGAATAAAGATTTTGACGTTAGCGAAACACTACTTGCGTTGCTGCTGGACCGTGTCCTTTGTATCTGATGTTGGCTTCTCGGGTTCATACTCACGATATTAGTTTCGTTTTCAGTTGGAGACATCTACAAATACCCTTCTTGCCTTCCAGTGTAGATTGCTAAAGCGATGACGTCACAAAAGCTGGAAGGAACCATTCTTTTTCTACGTCATATTGGGTACCAAACCATCAAACGCCCGGAAGCAAAAGTTGTTACTACACATTCATCCCACTGCATGTTATGACCATCTAACTCAACTATCCTTTGGGGAGTTAGCCAGCCTGGATAAAGGGGCGTACTTCCCCAGGTAACAGAATTACCAAACTGAGGAAAGTAAGGTGTGTAAAAGTGCTTATATCTTGCTCGTTCCTTTCCATTTGGAAGGTTTAAAAGTTTGCCATACTATTGTGTAGCACGAAAATACGTATTCTTGTTTGAAATTAAAAATTTCGGTGAAAAGCCATGCTGGTTCCAATTACCAACGGTCCCATTTTACAAAGCTTCCAATTTACAAAGCTCCCAAAATTACGAACTGGGTTTGAATGAGAAGGTTTTGATAGGCTTAATTTAAATTATGAAAAGATGTAAACAAACGTTTATCACAGATAGCATGCTAAAATGCTAAAATGAGGGCAACAGATAGATAGATAGATAGATAGATAGATAGATAGATAGATAGATAGATAGATAGATAGATAGATAGATAGATGTTTGCTCCTTTACGTAAGTTTAGTTGAGCACTCTATGTTGAAACGGTACCATTGCTGTTTGCATTATGCTATGCTTATGTGGTGGAAAGGTCTGGATTACTTACAAGCAGCGTTTGTAGTCATGTTTTGGCCAGATAATGTTCACAGTATTTGTCTGTAGTGAAGGTAGCAAATATTTGGCGAGGAAGCTCTAGATAGTAGAGAATCGCTCGGTCATAGAATACAACACGTATATGAGTGGGACGTTTTCCGTCACTTTTTAAAGGGGAAAGTTATAAATAATATTTTTGGTCGATAAAGTAACGGAAATTTGACAAGTGTTTGGCGAAAAGTTATAGCGGAATTAATTTCTCAATGCAGTCTTCAATTTTTGTAGCAATAACCAACTGATCCAAACTAGCCCAATATAAATAGCCTAAATAATGAACCGATTTGACGATTTATTGGGAGTAAGCGAAAAGTAGACTAACAATTTTTAATGAAGTCTGTGGTTGTTAAACAAACTTTAAAATAGAAGGCCACGGTAGCCATTAGCGTCATATATTAGTGAAGCATACTCTTAATTATGTTTAAAGATTGGTGTTAAAAATGATTAAGGGCTATGTACAACTCACTCACTAGATACAAAATGTAAATTTAGTAAAATGGTAGGTAATGCATGTTAAGCAGTGCAACGTGAAAAAGTGGCGACGGAAGGTAATGAAGCATCCCTACTTATAAGATGAAGATCGAAAGGAGGAAGATGAGAATCTGTATATTTCGTGGCATATCTACAAAGTTAAGTGTCAGGGCCCATGTCATCTAGTTTTGCTTTACATTAACTAACATTAAGATATGGTATGTGCCATCAAGGGATCTACACTCGATCCCCATCAATCTCTGCTCAACAAAGTACACCATACATCTTCCATTCTTGCCATGCTAGTTTTAGGTAAAAAAATTCTACGTACCAACTATTTGCTCGCTGGTGCCCATTGAAATAATTATCTATCCAGCGGCTAACCATGGGTCGACCTAGCTGAAAAATAAATATAAAATATGAAAATCCATTTATAAAGTATAATCATTATTTTCTTTGGGGGGAGAGGGGAGGGGGGGGTGGTTAAATTTTAAAATATCATCAGGGTCACATACAGGAAAGTAAAGATCTAGTTATCTTAATGTTGTTGAATCCGCAAAGTAATTTCAGTTTTAGAACGAGGAGTGACCCGAAATGTCTGAATAACTTTAATTTTGTTCTGAGTTCACACTGTACGAAGCTCAAACCGAAGCCTGGAGCAAGCTCACCTCAAATGTGTCATCAAGAGTACCCTTGAATGTTCCTTACATGACGTTTACAAAATTAGTCGTTATCCCTTGTTAAATATTTTACGCATTACGCCACGCGAGAAAAGCATTTTTTCACAAATAGTTGCGTAGGAATTCAATCTTCGAGCTGGGCATTTTAATTCTTGTAGCAACCGAAATGGCTTCCAAATTGAAAGTGTTTGCCCGGTGGTTTTTCCTTCTAAACTGACACTCGTCAGTACTGTCGTTCACACTGATCGAGATGAGGATGATAGGTCAGAAGGGATGGAAATTATTGCAACGATGGTAATAAAGATACTAAGAAAGTGAATTTAGGGATGAAGACTGATCGTGATTGATGTTGATAACATTAACGATTATAGTGGAGGACATAGTGGTGACCAAAATGATGGAAAACCGGTCAATGGTGAGAACGAAGGTACAGCAGTGTAGGCAAATAGTGTAGGCAAATAGTGTAGGCAAATAGTGTAGGCAGATAGTGTAGTCAAATAGTGTAGTCAAATAGTGTAGTCAAATAATGTAGGCAGATAGTGCAGGCAGATAGTGTAGTCAAATAGTGTAGTCAAATAGTGTAGGCAAATAGTGTAGGCAAATAGTGTAGGCAGATAGTGTAGGCAGATAGTGTAGTCAAATAGTGCAGTCAAATAGTGTAGGCAAATAATGTAGGCAGATAGTGTAGGCAGATAGTGTAGTCAAATAGTGTAGTCAAATAGTGTAGGCAAATAATGTAGGCATACAATTCGCGAGTTTTGATTGAAAAGCGCCTTTAGAAAATCGGCCAGAGGAATCAAAATAAACAATATTACCGTGCCGGAATAACTTTGTTCTCAGCTTTTGCATTCAGCAATTTTTGATACGATGAAAAGACTTTAGACTGATTTTTATCATAAACCAATGGCATATAAAGCATCGTTAGAGCGAAGTGTATAAGATTTTTATTCTCCTTGGAATCTGTTTCCCTCTCGTGGCTCAAACTATAAAATAACCACCCCTACCCCTCCCAGAAGGAACAAAATGTTTGAAATATTAAACACCATTCATAAGAGCGTGTCCAGAAAGCTTTTTTCTACCTTAACTTTATTCCTACCTAAACCCGTTCACCCCCAAAACAATAGCATTATAAAATAGCCATTACAGTGTTCATTGTCATTATTGTGTTATGTGTTTGTTACAAGTAAAGGAACTGTCACAACTATAAAAATTGAATAAAATTCACACTCCCCTTTTCAAATACACTTTATTCTTAAATATTGCACACCCCTCCTACACTTGTGAAAATTGTAAATTGCGCATTTGTATTAACCGTACAATGAAAAGACATCAAATCATCGGACTTACCTTGGGCGTGGCTATTATCTTGATTGCGCTCATGTCAACTTCGCGTATCACGTCATGAAACAAAACAAGGTGGGGTGTCATTGAGAGCACCTCAAAAGCTGCTGGTTTCAAAACCAAACGTGGATGGTCTCTCTTAAAGCCACAGGTTAATAACGGTGAAGTTCTGTTTGGTATTATATTAGTGATATGATTGTCACAAAGGGAAAGAAAGTCATCATTCACGCCTTTAGTGTCATTCGATATTTCTATGTCAATATCAACTTCTATTCTTTTGTTTAGAATACCATCCAAGAACTGGACATTTGCGATAGCTCTACTGTCAGACGGATCTACGAGAAAGGGAAAGGACTTATCAAGCACGGTAACGAACAGGTGCACTGCACACGAAAACATAATTCACTGTTTTGCGTTGTGAGCAAGCTTGCATTTTTGAGCTTAGCTGTCACAAGATACTCTCAAATGCAAGTGCACATTTTAACGGTTCAGAGTGATACATTAAAAATGAATCACTTCTCGGTCACTTTCCAAAGTCATACCTAGCATCTAAATAGGTTTGTCGGTCTTTCGTGCGTTCTAAAGGGCATTTGAGCCAATGGAAACTTACAATGGAGTTGATGCTTTGATTTGTGTTGTAAGTTCAACAATTACTAATACTGTTAAACAGTCGAATTATACAGGTAAATTGGACCTCAATGTTCTACGATTATCCATACACCACAATAAGCAGTTTATCCGTGATGATATGCTTATTGGGTAATAATTACGCTTGAAAAACTAGTGGCTACTTATGTTCGTATAGCCAACCAAAATGGGAAATATTATGTAAAAGCGAACAAATAAATCTTAAAAGTAAAATCGACGATCTTTCTTCAATCCTAGGATTGCATTGCGTTTATTATATTGCATTGCGTAATTGTGTGTCCTAGTAGATTGATGCGTAGGGTTTGTTTACTTGAAAAACAGTAAAAGAAAAGTTGTTTTGGCCATTGGTCAAGCTGTTTGGACACTGGTGCATGAACACCAGTTAGTAATACACATTTTCTTAAAGTGACAAGCACTATGTAGACCCTACTACTATTCTGTGCAAACGAGACATTTAGAATTTGGAATCTAGTCAGTTCTTACTTAAAATTAATAATTGCATATACATATAGTTTATACATAACTTAGTGTAAACTTTATTACTCAGGATGATGAAAATTATACAAAACATTCAAGACTTCACTTCAACTAAACAGTGGTATTTGTTAGAGTCAAATTTTAGGAGCAAAAATGAGAAGTTACGTGGTCATCAGGTAAAATTTGCCTTTATTGCTTCATGATAAGGACTGCGCCCGCAAAATCCAGTTTCTTTATAAACTATAATTAGGATAAATTGACAAGCCCGAGCGGCAAGTAGCTATGGCCAACATCATTATGTCTCAGTAGGTATTATGTAACAATATGTATTTCTTCCAAAAGTGGATACTCACTTCCGATCAGGAAGAGGTCCATTTGTGACTCTTTGTTATTCACACTGTAATGTAACCGATTCCGTTTCCCTAAACGACTCCTGACTGGTTTTCGTATTTAGAATACAATAATAACAAAACTGTTGGCAGTGCCTACCAGCTACGGGTGTCATGGGGAAGGAATGGCCGCTGACAGCTCTTTGGCCAGCGTTTTTGGCTTTCTGCTTAAAACATTGGGAGCTGGCGAGTGCGCAAATTGCGTTTTTAATGGTAACGCTTTGAAAACACCTATTAGACAGTTCTTGGCTTGTTCTTGAGAATACTTCCTCAATGGCAACTAAATACTGTCCGTTCCGTCAATCTATGAGCTCGATGCGCGCTGCATCCTTCCAAAGGATCCATGCACATAACGAAAATAAGCCATGGCACTAAATGCAAGGTAATTTAGGAGTCTTTCCAATATTATGTTTATTTCGCTTAATGTCTCGCAACTTTATCATATTCGATTAAGCAAAAATACTTCCACTTGAGTAAATATCGTGTGACATTTCAAAAAACGTAGTTTATCAAAATATCAAGGCTCAGGTGACCTGAAGGGCAAGAAAAGTAAGAGCTTCTCGTTTAGGCAAAAAAATAATTTCCCAAATGCCTGAGGAAGATTATTTGTAGTAACTCTCTAGGGAAGTGTAATAACGTCCAGCATGTAAGCACTTGAAATTATAAAAAAGATGTTACATTTCACTATGAAAACTGTACAAGTGAAGTAACCCCCATTTTTTGAGCTAACTTGTAACCCTTTTGTATTTGTAATTACTAGAACAGTGATTTTCTTTCGTCTTTACAACTTCTAAAGCCAAACTGTGTTGCTTTTAGTTCCACAATTACCCAAAACTGATACCAATAAAATATTGTTAAGATTATTTTCTTGACAAATTTTTGCTCAAAATGACATATTCCGAAATATATTGAGGTTTAGTCACATTTTACTGGTATTCGTATAATACAAGGTCTGTATCAAAATATCAGAAAAATCAAATGTTATTGCTAAGGTATTTCCAAAGCTACTAAATATCAGAAATGTTTACTTTTTGCAGAGATGTAAAATAATGCATACAAATACCGCTATCTTACCAATTTCAAGTACTTTCTTCGAGTGATTCAATGCTATTCTCGGATACCCAAGCTGAAATAAGAAGGCGAAAAGCTAGTCTTTAATAAGTTTCAAAGGTGGATATACATCGACTTTCAAAATTGCTACACAGAAACATACATAAAATGTATTATGAAAGAGATGTTTTGGATACTCTTAGGTATCCTTATTTCAATTAAGAAAAATGGACAATTGAATTTAATTTACACATACGACTGCTCCCTTATTTGCCAAGCGCCGTCTAGATGTCGTCAAAATTTAAAAAGTTTTTTACTTCCTTACTTATAATACTCTTTGTAATCTTATACCCTTTGCGATTTTAGTTCGCCACTTTACTAACCACGACCAACCAGAAATTCTCTACTACGGCCATTTAAATAAAAATTTCTCAAAAATATGAGCTACCAATGAGTCGCAGCATCCATATTTCTATCTCAGCAAGTACTCCTACAGATGTCAATGAAACATCCTGTATGCGTATCTAAGCCATTAACATTTTGCAAAACTTTACAGTCAAGTCCTGTTGTAGCTCACAAAGAGGATCAGCAGCTCAATCCAAGACCTGTAATAGCCTTTGGGAGAAAGGAATTTTGTTGAAGTTACTCTTGTTACGAAAAGTTCTCGAAGACTTGAGAGAGTGACAAACGATATTTATTGTTAGCAGGAGCTTTCACGGCGCCGGAGGGGAAGGGGGAGGGGTGGTGGTGTGGTAGGTGGGAAGAATGTAAGTCCTCCCTAACCTGGTAGCTTTTCCATTCACTACATTCTCATAACACAATGCCCTCTTTGAAAAATGTGCCTCGTCTAACAAAAAGCATGCATCAGCACCTTTAAGGTGCCTTTACTATTGGGAATGGCAGTTTCTGATCAGTTGCCAACTCGTTTATTATGTAATTGTAATACATCCTCAACAGTTTGAGTTTTGATAACAACGTATTTGCTAATTGCAGAAAATGAACCTTACCTTGTAACAAATATAAGCAAGATGGTCATGCAATGCAACGCGAAGTTTCTTCTCATCTGATCCTATCGAGTCATCTCCATCTCTCTCTAGACGACTCAAGATTAAATCAAACCAATCTTTAGCTTTTCTATATTTCCTGTTGGAATATGCAGTCTTTCCTAAATAATACATATCTGATATATGCATTCGATCACTTTTTCCACTGTTTGGTAAAGACAATCCATTAGCTATAGCTTCGACATGCAGCTTGTTTCTTGCTTGGATATTGAAGACTTCAAAAGTTGACTGTAGCATATCATCCACCGTTGGTAGAAATCTTCTCTTACTTTTCATAAAGCGTTTGTAGCCTGTAAAGACATTGTGTTTCGGCTTTGAGCCTTCATCAGTGCCAGACATTTACATATTCTCAGCAGACACATTGCAATTATATATAATTCTCAAAGAGTTGAGCGTTACCACAATAGCTTGCAATTAAACGGCGCTGACCGGATTCGATACTTTAGACAGGGAGTGAAAGGGTGAAAGGGTGAAAGGGAGTGAAGCTCTTATGCTGCCTTGCCATCAAAATATATTTATACTTTGTATATGTTAACTTCTTCATGACTATTGTTATTGACCTTCGTGATTCCTGCTATACGTAGGTAAGACACCAAGAAGGAAACTACAAGTTAGACAAGGTTTCGTCTTTTCTTCAAGACGTCGTCAGGTATTTTGTACACCGGAGGTCACAACGCAAATGCTTGGCGTCTTACCTATAGTTTGTCGGTGTTGTTTTTACCGTAAAATTTATATCTCTGCTATATGTAGACATCACCTTTCTTTTAATTGTAGTTATAGCATCGTCATATTTTCTTGGATCTGTAGGGATACTAAACTTACATTTGACCTCAAATTTACAAAAGCCGCATCAAAGAAGCATCAGAGAAATGATATACAAAAGTTTTGATTTTTATGGTGGTACAACAACAACCAAAGCAAATGAAGTCATTATGATCGTAACATAAATGATGATGCTATCGGGGATTTATCAGGACACCGATGAAGGTAGTATAATGATAATGACAATTACAACGGTAATGATAATAATAACAAGACTAATAATGTTAGTAAGGATTTAACGTTATGACAATGAGAACTAAGGCTAAGAAAATTTATTTATATATTGGGTAGACTGATAATGATAAATACATAACGAGGACAATACCTAATACAAATTGGATAACAATTACAGTGATAACAAGTTATAATTGCCTGATGCTCATAACAATGATGATAATGATAATGATGGTATGATGATGATGTTGATAATAGTGATTATTATCCTGCTGATGATAATGTTGACGATGATGATTTTGATGATGAGTGATTATAAATATGATGACGATGCTGCTGATGCTGTGATGATGCTAATGATACTAAGGATGACGATGATGATGATGATGATAATGATGATGATGATGATGATGATGACAATGAGGATTATATTTCAATAAAGTGACTTAAACTGCCGACAGATACAAATCGTAAACGCTAAGGACAAAGAAACAGTTTTATTAAGTTACTTTAGAGTCAACAGTGTGTTTCTTTTCATTGGCTTAGAAATGTGTCATGGACTTATGATGTAAGTAAAAGTTTACTTTAAAATGCAATTCTACATGAATTCTGGAAGAGAGGAAATGTTAACACAATAATACCCAATTTCAAATAGCTCAGATATGTTAGCTGCCTTTATTTGTGGTCTTAATCACAGAACTTAGTCTCCGGGTAAATAATTTGTACAATCGTAGCCTCTGATATTGACTCAAGACGTGAGACACTATTGAAGTTGTTGGTTGTTCATAGTGAACATCATGTACTTGCAAAGCTTCAATTTTTGTTGTACTATTTAACTTATTTGAGCTGCTATTGAGTTCGATGAAATGGTAAACGAGACCGCAATTTGGCCTGGGAAATAAGAAAACGCTAACAACACTTACGCAGTAGGGGCCTGGTGACAACTGTTGTTACAGCTCCTTGGCTGGACTATGATTCAAGCTTATTCGGTTGGCTTTGGGTGATTTTAGACCTGTACTTATTGAACAAAAGCTGGCTTTTACGTGACTGTATTTATCCAAAAACCACCGGTAGTTTGGTATGGATGATTTTGAATACCTTGTTGTTGGTTATGTATGGTTCTTGGTTATCAAAAATCAGTTGCATAGGTAGTTTTGACACCTAAAAACCAACCCACGCCTTCAGTCTAGTTAGGTCAGGGAAATTTTGAAACAGAAACTCCTGCGAGTTCCAAAACTCGCGAAATTATCTGGACAAATGTTTGAGAACCGACAAATCAAAACATTTTGTGTGATAAACTTTGTGAAAGGAGAAGCTCGTGAGATTTTGCAATACATACTTTCTCTTTCTTTTTGTTTCAACAATAAATGCTTGATAATGGCAAGAGGATCAAATGCATTCTTTTAACTTACACACTACAAAATAGTGCCGTTACACCAAAATTAAGGACCAAAACGGTCCACTCCAGTTTCCCCACTTATCGTGACAATATATTTTGGACAATGCAACTCATGATAAACGGAGGTGAATCTCAAATTTCTAAAAAGTTCACCGAACAAACTTTCTTGAACTGCCATTTTGAAAACTTTCGCGATACAAACTTTCGCGAGAAAGGCCAAAAATTAAAAAGTTCTCCCGTAAAGTGAGGCAGCCTAATGTATTGTGCTCTTTCCCCAATAATTTCTCCGTTTACTGTTGTTTTGAACGCAGTAAGCCTTGAGAGACAGTCACTCTACATGGCTGAGCTTGTTCGTGCTTAGTCGAAGCAGCTTCGCCGCTTGATTTTACCCTGCAATGTTCTTTCAATGCGATATGATTGTCCAATAAAACGTAGGAAATTGCGTGATAATGGAAAGGTTTTAATTTATACAAGTATGTTTGAGTCGATTTAATGAGGTGATATCACCTACACAAAGGCGAACATCCGAATTACATGTCGTCTCTGCTATTTAACCTATCATGTCTTGCTGAGATTGTCTTGTCACTAACAGTAGCATGGTGGTGAGCTTTATTTCAGGGATCTGTTGTGTTTCCTTTCATCTATAGTGGTTTACTTGGGTTTGTATAGAATCCATTGATCAACAGACCAGAGGACATTTCTGTAGTGATTCCATCACTGCTCTGAGAGATTTCCCGCTAGGAGGTTGTTAGAAGCGTGATTGCACTTCCTGATTACACTGTTCATCAATTTTAGAGACATGATTATCCAATAGTCGCCTATCAATATATCTAATCTTAAAGCTGCCTTAAGGGAACATAAAGTCGTTTTTAACAGAACAAAACTCAGCACGTTTCCAGATTTTAACATGCTTAGTACCCTAGGCATTTCTCTGCACTGGCTTTTTCTATTTGGACCCAGTCTCCCTATCTGTTGTAGTTTCGCTATTTACTACGTTTTAGCGTGAGTTTGTCTAGTTATAAGTTAATCCCAGTACCCTCCTTAGACTGCTTCTGGTTAGACTGTTTCTTCTATAAACATCCCGTATTCTTGTACCTTGACAATAATAACACTGTAGTTTATTGCTTGGGTAGTGTTGATTTTCAATCTGCGTAGATGACCAAACAAGACAGCTCTGTTTCAATTGTACTTCCGAAAATAGGTCTCCCTTCCCCCAAATTTTCTTGACGTCTGTTTATATTTACTATCAAGGGTAATACCCTTTCACGGGTGGACACGATGATGGTGGTGATGATGATTTTGATCATAATGGCGATGATAATGATGATGACGACGACGACGATGACGATAATGGTAAAGATGACGATGATGATTTTGATCAAAATGGTAATGATAATGATGATGATGACAGTGATGATGATGATGATAACGAGGATAATGATAATGGAGATGATGATAATGAGGATGATGATGATGGTGATGATGATGATGATGACGACGACGATCACGATCACGATCACGATCACGATCACGATCACGATCACGATCACAATCACGATCACGATCACGATCACGATCACGATCACAAAAACATCTTCCTGCTTACGCAATCAGACAGTGACACTTATTAATATCGTGAGAGATCATTCCACCTTCCACCAACTGATGACTGACTGACATCACAACTTGGCGGACACACACGTTTTGCCCACCAAAACTCACTGTGCTAGAAATCAAAACCGATTTACACCTAGCTATTTACACCTCATAAATTTTACTTTTTTGACATCTTTGTCCATAAGCATTAAATTTTTAATTTAAAGATTTTGATAAAAATTATGTTAATGTTGGGTTATTGTTATATTTAGTATGTTTATCCGTCTTTACTGTTAATATAAGACTTAGGATTTCAATGTTTTATGATGTCATTATTTTAATTTATTTATACATTTTGTATTTAGCAGGGCTCACATGGAACAACAACTAATATTTGTTGATGTTGACGATCCCTTGTAAAGATTAGTATTGAACAAATAAATTGAAATGAATAATGAAGTGGAAAGTTTCAACGCTAGTATAATATTCGCAAATTTCATCTCACTGTGTTAAAGCTTGTGGGAAAGTCAAAACTTTCTATTCAAGGAAGTTCGTTAATCTAAAAGCCAAGGCATGTTTCTTTCTTTTGATATGACGTAAAGGTTAGGGAATAATTCCTTCCTCTCTTAAACATAGAGTGTTACTTAACACTACAATAAACTAAACAATACAACAAAGAGGTATGTTGGTACACACGGTAATTAGTTTTCTAGTTAGGGTTAAAACAAACTTACAATTATTTCGTAAAAGAGTATATATGATTGTATATCCTAAATATATTGCCAGAGGAAAGAATAAGATTCTGAAGGCCCAACTATAGTTTAAATGTTTCATGTAGATTCTACTTAGGGGTTTCTTAACATCTGTTTTTGTTTGAAATAAAAATAAATACACACACATATATATTGTATATATCATGAATTTAATATCAAAATAATGTGCGTTACTGTCACACTTGAACTCAGAATTCGCACCATTCTAGACCGACAGTTTTCTTTCAATGGTCAATATTTCAATAATCAATCAATTTCTTTCAATGTCTGAAACGATCTTGGATCTAATCCTGGAAGTTATCACTACTCTTTATTTAGGAGCTATGCATTGGCGACATTGACATGAGGGCAGGGTGTAAATGGTCCTTTGTTCCAGAGTTATAAAATCTATCGTATTTCCGAGGCACTACGAAAAGAGAGAGGTTTAGAAAGTTGACATTATTTGCCAGCGCCTTGCAGGCAATGTTTATTGTTACTACAAGTCAGACATGGAACAGCCTCCCACTTTCCTTACAACAGACAGACTCATTAGCATCTTTTAAGATGCTGATGTGGAAGCAATGTTTTATTAAATAGCAATCATTAGCTATTTTACTCTGTAGTTTTATACCCTATTGTTTTATTGTATCGAGTGATATTTTTATTTCTGTAATTTAATATTCTGTACGTTATATTTGTAAGTGGGGGCACAAGTTTATTAGCTGAAACCTATTTAGTGTAACCCTCATGAAACAAAGACTTCAATAAATAAAAAAATATTAGAAATTTGCCTAAACACCTTGCCCTGATTAAGGCCTAACTTTTTAACTAGAGAGGAAACACGTAATGTTAGTTTTACAGCCGGCACTGAAAGAGGGTATCTATTATTCAAAAACCGTAACTTAAAGAACCGTATAATCCAATAAGAATAACAACAAACTGAACATTTGACAGCATTATATAACTTGAAAGGTTAAATTTTAGATTATTTGAGGTGCAAAGCAAGAATATTGCACGAAGTAGCGAAAACATTAGGTATTTAAAGTTTTTTTGATCTGACACATTACTCAGAGTACAATCGCTAGAATGATCTAAATGAAGCGTGTGAAAAGAGAAAACTCAACTTTATTTTTGAAAGAGCCAAACAGAAATTGGACTGCTTGGATGGTTTGCGTTTTTGGACCAATCAGTGTACTCTGAGGGGTGTCAGATGAAAAAAACGTTTTTGCTATTTCGTGCAATATCAAGGTTAAATTGTATAGTCACTTATTGAGACCCTTTTTATCCTCACTAAAAATGAAATTCGACCTGGTTAGGTTCCAATACTGTGCTTGTACGCGCACGGAAACAGGGTGACTATAGACTGTCATTAACAGTGCTTGCTCCAAGACTTTTGCAACAAAAATGTTGATCTTATTTTGAAGTTGTTTGTCGAACTTAAAATTATCTTCCCCACAATCAGCATGATTTCGCACGCATAAAATTAGCCGAGGCACACTTCCTTAAACCAGTATTTATCATACGCTTCCTAAATACCTGGGTGTTGCTTCAGACAAAGTAATTGTAAAGAATATCTGTCTAAGTCCTCGTAGTTTGGGTATTTTGTCCAAGTACTCTTGGGTGCCTAATAGACGGGGGGCTTGGAATAAACGGGGGGGTTTGGAAAATCTCAAAAGCGTAATAAACGGGGGTGGTGGTGGAATAGATGGAGGGTTGGAAAATGACCAAAGAGGAAGTCAAGAGGCAATGTTTAGAATCAACTACAACTCTCTAAAAGTAAGGTAATACAAAATAGCCAGTTATTCGAAGTCATGGTTACTACATGCCTTCTAAGATTTTAAATATTTACCCCTCATCCTCCAGCTCAATGACAGTATTATTGCTAACATCTGTAATGTGTGTCTTCACACTTCCTCGAGCCTCGTAAAAGGCCACCATCACCTTTTAATGTCTGTTTTTCATATTTTAATAAAGATATTTTTTCTTGCCCGCCAAAGTACCTCCTCAAAAATTTTTCATGGGTGGGAGATTACATAAAAATTAATAGGCGTTCTCTCTTTCTTTTTTTTTCTATCTTGCTTTGTTTTTGTTTTTCTTTCTGCTTTGATTTTTTCTCCCACATATATATACGCTACATATATACACATATATCTACATATATCTACATATATCTACATATATCTACATATATATAGATACATCTACATATATGTACGTATATCTACTTGTATTCATTAAGAAAGATGAAAAACCAATGTAGTTTGGAAAGTTCCTGTATATTATTGATATTATTATTATAATACTATTATTATTATTTGGAGAAAGAAGACTAATTATCCTAATAAGTCACAGGGCTTTCAATGCTGGGTGGTGTTGGGTTGTAATGCCTCATCCACTTTCTAGCCACATAAAGTAATACCCGAAACTAAAATACTATAGTAATTTACAAATGTTGTTTTACGTGCGTATCATAAAATTGGGAAACAGATTTGTTATTCCTTATTCATGACTATCATTGTAGTTTTATTTCAAAACCTAGGTGCAGCACTCACAAATTTGACCTCACGTTTGCATCACGAAGATTCTGTAAGTTTGTGCTTGTTGATTTAAGAACTGTGACGAGACTCCTTATCAATTTCATAAATTTACATAAATTTCATAAATTTACATAATTTTCATAAATTTACACAAATTTCATAAACTTACATAAACTTCATAAATTTACACAAATTTCATAAACTTACATAAATTTCATAAATTTACACAAATTTCACCATTAAACCTCACTAGTTGGTAATGGTTTCTTGGTAACTCTACTGGTGAAGATTGCTTCGTTAAATGATTAGGAGTGAGGTTTCCATAGTCAACTCCCAAGAATCAATGGTAAAATTCAAAGTAGAAAAGTGAGCTGAGCATCTTCTGATTTAAAAGAGAATAGAGTAAATATTCAGACATATATAAGGTCCGTGTTGTCAGAACTAGCTAGTCACCAAACCCCTTCTTTCAGCGCATTATGATAAAAAGATAAATGATAAATCATCACGTAGGCAGTTGGAAGATCATAATTATCTCGGTTGCTATCGTTACCGTGTCACTAAATTATGCTTTAAAAGTGCGCATATAGCATAGCCCTTAGTAATTGTAACACATCTCATCATTGCTCTCCTAACCTTGGTTGAGCGTTCATTGACAAAGAGGAGGCCTTCTCCCCCCTTTCCCCGCAAAATTGCACCTTCCCTGAAGACAGGTTCGTACACCAGAAGGATTCATGAAACCTGAACTCTGTAAATCATTAAAACTCACGATTTTCATACATGGAAGTGTTTACTTCAGGCACTGAAAGAAAGAATACCGATGACAAGACCTAGACGAAGGCCAAAGAAGAAGTGGAAAGACCATACAAAGGAAGACATGAACCACTTTAGTGTTCAAACCAAAGATGCCCTAGAAACACAATTTGCGGGGTGGGGGGGGCGTCCCTGCGACATCGCGTAAACAACGGACTTATCGGAGAAAAAGAAAAATGTCCTTAACTCATGAACTTCACGACAGATACTGAAAAAAATACAGTAAAATAGTACCAAATGATTATTTGCACTCCAAGCAGACAATACGTTTATCGAATGACGATCTGAAGTCCATTATAGGTTTTATATTGTAGATTTAGCATTCTTATGTTTTCAATATTTTTCTACAAAAATTTTTATTATCAACGATTTCACTTCCATTTCTAAAGCTATACAATTTTATTCTATCATTTTCCCTTTGATATCGTGAATTCGCACGCTCATTTTAATTGCTGTTACATATAAGATTTCTTCTGTATTGTAGTATGTTGTTGAATGATATTGAAAAGAGCCGACCGAGAAGCTTCGATCAAAAACATGAAACCACAATGTGTCCGCTTTTATCGTCTACATTCAAGTTTTGTACCACCAAGAATATGTTTAGGTCCATTATTATGTGCAAAATTCATTGTCATTGTGTTTAAATTTTGATAATTTTAACATGGATTCCGGATTATCGTTGTTGATATACTCCAATGGAGACCTTTCGTTAAGTTCTTTCCTTGGGATGGTTTCAAACTAATATCTATGCTATCAACCTCTGATATGTAAAAATATTTTAATCATTATGTACCAAATCAGAGAAATTCAAAATATGAATGTCAAAAATCTCTGGCTATATAATTGCTTAGGAGCGTATAAAGCGGATGGAAGAAATGAACAAAGAGGGACAAAGCTACTACTTTCATTCAAAGAATTTTGTTACGGCATTAAACAATGTTTGCTTAACTACTTAAAATATAGAAATACCATGACTGCACCTTCTTTTGCCTAGCATTTACGTCAAATTGCCCCTGGTAATCTTCAAAACATTTGTGTTTACTATGCAAGCAGGGAATTAGTTGCTATAGGTACACATCTGTAGCTCAAGGATAGGGGTAGGTTGGACTGTGCCTGCCCGTCCAAAGATGATTACTGAACTTTGACTTACTATTCCCCCCTTTTCCTGGCCTGGTTGGAGATGATATATCACCACAGACAAGGATTAGAGCTACTTGTTATCCATAGAACACTTGAGTGTCCTTATTTATCTATACTCAAATTTTTTTGCAACCACACTCATCCACAGTTTGCTTTGTATCCCTCCCTTCTGGTATTAGAAGGAATCTCTAGGGTTGTTTAGGAAGTATCCGTTGAAGAAAATTAGCAAGCATTACAGAAACATTTGACATTGTAAAGAAAAGAAAGAAAACTCATCACTAGTTTTATGCTATGAGATTCCTAAAGCAAATTTCTCGCAAGCAGGACTGTAGCAATGATGGTGATGGGATGTGATAAGTGACATATGACGGACTATTTCTGGTATTTGTGTATCTCTTGCATTTGTCCGTCTATGCACTGATATTACTCCACGGAATAGCAAAGATTTATAACTATCCTAGTGCATAGATGAGAGACAAACTGAGGAGAAAGAATTTGTTAGGTCATTGCCATCTGATACGACAGTTGCAACAACCCTGCTTGCATGGCTATAAATGCTAGTTGTCTAGTAGCCTCCAACGCCAGGGGGCTGTTAGACTATAATCCTTCTCAGTGCCAGATTAAGATTCTGCTAGTAGTAAGGTAGGTGGCCTGAAAAATAGCACGTTCAATCAACCTACTCCAGACAACTGAGAGTACAAGGCTTTCAAGGGCCAACGAGTATCTGTAGAGAGATTTCACATTCTTACATAAAAACAAAGAAAACATTTCAGTCATCATCTGATTATTGTTCATATTTTTGCATTACTTTTATTGGTCTCAACTTTTGGCAGGGTCTAAGGCACATGCCTCTTTTCCCTAATGGTTAATTCAACACTGGTCCTTTAGCCTTCCTAACCATACATATGAATACCATAAATAATTCCATTTCAACGTTGAATAGGTCGTTTTATGAGCTAGAAACTCTTTTCTTACAAATAGAATTGATTGCAGCTACCATTAGGCAACCAATCTGTCCTCTCCGAATATCTTTTTTGCAAAGACGTTTCTTCCAAGACCTCATTCTTCCTGTTTCTAAATCGCGTCGAAAGCACCGAGGTGTCTAGTGACGCCTCTTTGAGACTAAAGTACGCATATGTGAACAGATTTTGAAGCATCAAAACAAACTTTGATATTTCATTTTCATAATTAATCTTTATTAACCAAACAAATACATAACGGCCAATTACATTAGACCTAATGAATATAGAGTGCTAAAGTGATGACGTCACAAAAACTTTTTTCGAGGAAATCAAATTCCAACTATATCAGAGTATTAACCATGCCACCAAATGCCCGTATGCAAAATATAGCATACAAATTCGAGCAAAACGGCTGCTAAATTTACAAAAGGCCTTAAGGGAACACGATTTATCTTGCTCACTTCCTAAAGTTATGAACTAGGTTCATTAGCAAGTTTCTTATAGGCATGATTCAAGCTTTGAGAGGGCATATCCAAACGGTTGGTCAAGGTGTCATTCTCAAATATGGGCAGATGATGTGTATCAACACGAATAATGCAACAAGTGCAAAATGGTTATCAGTATTCAGCAAATTGTGACGTCACACTTAAGTACACTATTGTTTATCTTATGGGCAGTAACAAAATGATGGGCTGCACATATTCTCTGAACAGAAAGCAGAACAGAGAGCTTCATTAAAAGGCATGTACCACCAAATTCCAACACCGTAGCACACAGTGATTTCATTTGTTGGTGTCATTGGTTTTTGCATTTCTTCTTGGACCTTCTGCTCAATCTCCTCTTTGACTGCCTCTTGCTTTTCTTCTTGTTGTTGTTGCTCTTGGCCAGCTGTTTCCTCTTGTGGCACTGTCTCTACCACAGTGGTTCCGCGTTTTTCTAGGATAGCTTTAATGGCGACTAAGAATGGGAAGTTTCCTTTGCCACAGTGATTAAGGTAGTCATCTTGGTCGATAGTCCAGATGAAAACTCCACGTAACTTCTTTTCAAGAGCGAAATTTATTTTCTGACGTAAACTTTCTTCATCATCGAAAGAGACCCACTGGTCATCAAGATGTCCATATGGAACTCCAACCTTGTCATCACGCCTGATGTTAAACTTTGTACCACACATTTCATACCTAGTCAGTTTTCCAATCTCGCCTCTAATTTGTCCTGGTTTTCCGAAGCCCATGTGCTCTGCTTCTGGCGAGAACTTTTCTTTATCAGCCAGTTTAAATGTGCGCCCATATGGGGAAAGACCCATAACAAGCATATCTGGATTGATTCCTGAGAAAAAATAAAGGAAATTCTATGACAAAAATGTGAAAATGCAAGTATGGATTATTTACGCTAAAGCAGACTCTACTTGTCAGCTTTAAAAATATAATTACTCCAGGCTGGCAAAAAGCAACAGATCAATTGCTTTATTCCCAAATATTGTCCTTCCCCTTCTTTTGTATTCTAATTGTATTCATGAATAGTTTATACCGTGTGTTATGAACAAGATATTTGTAACTTGTATTTAAAACTGTGAAATTTTCTGCGACACAAATACGTATAGATGTATGTGCTTATTGACATACACTTACCCACTAAGTGAAGGGGAACTGAAGAAACACTAAAACTCTTCACTTAAGGCTTTTGGGCCTGATGGTCCAATGATTGAAGTGTTAGTTTACAAATCATGAGTTCGTGTAATATATCTATTAACGCGTGCATTAACAATACTGTACTTAAAACCGCAAACTCTCAAGCTTCCGTTCTTCATCGTGGCAAAGAAGGGGAACTTTCCCTGTGCCAATTTACCTGTGCCTGCGGTAGTAAAGTGGTAATGGCGTTGCCAAAAATATTTTTACTGGGGAAGACAATTTCTTACATGGAAGTATTAACGAAAACCATCTGAAGACCGTAAACAAAATAGTGTCCCAAGACGTTTCCGGCTGTAATCATGACGATGCAGCACAGGAAGGTGGCTGACAGGTTTTACACCCTCGACTTTCTTTTACCAAGTAATGATATTTTTCCGACAAAGAAAGGAAAGGAAACACTAACAGAGGAGGAAATACGTAAAATCTTTCCTAAAGATCGAATGAAATACGGGGAGAAATTTTTGGGTTTTTTCTCAGCCCCCCTTTTGATAGGTGGGGTCGCCCCTTTACAATGCAACTAAATAATAACTCTCACCCCCAGATATGAGCAAATTGATAATTCTTTGTGTTCTAAGTAAGTCAGTGTGATGTTGTACTGTGGGAATTTTTGCAGATACAAAGTCGAATGTCATGATATTCATCCAATCCACCAAAGTCTCAAGTCCTCTGAGTCGGAAAATATTATCAGCATACTCCTCCTTGATGTCAAGAGTAACGGTTAGAAGGAAAGTGGGTTGCACGTTGAGCGTTCGGATTGTCTTCAGAAAACCTTTTAACCTGAAACAAAAAGTGTCAAACAAAGTAGGAAAAGTTAAGCAGAACAAATTGTTGTGAAATGAAGTTAATGAAAGTGAACTGCGGTATATTAAAGCAAATCAAAGTGAAGGACAATCAAGAAACTCAAGAATCCTCAGAGGCATTTCTCATGTTGTTTGTATTTGTTTCGATTGTAGTTTCGACTAGAGTTAACAATTTTGCATAATAAAAATATGGTATGCTACAATTGAGGCAAAGGCCTGTATGGCCGATCTGTCTTAGAGGGGTTGAGACTCATATGCACTATCTGCATGTGTCCTATATGCACCTAATAAGAAACAGGACCGAGTCCTGGCTGCAAACGTATTCCTATGTCCTCTAAGAATGCGAGATGTCCTCTACTTGCATCTTTTACTAAAGCTACCTACAGTGAAGATTGATCTATAAATGAACACTGATGCTAAAAAAGTTTGGCTTTGTCGTTGTGACTCTTGTTTAGCATGCTGAGCTATTTGTAGTTAGTCACAACAGCAGTAGAAGTGACTATTTTAAGACAGTAAGTGGTGTATATGTATTTCTACAATGTAAAGGTAAGTCGAACAACATTAAAGACTTGGAGTCGTGAGTCACGGAGTCCTAAATACCATCTATGATGATGATGATAATGATGATGATGATGATGATGATGATGATGATGATGATGATGATGATGATGACGATGATGATCGTGGTAAGACTGAAAATGATGACGGCTGCAATGATGTTGAAGATAATGACGGTGATGATGATGGTGACGATGATAATGATAATGAGAGAGAAAAAAGTAAAAGAATCATAAAACAATGGTGAGATGATACTGATGATAATGACAGAAAAATAACGATAATTTATTTTGATAAAACGATGTCCTAAACGTTGTGGTGGTAGTAGCGGTGATGACAACAGCAACAATCATTTCTGGTTAATACGGAGACAATAGTAATCACAGCGGTGGTGATAATGATGATGACTACTATTGCCGTAGTTTAAAAGTGAAGCAAGTCTGACCTGGTTAACCTTAGACCAGTATCGTCTTCAGCACACGTGGACTTGGGCGTGGTTCTCTATTGGCTCTTATACGAACTCCATTGCCCTGCCACATTCTACTTATAACTGGCTAAACAATCTGCAAAACTGGCTGATCTTATGACATATAATAGCAAACAAGACTCCGGTAATTACACAGACATTCAAAACAATGTATCCCTATATCACAAGCTGTATTTGGAGTTCTGCTTCCACCTTTCTACTCCTGGCTTTCTGAAGTCAAATATACAAACGCGTTATCAATGTTGATCTGATCTGACAGACATTACGCAACTGAAGCCTGTGCATTCAATTAGTTTACCCTATCCAGTTCTGTATGGGGCTGATTAGTCTGTGGGATAGACGTATTTATGACATTTCTACGACTGCGGGTATAATACTTTGAGAGGTGAAGATAAATTCAAACCACTGTAGTTTAGGGAGGATAGGGAGTGGAAGGAGAGAACGAAATGTAAGGCTAAGGAAGAATACTTCAAGAGGAGACACACGATGGTGATCGTCTTTGAAATTTTCAGTTAGACTTTCCCGACATCGTTAAAACACTGTATTTTTGGAGAAGAGTTGCTTAAGAATTCTTGTAGTATTTGTTCTATTCGTTTCCCATATATGCATATTGGGGAGTTTGGTTTTTATAAAGGGTAGTAAATTAATAAACATTCTTTGTCTGCCGGGTTGGGGTGGGGGTGGGGGTAGTAATAAATTAAATCCGAGAAGACTTCTCAAAGACAAAGGAAATTTAAGTGTCCTGCGAATACGTAGGGGAAAGTTCGTGTGTCACACACGAAGTCACCATAAATTAAGTTCATATGAAAAATATCTGAATGATATCTGAATTAAGTACAATGAGTATAGTAGTGGGTGCTTGATCATCGAAGGTAGTTTATACATAAACATTTTAAAAGCAAGTCAAGTAAACGAGGGTCAATAGACACTTACACGTATAGTAAAAGGGTATTCGGAAATAAATTAGCGAAATCCCCACAAAAATTATTATTAGAAGCTTTCAAATTGACTTTTTAACAAATTGCTTCAATGGAAAGCCTCCAACTCAAATAAAAGTGATGATAATTTTAATAGCATATTGATTATAATGATGACGATGATAATGATGATGATGATGATGATGATGATGATGGTAATGATGATGATGATGATGATGATGATGATGATGACGATAATGATGATAAGGATGATGATGATGATGATGATGATGATGATGATGGTGATGATGGTTATGTTGATCATGATAATAATGATAATGGTGATGATAATGACGATGATGATTAAAATGATGGTTATGTTGATCGTAACAGTAATGATAATTATCATGTAATAGTAGTACTAATAATGGTGGGGGAAATTATGTTGATGACAATCTCATGTAGGTAATGATGACATTACAAATGACTTTGCGTAACGTAGCGATGTTTAGAAGTTTTATGATCCTCAGCAATTTACAAACATAACATGATAGCATCCATCCGTGTTTCAATCCCAATTATAACATATTTACTGTTGTCAATTTACATACCACCAGTTACATTGCAGGGGATGGAGTTTGATGCCTGGACTGTTATAACCTTTAACGGCGCAAAAATTTAAAGATGGCGTTTAAAAATTTTAAAAAGGTGCAAAGCATACAAGAATACATAATTTAACACTCCAACACTAGCATAGACTGACACCACGAAGCCCTGAAGCTTTGGCAAGGCATCTTCTAAGCTTCTGTTCTCCACATTCGACTTAAGTGTAGTTTTGTCAAATCTTTGTTTTTCACTGGTTGGGTCAGATCTTCCCCTGGGCAAAATATTAGTTTCAACAAATAGTAGACAAATGACAATTTCAATACGTTAGAGAATTATCCAATACTTCAAACTTAAAGCTGGATGTTTCAAACTTAATCTTATCGACAAACTTTCAAGTAAATATGATTATTTATAAAACCACAACGTTAGATGTGGGGCACAATCCACTGTTACTTATAAAATAATGTGTTTAATTTATTCCTAACGCATGATACGAGAGCAGAATATGAAGACCTAACCATCCTGTAAAGAAGCAAAAGTGCTAGAAAAAGAAGTATATTAAGTGCATTTAAGCTCCAATAAACTTGGCGTCATCGTTCTAAACTGGGTTCTGAGCCTCTTGCCCGTTTATCTGATATCTGAATCAATCCTACTGTTAAACTAACGCCCTTGAAACACTGTCCTCTCTGTAGCAAAGGCCAGCTTCGACGACAATGTCCTTCGCACCATGAAAATGTCAATGGTGAGATTTAATACAATAACACCTTAACTGAAGAGTAAGGCTTTGCTCATGTTAGTGAATCTCGCTTCTCGTCATCAATTATTGTTACCACTTATCTTCTACACAAAGATTTAGAACAACACGTCGTAAGTGATAATGTCTATACCACTCGCTTTAAACTCACTCAGACTTATACATTATGATTAAATGCGTCATAATCGTCTAGAAAATTTGATTATTCAGTCGCCTGCTGTTTTTCGTAACCACCCACGAATACCAGTCAGTTTAGTGTTAACAGCACTACCATTCGAGTAGGCATCACTGCAAGATGTCATATCTAATACATAATATGTAGATCCAGTGGGAAAAAATAAACATAAAGTTTAGGTACCTTCTCATGCTCTTTAAGAGGTTGTAAACACTGCCAAGGCACAGACAGGAGCACTTCTAAACACAGCACCTCTTGTTTTGTCTGGAGTACAATTTTCCAAGTGCACATATGCCCATGACGCGAGCAATATCCATCGAAAAGGCACAATGACGGGCTGGACAGCCAAAACGGTCTCACCCCCCTTGGTCTCCTCAGGTATTCATTCAACCCTATTTCCTTTGGCTCCACAACGGCTGTTGAACCACAATCGCAGAGATAAGGCACGCCGTGTGCAAGATACTCGAATGGCAGCTGCAGGTATAGAGAATGCTACACCGACGCATGAGCATCTGCGCAATGCCATTCCTTATCGGTGCAAACAAGGTAAACTGCGTCATCTCTTCACATTTCAGTGCTACAATACTAAATGTCCATGGTTGTTAAAAAGAGCCTTCATTATGTCCATACCCTGGTGCGAGCACTATCAGTAATTTGGCGCGCAGTTTGATATAGATCAATTTTAGCGGGAGCAGATAAGGAAGAACCATCGTTATCCTCAGGCGGATCTTTCTAATGTGATGTAAAAAGGATGTTTGCCACGCTGGATTTTATTTCAGCGAGATTTAATGGCTTTCTGGAGTGCTCCATTCGATTTGACGCAACCGCAAAACACTTTTTCAAGTTATTTGGAATGCTATCAGTAATGTGGTAAACTTTAGGAGTCCTTTCTACTCCTGCATTGAATTTGATTCATCGATATGATTTCCATAGTTTCAGCGTGTTGGAGTACAAAACTATCACACAACTTATAACCTAATGCACTAGACTCTCTGATTCCAGAAGCGATCAGATTTCGACTCTACCCTCACTGTAATCTGTTAGAAGCTATCACAAGTTCTTGCTTCTACACTTTTTAACCATGTAAGACTCCAGCGACAAATGTACATGTGAAATCGTTTTTTCTAAATTGGCGATCACACCCTACCCACTGGTAATGTCAAGATTAATTGAACCCATGATTTACGGATTCTGTATTCTAAATGCATTTAGTAAACCTACTGTGCTTAGGCGTTTCACTTGTTATTCTCATTATATCAATTTTGGACACACATCTCTTTCAAACAGTCGAAAAAGGTGGTTTAACTAATGCTCTTGTCTTCTTCACTAATGATCAAAACGCTCATCTTAAACACAGTCAAATAGTTCTTACGTGCTGCTGACTTTGCAAGAGACTACACATTTGGTATTTCCATACCAACCTAAGGCTCAAGCTAATCCTCATACGGTCATACAAGCGTCTTTCAGTGACGAAAGATTTCACCCCAAAGAAAAGCTCTAATGCTCATTCTTGTTACCTTTATAGTTCAATAATTTTACTATTAAAATCATAGTCTGAATTATAAGTAAATCGTAAATCTAGTATCTTGTGGTGTAGGGATTCGATGGGGACGTAAGTCATATATTTAAAAAGTAATTCAAATACTAAAACAGCTTCTTCACAGTCCATATAATCTGTAGAGCCTCCCACTCAGTAACATACTTTTTGATATCATGTTGATAAATTCGTTTTAACTTTTAATTCAGTGTATTAAATATCAGCCATAAAACCGCCCAAGCAAAGATAATCTTTTAAGTTGAATGGCATTCTTCCTTTTCTTTTTTTTTGATATTACTCCCACTCGGAAATAAATGTGAAGAATGAAATTTTTAAAGAGAAATCGGAAAATGAGGACTTCCGATTTCTAAACACATGTCTTGCAATTCTTATTATTTGCAACAGAAACATTTCATAGAGTTCCGATCCTGAAAGTGATACAACTTACGGATGTTGGCTTCACTACTCATTTAGGGGATGTTTTACAGGTTACGTAAATGCCTACATCGTTACCATTGTATTCGGACCCTACCATTTTAAAGGGCCAATTCCAAATTCCGGAAAGGGGTCATTTTTAACCATGCCAACAGAGCAACACTCCTTGGCTCTACCAACTCAACAAGAATGTTATGGATGCTTTAATTATCAATTGGATATCTATACAGCATTGCATTATTTGGCCTCTTCATGACCTATAATTATTTTGCTGAATCAAACTTTTCCACCCTGATTCTAACTCTATATTGTGGTCCCAGTTTACCTATCTAAGTTGGCATTATATCAAATATATTTGCCATGGCATTCCCAGGATGGTTTGCTTACCTGTCTCACCTTTTTAAAAGAATGTGACAATTGGTGTTCTGTTTCTAGACAACCTTCATCCAAAACTTTTCCCGGTGTTACGGTTTTAGACATTTACAAGAAACCTATATATCCTATCTAGACGAAGTTTCCTTAATTGGCCTTTCTCGAGGCAATCATTCATACAAGCTATGTTCTTAGCAAGATCAAACTACCCAGCAATTTTTTACAGTTATCGGGTTTCCCTTGCTATTCCTCGCTTAACTTACCTAGTTTAGCGTAGGATCATTCTCCAACCGAGAGTAGTCTTAATTAGTGTTACACTATCACTCGATGATACTGTAATCAAGAACTGGAAGTAATCAGTAATGCTAAAACATTGTGAGCTTAGAAATACTCACTACTGAAGTAGTCAATCTCAGCCTCTGCCCATGTTTCAGTTTCCTAAGGCATGGTTTCGCAGTGCCATCATCTCCTTTAACAACTCTTAGTTTTAAACATTATTTGCCTCAAAATTGTGCTTAGCTTCTAGCAATTCCCAATTTTTGGTTTAAATAGCTGAATACAAACTCGTGATATGAGCTCATTATCAAGTCAATTGCAATTATAAAAAATTGTTTGGAACAACCATGTTAATGAAAGACGGGCGATGAACTCAAACATTATCCTAGGGACGTAACAATTTTTTCAGACAGGTCTTTTCAATCATTTTCTACATCATTCGTGCATTTAACTGGATAGCTTCAATCAAGTAGAAAGTGGACAGTTTAAGAAGAAACATATGGGCTATAAGATAAAACTAAATCTTGCACTTGATCCTACTGGGATTAGTGAACTGTGGCACGATAACGTGTTTTGGAGAGGCATTAATCCAAACGTTTGGTCACTGTGTAAAATGAAGAATACCACCTACTTCATCTCCTGACTGTTTTTTGTCAAATTAGAAGCAATATCGTGTATTTGATGTAGAGATCCTTTAGAAGTACAAAATTGAATGTTAAAATACGTGTAAACATTGAACGTTAAATTACAGTGTTATGACACAATAACAAAGCCGTCACATACACTTCTGCGATTTTAAATAGAAAAACTCTCGATAAAATTGATAACTGAGAACAGATTTAAAAACCTAAGATCTTTTGGGCTGATCATAATATATAGAATTATGAATTACAATTGTTGTCATAGAGAAATAAGGGGCGTTTGCCTTTGGATAAGGACAACTCAGTTGGTAGAGCTTAAGAAGGGTGATTTATAATTCGCTCTCATTTGAAGTTTAAGTAAGTGTACAACTCTATATACAGTTTTCAGTAAGTTTTATAGTGGTTGAAATGCTCATCGGCAAGAGAGCAACCTCTTGAACTGTATAGCATGCGCACACCTTCTGCGCTGCCTACTGCGTTTTTATGACTGTACTGCAACAATACAGTTTTTCATACACGTTCATATCGCATGAAAAATTCACTACTACACATGCGAGCAGAGTAAACAATGCCTGTTGCAAGGCGTTATTTGTTCTTCTTACAACAACTTCGCATTTCTGGACTGTTGTATTTACCTCGTAATGGCTCTTTTCTTCACTCTTCCGTTCAAACTAAAGTGGCAGAAAATATAAAACAATTTACCCTAAATAGTTGATCTACATTTTAACTTGAACGCGCAGGCAGTATGAGAAGAATAAAGCGTTTTATTACTAAAGTAAATCTATAAACCTTCAGACTATCTCTAATTGCCTTAGAATCCGACAATCAAAATTGATGTTGAAAAAAGTACTGAACGAGTCTAAACTTAGTGCAAGTGCAAAAGGCAAATGGATCCCTAATCCAAGTATTGGAGCTCCTTGCGTAAGTGATCTGCAGACTTACTGTAACATTATAATCTTCGGGGAGACAAAATTTCTAGGCGTTCATTTCAATCTCTCTCTTGTTACACTTATCACATCAAACTGTCGAAAAGCATTACATTTTCTACCGATACCAAATTCATCTCAAATACAATTATTTGTAGCTTGGCCATAATCTTAGAAATCAGTCATTGTTGATAGGATATTCACTTCACAATCAGCTCAGTATATTGAAAAGAAACGGTACTTTCATAGCTTTCAAATTAGCTTTTCAATCAAAGTACACGGGTCCAAACTGGTACGGATCCAAACTGGTACGGATCCAAATGGATCCCATCCCGTATAAACATTCTTGAGAGGCGATCAGATCCATTTGAATCCAGAACTCTGAAGTTTGCAAATCAAAGGTTCGTCTAATTGTAATAACAGCTGCGTTATGACTAACGTGACAATACAAGGACGAAAATAGAATTTGGATAGAAATCACGGCAAATTTACCTCGCAGTGGTAGTTTTTAGCCTCAATTTCGACCAGTACCAGTTTGGATACGATCCCAAGCGTTTACACGAGACATCTACAGATCCAAAGTGGCCCACTTTCATAAGTGGATTCAAACTGCTACGGATAGCATATCCAAACGAGTTCGGATCCACCAGGTCCAATGTAAATGTAAGGCCGATCCGTACCAGTCCAGATCCATTTGGATCCGTAGCCGTGTAAACTGGGTCTAAAACTCGATTAGATGTTCTTGTTGTCACCCCTTTGCTCACCAAACAACTGACAAATGCACAGAGGGGCCATTATTTTTCAACATCGATGTCTTTTGATACTTTTCTGTCTTTACTCGAGAAGAAAAGAATTGAAATGATAAATTTTGACACTAGAGAAATTATAAATATTGAGCTCACTTTAGCTCAGTTGGCAAAAGCAGACACCGCGAATAAGCGGGTCCTGGGTTCGATTTCCGGTGATAGGTAACGGATAAGGGTAACAAAGGTCCAGAAAATATTTGAAGGAGGCTGAACGGAGGCTGACAAACTGGAGATACAAAAGGTTTATAAACAAGCTTTTACAATATGACAACCTTTAACAAGGAAGCACTTTCATTGATAATTTCCAAATTCTCTGATGTGGAGTTTCCTAAGTGCAACACTTCCATTTACGCCACGAGTTTTTGCCCTTTCCCCCCCATTCTCTTCCCTCTTCTTGCTTCCTTAACCTTACTCAGTTTAAGGTTCTTAGTGATAGGTTTCTTCTCGATGGGTCTTCTACATATATTACCAGCCTTTCCAGTAGCTCTTCAGCGGCATTTAAGCCTTTTTAAGAATGTCTTCGGTAATAAAAACAACAACAACAAGAAAAACAAACTAAGAATGAATATAGATGAGTTGAATGAAATAGATTTCGTAAACGTGAAATTGTACTTCGTCAATAAAAAATGCTGCTACTTAACAACAATACACACTTCTGAGTTTGCACATGATATCTATAGGAACGTTGCGATCTACAGACGACGTTGTAAAGAAGAGAGGATTAATAAGCCGCTTTCCTACATAAAATATAGAACCACATTTTACTGGTCCAATGAGTAATCTCAAAAAATCTCATTACTTTTTAAAAATTTGATCTTGTCCTCTTGCCAATCCTTTCACGGCATTATCTTTCATGATAACATGGTGACCACCTTTTTGAATACTAACCTACAGATACGCAGAATACAAATGGCAGAAGTTATCATCGGAGAAAAAAAGACAGTTTAGTTTAAAGAAATCACAATACATATGACTAATCAACACGTTGCCAGAGAGAAACTAAACCACTTTGCAAATATGGTAAATGTATTCGACAGTCAAACGTTATAAAAACACGGCTTAGGTAAATACTTCTGATAAAGTTTTATCTTTCTTAATTTTCCAACTTCAATCTATTAGCAAAATGAGTGAATTTGGTCGTCATACATCAAATAAAAACAAAACAAAAATACTGCATGAAATAGCGAAAACGTTGTGAACTTAAAAGCTTTTTTCGTCTGACACTTCTCAGAGTACTAACGTCAGAATCACCGAAATTAAGTGTGTGAAAGAGTATACACAACTGTATTTTTGAAAGAGCCAATCAGAATTTGGACTGCCTGAATGGCTTGTGTTTTTAAACCAAACAGCATCCGCTAAAAACAAGATTAATTGAATAGGCCTAGTGAGAAAATGAACTGTTTCTCTCCGGATAACAAAGGTTTTCTTGCCTTTATATGGACCGATTCCAGTACGGCCAGATGAAATGCAGACCTGGCCTTTATATGATACAGAAGCAATCGTCCAAGACGATTCATTTCGGTCATTCTGACGTTAGTACTCTGAGGATAGCCAGACGAAAAAAGCCTTTATTTAAGTACACAATGTTTTCGCTATTCCGTGCAATACATCAAATAAAGTAACACTAAAATGAGGCTTAAACATGAGGTTCAAATACTTATTTCAAAACTTGAGACTATACCCTCGTCTCCATATTGGTACTCTATGTAACCACTTGGAGATTAGGCGAGCCAGCAGGTTCAAAGCCTCAACACATTCTAAGAAAACATCAAATCTTACTTCTGCTATTCCAGCACCCATCAGCCCGGCACCAAGGACGCCAACGTTCCTAGTTAAATGAAAGAAAAACACATGTTAATCAATCAATATGTACATTCCATTCGGAGAAAGGAGATGAAGAGAAGCCTAGTATTGTTAGTGGGATATCAGTGGGGTATTCAGCTACACCTACTGTTTTAGTGATTCAAGTGACATAATACAATTTTCCTAAATCAGGCGAACACGTTTTTTTATAACCATCTCAAATCCGAATCGGGTTTTGAATGCACCGGTTACTTCCGATGAACTTTGTAACTGCCGTAAGTTTGCTGCCGAGGGTATTTTAGCAAACCCTCTCACTATCTCCTGACCTTCCAGCTAGTGCATTTAATTTAAAATACTAATCTCAAAAGCACAAATTACTCCTTTTGGTTTCTCCAAGTAACTTTTCTCGTGAATGACACTGTACTTCATGACTACGTGAATTTTGAGTGCACGTTTTTGGCAAATATTTTGGAAATCGAACACTTAGTTTGCAAACAACAAGGAGAATAACAAGAATACTTCTGGGTCTTGGGTTTTGACGAGATCACTTTTGACTGCAGACGATCAGACCACCCTGTTAAAACATTTTTATGAAAAACTGCGTGATGAACAGTTGTTTCGCAAATAGTCTGTTTCTCGAAACCTTTTACTTACTTTGCTGAAACGTTTGGCTTTCCAAATCTGTTCTTTTTACATTCAGTCTGTAACAGAGAAAACAATCACACAAAATGAAACAATAATTGAAATTGTTATTCACAATTATTAGCTTTACAAGCTTTGACTATCCCTGACTACCGCTATAAGCTTCCCTGCCACACTGACACACTCAACGACTCTCAAATGTAGTAGTGTTGTTACCAACGATTTTGATGTGGGGTATTTAAGCAAATAGTCCGGAGGTGTGGTAACTTTCAAAAAAACAAAAAAAAAACAGGTTCAAAATACAAACAAATCATATCTAGGTTTGATTTGACAACGCCCAGCAGTGTCTCCCGGTTATTGCAATTGAAATAGTTGAAACAAAAACTACTATGAACAATACAATTAGCAAATCTATATTTTGGTAACTTTCTTGATGAATTTTGAAGGCAGGAAGAGCACCCAATGCAGAATGCTGATATCAGCTCCTGCTGTGAGGCGAAGATTATTACAAGAATCTTCCTGTGCTGTGTTTGGAGAAAATCCCACACAATAAATCACTGTGAAATATCCATAACAAAGTAGATTAAAAGAACATAGGGGAATTCAGATAAGCAACGAAGTTTACCTGTCCAAAAAATAGACCCATTAAGGCCTTGGCCTCTGTACTCTGAGTAAGTTCTCCGAACCCCTGTGACGAAAAAAAAGGTATGACATGTCCTGAGAATTGTTACTTGCGTAAAAGTCTCGTTAAAAACGCAGATTCGAATAAGAGATACAGAGCAACAGTAGAGTGGTGACGCAAAAATCGCAAAGGCAGTAGTAAATGATGCTAAGTTGGAAACCAAACATGTCGGTTTTAAGCATTCTTGACTCATTTAGTGTGTGTTCTAGTTTCCCAATAGATTTGTAATAGCTTCTTGCGAACAAGATAGTTCTTAACGTATATAAAGTGAATCCCTTAATACATGTATCATAAGGCGGGAATAAAATAACTCAAATGAGCTCAGTATTGAACTATTGTCATGGGCTTTAACTTTGTCACAGAAACTGTATACAGGTATAAATATAAGTATAAAGGATACATTAAAACTGAAAGTTACCCGGTTTTCATTATTCATCAGAATATCATTGTAATACTAATGCTATTTAATGCGATTATCATTTTGCATTAATTCCCTAATTAATACCTTGAATCTAGCATGATCCTGAAGACAAGAAAAAATTTGTACAAGATGTCCCACATTTTAAATAGCACTATAACATGTAGCATACTTCCTTATAATATATAATATATAATATATTTAAGTCTAACAGGGTATTATTTGGTTCCAACTCTGTAGTAGGTAACGAGATCGATGTTGCTCAATCCTGTAAGTATTAACTCTAAAACGTCTTCAAACTTGGAGGCTTTGGCATGGTACACAACAACACAGGATTATCTTATTGCACTCCTACAGGCAGAAATACAAAAACGATCTGCTACACACAAACAAGATACCTGAAAAATGAATCTTAAACTTATTATTCAGGTAAGGTAGGTAATAATCTTAAAGAAACAATTACGCTTATGCAAACTTAAAAACTTATTCATGATTCGCAACGTCGCATATTAAAAGGGCAGAAAGTTTCAAAAAGTATACAATGTGAAAAACAAAGTATAAGAGAAACCCCATTAGCTTTTCAATCAGCATATCTTAAAAGCTAAAACGTTTGTATTTCAATACTCCAGTAGTAAACAATAACACAAAAAGCATCTGCTTTTAAAAGCTTTGCACTCAAAATCCACACTCTTACGAAATTTTGAAGTACATGGGTGCGATCTTCGAATTATTTCTGAAAAAGTGGGAGACACACGCTATAAATGGCCTTTTCGAAATAAATTTCTTTTCGCCACTAACCGCTAGAAACCTTCACTTACCGTAGCCTCTTTTCCGTACCCAGCCTCACGTCCTTTATCAAGGCCTTCCTTGACGCACTAAACGGAAAATCGGTATTCAATTCGGTTTAGTAAAGAATCAGGAAACCGTTAAAAACGTACGAAACATTACCATCACATCAACTTTCATGAGGGACTTATGGCTGCAGTGTATTATACGTTCCTGTTGTCTGCAGGATTAAGAGCGTTATTACTAAGAAAACTTCATCTTTACCTTCCTCTCTGGCACGATCACCATACTCTGCTTCCAAATGTTTTGGCGTAGGTAGTCATGGAATCATGAAAGTGTTTCCGTGCACATCCTTAAATATTATCGACTGTAAATAAATTTTAAAAACCACTTCCAAAGGCTGACGAACACTTCCACATGCAAAGAAGGTGTTCCCTTATTAATCAGTTCAGTCTACTGACTTACGCTATTTTAATCTGATGCGAATTTATCTTACGTAAGACGAAAAAATGAAGATGATTTAAGTATACCACTATCTCGACTCTGAAATTGTGTCTGGGAGAAGGGCAAGCGCCTTATTTCTCCCGGTTAAGGTTCTGTCATTACTGGTAAATAACCGTCTTATATAAAGGCAATATCGAGAAAATATAAACTCCCCAAAAAGATCCCTTCACGAATTAAATACTACATCACAAACCATCATGACCATATGGCAACTTTGACATTGGTTTCTTTGGAAACTTTCCTTGGAACACAAACTGATCGTATCTTGATCTTAGTGATCAAAAGTTGCCAAACATGATGCGTGTGTAATTTGTCACCAAATGTGACACCTAAAATCTTAATTGATGAGTCCCAGCGAATAGGTACTGGACCTGTGGTTTGGCCTTGCTTCGGCCCTAACCACATACCTACAGTTTTATCTAGCTTCAATTTGCAACCTGTGCCAGATTCGTAACGGCGGATCGTTTCAAACATCGCCACCAGGGCGGCTGGAGTTGAAGCAAATAAAGTGGTATCATCAGCATACTGAGAAATTCGTAGTTCTCGTAAAGTTTGAGTTATAAGGAGTTCCCTTGAATACGGTTGCAACAGGCTTTACGATTTAAGGAAATATCATTACATACTTTTGTAACGAGAAATTATGTAAGCGTTTATTGCTTGTCTAAGAAATGTTTCAAAATTTATTTTGTAAAATACTGATGTTCATCATTTTTCCGCAAAGAGTACAAAGTTTGTTGTCGAATATTTTTATCGTCTGTCACACCTTAAAGCACAAATCGTCAAATCCCTTTCTGTCCGATGTTCTCCGAATATAACAGCTATATAGCTTTATCTGGCAGTGCTCTGTCAGTCATCGCATTCTTTTATTCTTATAGGGTCCATGAAAGTAGTTGTACTTTTGAAAGAGCCTGATGCATATAGCATGGTGTGCCGAAAGATACTCTTTTAGGCCAACCTCTGTTCCTTCTTTACATTTATGAAGTTCCCAACCACATCCTAAAAGCATATGTTGATATTTTTGCCAACTACAGAGCTGTCTATAGCTGCATCCACCACTAAAGGCGTTGGTGATCAAGGCCTTGCAGATTATTTCCAACCTGAACTGAAACATGTAGTTCAATGGCAACAAAAGTGGCTTGTTACTTCTCACAATTATAAAACTAAACTTTTCGATTTTCACTATAACTGTTCAAATCACTTTCTTTCTTCTATTTATATGATAGCATGATGTATGTCCGTATTTCCTTTGCGATAAAGAAAACGTCAAGCAAAACTATAAACAATGAAATACAACTTATCTTAGGAGACAAAATAGAAGATAAAATTTAACAAATAAGAATTTAGTTTTTAATATACAAATAGAAAAAAAACATAAAAAATTTGTTGCTGGTGAGTTGTAGTGGATTTGTCTCGATGTAGAGCCAACAGGTAAATTCTCCGTTCTCATACTTTTGCTTTTATTGTCATTAACTCTTTGTAATGAAATGCAAACCTATATATTTCTAAGACAGCGATTGGAGATGCGATATTTCGTAGTATTTTCCTGTTGCTCTTTTATCATGATGATAACTTCTAAGGAATCAGATTGAAATGGAATCGTGTTAGATGCAATGAAGGATAATATCGTTGAGGTCCCTACAAAAAATAATGTAAGTTTTCTATGAAATTGTATAAAATTGGCTAAAATGATGCATGAAACATGTTATGAAGTACGGGTTTTAAAGTTTCTGAGAGATACGTGGCCATTTCATGTTGTGAGGAGCCAAATAAAGGGTTGGGGAAATAGCAAGTTGAAATATTTCTAGCCAACTTAAAGCTTTGACTTTTATATTTAAAGAGACGCAGTACCCGAACTCCAATCTTACATAGCCTTATGAACATCGTTAATACTCTTTTTCTTTCCTCCTCCTACTTGACAAAACTTAACTTTAGTTAGTGATTCAAAGATTTGCTAGTTTAATCTTAGTTTACGAACCCTCTCTAATCTTAGATCAGTCTTTAACATCTTTAAAAACAGAATAGAATTCCCCCGCAGCCGTAGCTTCTTTAGGTACAGTAGTTTTGTAGTCAAGCTTCTTGTTGTTCCACTCAACCTTCAGAATCCTTTTTATGCTGAAGTTTTAAAAATGTCCGCGGCAAATAAGCCCAGTAAGGTACACACTTGGAGAAATTAAAAACATGTCCTTCTTTCGCAATAATAGAATACAGAATCAGGGTTCAAATGTTTGTGTCCGTAACAGTTCCGATGAAGTTGAATGACGTTTGAAAAATCGTTTTGTAATACTCCTTAACACCATCGACGGTAAATTCGAATTCAAGATAAACATTGCCTTTTTTGTAAGAAAGTCAGGTTTGGCCCCAGTTCTCAAAATTTTCTTAAGAAATTGGTAATTTTAGTAGTCAAAGTTTCTTAATGGTTTCTTCAATCTGGGAAATGGGAAACGACTTATCTAAGTTTAAACAGCAAAAACAACACCTTAGAGCTGCAAAAAGGGACTGTAATCAACTAAATAATTTTCGAGTAACATGTAATTATTTATAAGTGTCATGAACATACTGTAAAGTAAAGTTACATTGTATGCAGTTGATGTCACGGAAATCACAAAGAAAGGGACGAGTTTCAAAGAAAGTTACTGTAAGCAGGTTAATGTGATTAAGGCATGGCCCACTCAAATAGGGGCAGTGGCAAAGTCAGAGGGCTGGCTAGTCAGGCCCAGCCTGACCTAAAAATTACAACCAAAATTTAGTAAAAAGGGTCTTCTCAGTGCCCCTCCTTCTAATTAAACTTTTCGGTGTCACAATGATAATGTTTAGGCCACCCAAACCCAATACAAACACACGTACACATTTTCTTGAACAGATTGAAGATCATTATCATGGCTCTCTACCAAGTAGTTTGATGTTTTCGTAGCCTGTAGGAGAAGGGTCATGCTCTCCCACATTTGGCCTGACCAACTTCACGGATTCGAGCTGATTTAGCCATATGATTGACTGGTGGAGACAGCAGTAGCCTTTGTTCCATGCCGTCTTCTCAGGCCTAATTAAAACCGCCTGCCTTACTTAAGAGACAAGGACAATCGCTTTAAGAACGGGTGACTACACTGTAATGATCTCGTTTTTCTTTCTCTGCGAACTAGTATCTTGTAAGTCAAAGGCTGACTTGGAAAATGAAATGTATTGGCCCCCGTCTACTACTTCACTACTTTCACGTTTCACTGTTTATCACTGAATCAAAATCAATCAACACCTTCACACAAAAATAAAAGAATCTGACCATTCCATCGACTTAAAATACTCCTTGTTAACTGGTTTTTAAGGAGTTATCTCCCAAGCACAAGTACAGAAAAGGAGGTCTTGCAAATGCATATTAGTGGGAATGAACTTTTAGCAATCAGTAGGCCGACTGTGTAAATGACCTCTTTGTACGGGGATTGCAGCAAGTAGGGGATTACATCAAGTACAACACAGACCCGTAGGTAGCCAAGCCAAATGGGGGTTTGATGAACTATCAGGGAAGAGGCATTACAATTTTTTTATGGAGCTTGAAAATTACGATGAAGTATTTATGATTACTATTGTAAGCCACGTATGATGATGTAAGAGAACATTAATATTGTAAGTTTGGTTTACTATAACCATAAAGTCATTAAGGCATTGACTTTATATTTAACCTGAAAAATTCCTACGGGCCTTGTACACTACTGAGCCTGACTATGTATTCAAACCTGGCTTTGCCACTGAATTGTGGCAAACTACTAAAGTGGCTCATGGGCTGTATGACAGGCTTGGAGAAGTTGCTTAACCAACAGGTGCTCAGTAGTGAGAGTTTCTTAATTTTCAGGATGTTCCAATACTAGTTTCTTACAATCTATCAAGCATGAAATTAAAACGTGATACTTTGATAGCAAAAGCGGCAGCCCAAAAATATTAAGCTCTGAGTCATTATAAGAATTAAGAGGCTTCGAAAAAATTGGAAAAAGAACGAGAGAGGAGAGGACGTATATTTGCCACTCAAGAGTACATGTGGCAAAACAAAACTAGTTCATTCTAAAGAAAAATACTTTCGAAAGAACACGAAACATGTATAATGCAGCTTCATCATGCCAGCGCCCCCTTTGCTCGCTCTCACTGCCCCTTTTAATCACTACCGCCCCCTACTGACCCCTTGCTCGCTAACGCCCCCTGGGGGCGCTACCGCCCCCGTTGAGAGCCACTGCTTTAGACAGTCTGTACGGCTTAGTCATCGATTAATTTTGTCGATTACATTTGAATACAGATAACTAAGAAACTGTCCTTTGGGTGTAGAAAGCATAGCCCTAACCTCCTCAAAGGCTAATTAGCTACTGTTCCATCAAATATATCAAATTCGTCATATTTAGTGACTCTTTACACTAATACGTGCCACATCTATTGGAAAGTATTTATGGCATAAATATTTTTTTAATAAACATTTGTCAAGCAAATCTTTAATTTTTGTACTCGCATGTTCTGTATACGCGACTAAACCGGAAACGCTCCTTACGCTATAACGACCTTGGTTAAATGGTGGCAAAGGCCTTTTCAATACACTGTTTTCTTATTGCCGCTGCAAAAATATCTATACTATTGGAGGTATCACGCAGGATGTGTTAAAGATTTTTGATAAATCAGATGAAATTACAAGTACTTGGTAGAAGGAGTCCTTTTTAGGTGATAAGTCTAAATCTGTTTAAATAATTTCAGCATCTCGTAGAAAATACTGTGCTGGGCATCTCGTTGCCACCGTGTAACCAAGGCCATCCTAGCTTGTGGTTTACTGGCGTATAATTGTACATCAGCAGTTTCGAAATGATTCGAGTAACCACAGGTCCAAACATTTGACACTAATAACTCGGTTTGTATTTCTCCGCCGCCATTGTTAATGTTTTATTGTATCGTTCCTTGGAATCCTACCAGTCACAGCTATCAAGAGGTACATCCAGCCGTCTAGTTTGCTTAAAAGATTGTGTTATGATTCCTGTAGGGTCTCTGTCAGACATCTGTGAAATCGTTCAGATACAGTTATCTTTTTAGCCAAAGCGGATTTTGAAACTTATCTCGTAAGTAAATCAAATACAAATGATGTGTTGAATTTAGAAAATGTTTTAGCATATCATTTCAAAAGAAGATGGGATACAGTAGAAGTTTCAACAACCTGCTCTTCTGCACTGTAACGTTGTTGTTGTTGCTGAATAGACTAATTTTTGTTCCCGACTTTTTGTTACTCGGAAATGACTAAGCTTCCTTCACAATTAAATTGTATTGTTTGGTATCATCCAATGATGTCCTTAATTGTTTCCATTGTGCAACTAATGATAACTATGTATTTCGCGGTTGTTATGTAATAATAAAATGACAAACAATTCCCTATATTTAGTTTTGAACATTGCAAAAGTTTCATGCTTTGAAAAAATCTTTGTAAGTTTTACGTGCTTATCGCTTATCATCATCAATCAGTCGGAAATGACTAAGCTTCCTTCACAATTAACTTGTTTTGTTTGGTATTATCCAATGATGTCCTTTAAATGTTTTCATGGTGCTCTTGTATTCATGAAGGCAATGCGTTCTATTGTGCTCTGTACAGGTTTGGTTTTTCATAGCATTCTCTCACTTAATCGATCCTAATATGGAGAATCAACTTTCATTCCTTCACTTTGTATGTGACAGGTTGGGGACAGCCATGGTGTAACAGATATCTTCAGCACAAAAGCGCAATTAAACATCTTTCGCTTCTTGGTCTTTTGGCAAGGAATGGATGTAGCATATGTTCTCATTGATGACAGATTCTTTCCTTGATCCGTAAGTGTCGGTCCTACTGGGTGGTTGAGCCTAAGTTGCCCAGTAGCCTAAATTGAAGGGCGTTGGCCTTGGACGCCCCTGCTGCCCTTTATTTATTAGTTACCCATGTGGTTTTACTGTTCATTTTCAATAGTTTTAAAAATCGGGTCCACTGCTCATCAGGGGGTTTCGATTGAGGGATTGCCATTTAACACTTTTGGTGTAAAAATGGTCATACGTATTGTAATTCGATTAACGGCACGGTGTGCTTATTGGCGTTGTTATCAGGATTGTGCTTATTCAGATCGTGCTTATTCGTGTGGTGCTTATTCATGGAAATACACTCACACAGAGAGTTTGAGACATGTTGAAGAATTGAGCTTCTGTGATTCTCACTTGTCTAGTGCAGTGTTTCTCAACGGGGGTGTGGTGCCCCTTAAGGGGTACTTAAGATTTAAAGGGGGCAAAAGAGACAACAGATACAAGGGATTCCAACTTACGGCTAGGGGGACGAGTTTAGCGGCTAATAGCATATCTCATTATTTTTCTTACATCAAAATGCCAAAACCAAACAAGAGGATATATAAATATTGTCTTCGTTTACTTCCACGAAGATCCTTTTTTTTTTACACCTGGAAAAACAAGTTAGAAGTTTTTATTGACTGTTCATGTCATGATTTATTCGTTTAATATCGACGAAGAGTAACAATCCCGAATTCCTACGGATCCATAGGGGAACTATGAAATGTTTGTAACTCGAGGGGTAATATATTCTCTGAGCTTAAGATAGTTGCCAAGATACTAGTCCAAGAAAGAGATCCTTGCAGAAGATACAGGAGTGCAACTAGAGGGGGAGGGGGGAGGCCTCCCCTGCACTAATTTTTCTACCGAAAATTGTGCCCTCATCTTAAGCACAACTAGAGAGGGAAGCCTTGCCCTTGAACGAAAGACGCTAAGTGCCGTGGAGGTTTATTTATCAAATAAAAATGTTATTTCAGATGGATTAACTTTGTAAAGAATTCAAATGCCCTGTGTACACCAAGTCTGTCAGAAACTCAATCCTGCTTTGTAACGTCAAATCCAAAATTGCATCAGATATCAAAATCATGGTGCACTAGATTCTCGTCGAACACTGGCCACAGCAAAAGGTATGACGTTACTTAGACAAATGTCGTTCAGCAGTAAGATCATAGTAAACCGGTAGAAATGGCAAGGGTTATACGGATGAAATTTTGTGACAAAGTCTCTGGAAAGAGCTGAGCAACATGATTCCATGACATAATGAACTTGTTAGGCTGGGTATCACAAACAAAGTTATCTGAAGGTATATTTCTATTATCATACACAGCATCTGAATCTACTCGTGCGAAGCGGAGCAACTATTGAGAAATATTTGTGTTATGGAGTATATTTCTGAATCTCTGCGTGTGCCAATCTTTCTATCGTTTTCTTATCCACATTAGTCCTTTTCTCATTGAAATACTATCTTTCACTTGCAAACCAGGCCACATCCGAATACAGGAGTACTTTTAGGTCAGATTTACATAAGTGGTCTTTATAGCAAAGGACATGAAAAACAGTCTAGTTTCTTTGTTTGTCATCTATTTGCAGCTGAGTTATGTTCACTCGTAGTACAAAGAAACCACATTATATTGTGTGGTATTTTAGACATTTTAAAGGCAAAGAGATTAAATCAGACCATTGAATGTGAATGGCAACTTTAGGTAGATATGTATCAAAGACTTTCAAAAGGTTTAACATTTGAAAATGAAGAAAACGGAGCAAGGATTGCAAACATTAACCGTACAGAAAGTAAGTGGATGGGAATTCGGGTAAGCTTGCATAATAATTCTGTTAATGACTATCATCCTATGAAGATGCTGTTTGATTGATCTAGTTTTCTTCTTTAATAACATTTCTTTTCAGTCTAGGACTTCCTCTTCTTCTTTATCTCCATTCACGTCTAATAATCCATTTTAGAAAATCCTTTTCTCACTCGTCATTCTCATTCGCATTTTGCTTCTGTCGCTATCCCAACATTTGTAACTGCTGTTTGAAAGCAAAAGGCAAGCTAAGGTATCCTCACCACTGCCATTTTTCTCCTTGTAAAATTATCCAAACGGCCTCGCTTACAAACTAAACAATTGTTATTGCCATTCTATAGTCTCCTCTTTGCTAGAGGTCCTTAAGTGTTCACCACAGCTAAAGTTGACCTTCCTAGCTGCAGGATGTTTCTTTTCTTACTCCAATAAATCCAATTTACCATCGAGTCCTTGTACTGTAAGGTGCATATCAACACTCCAGCTTCTTAATGTTCCTACTTCGATACCTGATCGTCAACGAAACAAGCTCTTTTGAACAAGGAGGTGTCTGTGAAAGCCGGCAAACCGTGAAAAGGTGCAGGTAATGTCTGATGTTTGTTTATATAGTTGTATCGTTAACCATACGAAGCACTCTTTTTTTACATTAGTTGATAAGTTCTCCGTGTATTCTTCATTTATTTGTCTTATTCTATGTATTTATGCTTAAATATGAGTCCAAATAGAGCAGCAAACGCAGAAGTTATGTTACATGGATGAATTGCCCCAAGCTGATGAAAACCGTAGGGAAGAAACAAGCAAATTATCTGTGGAAAGAAGGCTTTAATCAATATTCGAACACTCGTCGACTCACTTGTGACTGCACTTCGAGTCACTGCCATAAATGGTAAATTTGCGTGCTATGAGTTGTAGCACTTTTATAAGCTACGTTTCGAGAGTTATCTCTCGTATCTTCACGCTACTGAAATTGGATTGTCGCTGTTTTAACAAGCCCTTATAGTTCACATTTTCATGTGTAAGACAGATGTATCAAGGTTTTTAGTTTCCTCGGCATTTGAACATACCGTAAGGCAAGTATTCAAAAGAAGCTACTTTCAACACTGGCCTCAGAATGTGCGATTGCGGGTTCCAGAGTTACCATACATTTTTAATGTTGATATATGGACAAAGGTGTTCTTGATAGTCAGGTATTTATTTAGCCGCTGTCAGGCAAGTGCAATTCTCTGAAGCTTGTTTTGTCAAGCTGATTATATATATGGTATAACATACCAAAACATGGTTTCCAACACAGCTAGGTCAAAGAATTTGCCTTGAGTTTGAAAGATTAGATTCAAGAAAGGACATACACTAACAATAGAGTATACGTGGCAGGAAAACATTTAAA
>JAAAKM020006971.1:119971615-119986034 GCA_010016025.2 Alatinidae sp. Z8VKAUB7J3
ATTTTGTAGATTTTGTTGGTATTTTTATTCAAGACGATATCCAGAAAGGATTTTGCGTCTTTTGTGATTATAGTTTGACAAAGAACTCTCTTTCTCTGTTTTCTTTCTCGTTGCAGTGTTTCCTTTCTCTTTGCCAGAGCAAAAAATAACATGGCAAAAAATGAAGGGGTTTAAGCCTTACACAATCATCAGGCAATCACCAGGTATCTGAAACTCAAAAGGAATATCAAAAGTCCTTGTCTCTTAATTCTGAGTCAATCTGCATGGAACACTTTACCGTGGATTTCTTTGCCATATATTACTTATAAAATTTCTAAACATATTCGGTATAAACAGTGATCAATGTACGAAAACACAAATCCCTTCTTAAAAAGAGCTGCATCTAAAGATTAGACAAGAATTCAATTGAATTCTGCCTCATGAGTGCGTCATAATGAAACTCGGAGTAACACAGAACACATCTTACCTTTAACTGAATCTTGATATATTTTTTATATATCTAAATCTGTGTACATATATATATATATATGTATACATATATATATATATATATATATATATATATATATATAAGGGTTCTTAAAAGCTGTCTACCATCTACGCGTATAAGCCTCTACGCGTATAAATCTACGCGTATAATTATTATATTGCAAAATACACAAGAAACACGTTTCTATTTGATCTTCGTTAAATTCAATCTGATAACTTAAATTCAATCTGACAAAGACCCTATATTTCTTGAGTATTATATATTGATATATACATTTATTAAATGTATATATTATTTTATATTAAATTCTTTTTAAAGCAATGTTTTGTTGATATAGAGGTACTACTTGGAATATTTTGATGATCTCAAGAAATCATCCATCGGTTCCCATGAATAGGTGATGATGTAGGTTATAATTGATCAAAATTCCAAGCCGCCACTTGTCTCTGCATAGATATGTACCTTAATACACAAAATTAACGTGTACACGAATTAACGCGGCTATTATTAACGTTCATTTAATTAACGTTTTTTTAGGCTAAAAATGCATTTTGATGGACATTAATTAACGTTTTATGTGCAACTTAATGTTTGAACGACATTAATTAACGTTTTCAAACGATCGAATGTTATTTGGTGCCATCGTTAATTAATGCGTGTGTTAATAAATGACAAAAAATCAAGTACCATAAAAATAATTTTTCGCCGAAGTATTTTCTCTTTCCCTAAAACTTACGTGATGCTTGCATAATAGTGGCTTAAAGGGCAACATTACCAAAAATTCAGTTAGGAAAGTTTAAAAGGTAAGCACCAAAAATTAAACCATCTTGTTGGAGATCTTACGTATAGCATCGCGGTTTTATCAGGTGCCCGTCTTCACTGTACTTTCTCCCCTGGTATTTGTCTTCGAATTTAAAAGTAAATGGTTTAAATTCGCGCAGCTCGACATGTATCGCTAGTTATCATTTGCCTCCAAATTTCATATTACTCCAATCCTGTCAATAGCGAGTCACACAATGCTTTGGTATCGTAGTATACAAAGAGGCTCAAATTTTACGAACAAAATCTATAGACGCTGCAAAATAACCAAATGTTTCCTTTCGAGATTTCAACGTATTTCCGTCAAGGAATATTTACCGTGGGCCCATATTTGTATTAAATTTTGGCAAAAATCAACCTTTCAAAAATTAGCGCTACGTTGAAATTAACGTTTCAAAAATTAACGTTAGCATCTAATTAACGTTGATTTAATTTGTATTAAATTTTGGCAAAAATCAACCTTTCAAAAATTAGCGCTACGTTGAAATTAACGTTTCAAAAATTAACGTTAGCATCTAATTAACGTTGATTTAATTAACGTCTTTTAATTCAGAAAACGTTAATTAATGTTCAACGTTAATTTTATACGATATGTGACTCCTGAATTCTCACTTTGCATGAGTAAATATATGGACACTTGCTTACTAAATATCAATTATACATACACGTATGATTTCTATAATTCCAAATTACTTATATAATAACTACTTTAATAGAATATCATAAATCAATGCTGCAAAGTGTCAAGGACTTGGAATATCTAATAGTAATCTCGCTTGATCTCAAAACTCGATCTATTCTTGCACTTACTCCTTAGCCAATTTGAAAGAGCAAATGCAGTTCCTAAAATTCTCCTACCAGATTTAATTAGCTAGTTACCGCAACCACTGGTGTTAACTTGTACACATATGAATAATTATCGAGAAGAGAGGATTTGAAGTATCAGTTTTAAAAATAACATTAGAGAAATAGAAAATGTGACACCACTAGGGATTGAACCCGTGACCCATGCAATCATTGGTTTTGCTCAACCAAATGAGATAAGTAGCCTTCGATGTTAGCATACTCTATTTCTCTAGTCGCCACATTAGCTCACAATCATCCACCGATGGACATCGACATCCAGCTCAATTCAATTGGAAACAAGCTTTTCTACGCCATGTGACTTGACCAAGAAAGGGCTGCCATCCGGCTCGTCAAACTGTCCAAAGCCCATTGACAGTGGAAAGTATCATTGAGAAGAGAAGGTTTGAAATGTAAGTTTTGAAAAGAACACTAGAAAAGTACAAAATATCTCACCACCGAGTATCGAACCCGTGACCAACGCTTTCACGTCCAATTCTCAGTTGACCTTGGATAGGTAACCAAATACATTTTATAGTTAGATCCAAGCTACTAGTTATCCTGGCATAAATGAATTTGCACAATATGTGACTGGCAAATATTGTTATTTTGTCTTTAGGCACTCGCTAATTCCAGATCATGTATTTACGTACCCATGACTTCTAATACTCCAAATTACTAAATAGCCCTGGTAATGACTAAAAACTAACTATCATGCATTACGCGTGATGCCTGATTTAAAACGAGTTCAAATACATGCAACGTGATTTGTTTTCCCTTTGGAATTACAATTAAGTGTATCACAAAAGTAGACAGAGAATTTGTCTTTGTTTAATGTTTTCTGATGCCTTAATTTTCAATTACTTTCTATGAGCTTATTATGTAGTTCTTTGAATTTTCTCAACAAATTGTGTACGTTTCTTCTTGCTTGGCTCACAAGCTATACTTTTCAGTTGTTATTTTCCAGAACACAGGGAGTTGCTATTAAAGATAGATTCAATCAAGCAAATGTCTATTGACACCTTTTTAGTTCCCATTATTCTCTATAAACACCATAGCTCAAACTGAAATATTTGGCGGTACACTGACAAGGTGTTACAAACTGTATGATGATACTGACGAATTGTCCATGAACACGAGCGGATCGTTGGGAAACGCGTAAGATGTAAACAATTGTCGAAAGTTGTTATTTTCAACGATGCGTTTCTTAATTTTATGAAACTTAATACAACATTCCAATTTTGTGCCACAAACCAACCTTTTCAATAACTGTTGCCATATTTACATTGATTCGATGAACGAAATTACATTGAATAAATTACATGAATAAATACTATCAGATCGTACAGTGTTGATGTCGTTGACCACTGTTACGCCGACGGTACTGTTCCTGTTCCTATAAGCATAAAGGAATTCGATCAATTTCCCCAAAACATAGTTAATTACATCTTGCTCTTCAGTTTTTATGACAAGGAACAATACCAAACCTTAACATCTCCGTGACGTCTCGTGAACATTCCGGTTTTTCAAGTAATAGTTAGAGAAAGTCCTCTTTCACTGACTAATTTTCCCTCAAATCACGTAGATCGAATCTCATTGCCACTCTTATTAACCAAGCTCTTGTCACATGCTTAAAAAGTAAACTCGGTAAGTAATTAGCAGTCATTGCAATTATTTCTCTAGAAAATTGATCCCAGAAAAAGTAATCCAACTACAAGTTGTTTCCTGCATCCCAAAAGGAGTTTCTACCCGTCGCACATAAAAATGCATTTGTTTATGGAGGTTGATTCTATGTTTATTCTTGTAAGCAGAGTATTTTTATGAATAATTTCTCACTAAGTAAAGCACTATACGCTGACTGGTTTTGCATAAGATACTAAACACACTAACTTGCGATCATCTACTTTCTCGGGATGGAGTAACCACACTCGTACTTAAAGGAAGTTTGTTGCCGTCGTTTCCTTTAATCTTCAATCGTTGGATTGAATCTTTACTTAGGCATTAAATGCCTGCTAAATTTCTCATATACGTTATAATTCTCTTTTGAACATATTTCCATGGTCACTTCGTCTCTGCTGCGAATGCTTCATCGTGGTTCATGTGTTCAGAACCTTTTGAGTCTGTTCCTTTATAAGCCAGTGGAGAAAACCTATTGGTCCTTTGATAGTGCAATCGACCTTAAGATCAGAATGAGTTCAAATCTCTCTTTACAAAGAAGGCAATTCATTGTTCAATTTTCTCTTGTGCATGTCTGTCCCTTTCAAATCATTAAACTCGTTGCTAAACTAAGCTATTCCAGGCACTTAGTGTACGCTGATCATTGGAATTTTAGACGTCACGTGAAATGCCTGGAAATTTCAGTCATTAAGTGTAATGACGGGCGGAGTTCAACTCCCCTAAAAAGGAACTCACTGTTATTAAACCTAAGCAAAGTTGGGCTATTTACGTTGACTTATGGACATCATGAAAGAGGTAGACATCGTATACAGTGACGAAAAAGTATCGGTAGCTAGTGATCTTTGACATTGCTTTGGTGTTTGTAAATTTTATAAAAATGATCAAGTGGTTTCGTGTATTCTTTACCAAAATTCTTGTTAGCTTATTTTCAGTAGTTTCGAATGAGCACGCAGTTATTAGGAACCACTTGCGACACACCTTAAAAGCTGAAAAGTGGTAGTGAGGAACAGTCACGTATTTGAGACATATGTAAAAGTTGATGTTCCCGATCTTACATTGTCCTCCATAAACCTAAGAATACAGCAAATATCTTAACTTTTTACTTTAAAGCAGCATTGTACACAGTGGAAATGAACAAACGAAAATACACTCAAGGATGATAAAATATCTTCAAAATTACACTGGGTAGGGGGAAAGATTACTAACTTCTCTTTACAGCATAATATAGCATGCCTTGACTAGCACCTGTTTGCCGAGGGAAATGCAATGCTAAAGTAGCTTTTAGATAACAAACAAAGAACTAACGGCAGAAATAAGTTAAAAGTAACCAAATGTCTTGGTTTAAGCTCAATCACGGGAGTAAATAAAACACAGTGTTACAGATGTACCGCGGGAAGCGTGAAATCTCATTTAAAACGAACAATTATCATGGGGTATTGACCTACAATTAACTCATATGAAACATATCTATGCGCAATTTTCTTAATCTTGCCATTGTACACATGCATTGACTACTTATAAATCCATCAACATTACACGAGGGTCCTCAACGGCACTCTTTATTTTTCGCAAAAATGTCACAGCTTCACGGCCATCGATCAATCTATGATCGTAAGTCAGTGCAACGTACATCATTGGTCGTATTTCAACCTGTGAGAAAGAAAACGTCAAATCAGAAACATAAATAACCATCTAAGTAAGTTAAAAACACACAGTCTCGTAAGTTAACTCTTAAGGGGCCTGTGCAACAGGCATATTTTAAAAGAAATTTCAAACTGCAAACAACAACTTGCATCTTGGGGACATTGTTCCTTTTGATACCCGGGTGGGCGCAAGTATAATTTTTACTCTCCACTTTCTGGGTCAGCGCACTACTGCGATACGCTGCACAAGAGAGAAGTTGACTCGGTTTAAGATTCTAAATTGTCGTACAGTCTATCGGATTTATTCACATCGATATAAATAGTAATGAATTGCTTGAGTACTATTCAAAACAAGTTGCCTCGCACTTGTTACAAAGTACGTTTCAAAAGGATTTTCAATCTTCCGTTTTGATCTCAATTGCCACGTGAAGATTAATTTTACAGTCGTTTATAGTTGTCACCGAAGAACTTTCGGTCAGCCACTTTGTGATAGCTAATTCAATGCAATTGTTAGATTGTTGGCTTGACGTGAACTCGTGACAAATCCAAATGCGGCCTCCGACCGTGGTAACCACTACTAGTGTAACCATTTTCATAATGATATGGACCATACATTTCTGTCACTTACATGAACGAGAGTGTTTGAAAATCCTTAACCACAGGTCCTATCTTTATACCGACACGAGAGCGGGTATCTCAAAATTAGCAATAATTTGAAAACTTACTAAATTTATGGAAAAGAGCAATGTGGCATACACTGTAATAACTTAGTTACAAGGCTTTTACGTTTTGAATTCCGAGGATTCAGTCGTTGTGTTTTTTCGTACGTACAAGCTGTTTCTTCCATGCGATCATTCTGGTCACATGGTCTACTAGTTCAATAGTAAGAATTTCGTAGGTCTCAAACAAGATGGTACAGGGCTGAGTATTAACCGGTCACCTACCTTTCCTGATATCGCAACCGGTCGATCGACGATGGCGTGCATTCCGAGGATTGCTGATTGTGGAGGATTAATAATCGGTGTTCCCATCAGTGAGCCGAACACGCCACCATTTGATATCGTAAAAGTTCCACCGTCCATGTCTTCAATGGCAAGCTCTCCCTTACGGGCCTAAAAGCAAAAACACAAACGGCCACATCAGAGATCGCCAAGTATATTACTTCTGTATAGGGTTATTCACATACTATGTACACGCTAAGAATACTGACAATTTCTTTAACGGACCTCCACCCTTGCGTGTGTACTTTCTGTATGTAACCCCCTGTTATTTTACAAAATTTTCCGGGAATTCTGGGACAAGACAACTTAAATAAAGCCAATTTGCAAAGCGTATAAAGATGAGATAATGTGCAAATAAAATTTTCTTGTAAGTGCACGTACTTGTTACGAGATATTCCCCTCCCCTTCGTACGCAAACATACGCTTTTAGCCCCCCCCCTCTTCTGCATATGTACTATGTGAATGACCCCCATGAACACTCCCACCTGTGCAAAATGGTGGCGACAAGTTCATCTATTAAAATCGATCAGCTGTACTTAGTTGATACAATGACGTAAGTCAACTCAGGCGACTTGCGAAAAAAAGTTAGACCAGTGCAATTTATTGACAAGACTATCTGGTTAAGAAACACAATAGTTGAACACTACAGCAAATGAAAAAATAAGATAAACAACGATATCAAATGAAATGGAAAGGTGGAATGTGTACACAAACGAATAAACATGATGACCAAATTTAGTACATTAAAAGAGCAGGTGGAATACTTGAGAAACGGGTAGAGAGGGTTGGCTGGGTTAGCAAATGCAAAGTACAATTCAAGTACTTCACCATATGCTAAGAAAAGATGGACTGGATTAGCAACTACATGTAAGTGTGGGGTCATCATCCTTGCGTGTCATCTGTTCGAAGCAGTTCGATTACCATGAATTTCCACTCATCTTGGTTTTCAGCCTTCCTAACACATTCAAATTAGGTTAAATTTGTCCATTCTTTGATGTTGTCCACCCACAATTTTCTAGGTCTTTCTCTTGCTCTTTTCCAGTTCAACTTTCCTTTAATCAGTAATCTTTGTAACTCATTTCTTCGGATTATAAGCACAATAGATGCAGTTTTTCTTTGCTTTATTCTTTTTAGGAGTATTTGTTTGCTGTTTACCATTGTTAGAACTTCATCATTTGATTTGCGAGCTGTCCATGGTATTCGAAGCATTCTTCGGTATATCCACATCTCAAATGCATTTATCTTTTTTTCGATACATTTTGATATTGTCCATAAGGGTGGGATACTTTAGCGAATGGATAAACAAGATGGAACGGGTGAGAAAATGCAAAGGAACGGTGGCATACAGTAGGAATGTTAAAACAAGGTGGACTTGGGTAGCATTTGCAAAAGAAACTAAAATAAGTTACCAAATACGCGTAACAATAAAATGTGTGAAAATGAGTGGCCGATATGAACAAATTTAGCAAACAAATTTAGCAGACTGCCTCAAAACTGATTCTTGCCAAACAATGCGCGCCTTGTGACATTGTAAGCGTTGAACTGCAGTTGTGCCTTTTCAGAGAAACGAGTGAGGGAAGATGCTTTTGGACTAAGTATTACTCAATGAGCGATCAACTCGTATTTATCCTCATAATAGCCATAAAAATTCGATTTAAACTAGTACTGAAAAAAAACACATCAATGCAACTAACCTTCTCGCCAAGCTCGTTTATGCCTTTTTCGATGTCCAGGTAATTCATATCATGGACGTTCCTTAGAACAGGTACAACAAGTCCCTATAAGAAACAAAGCACTTCATTACAATCAAAGCCTTGGTAATTCCTGTTGTTGCCATAAACATATTACCATTGCGCAATAGAAACATTAAAGATCAAATGACAACTTCCCGAACTATGAGAAATTACCACAAAGGTCACAACACAGTTTTTCTTGCAGTGAATACGAAATCGTTATCGTCCTCGCTGAACAAGTATACTTTTTAAAAGTAAACGTACAGGTAAAAAACCTGACATTCTGACATTTGACGTTACAAGGTCATGGATGAAATCGAGGCAAGACTTTTGGAATTTTAAGATGTTGGTTAAGTCGTTTTAAGAAATTTAAAAACAAGGAATCTTGCCCATCCATGATGATACGAGGGTCTAGCTTAGTGTTATTCATTTGGGTCTTTCATCAACCAGCCAGCGCAAACCAAGTAGAAATTGTACTACCCGACCCCAAAACTCGGTCACGTACGAGTCCAGGGCAAATCTGACTCTTCCTATAATCCAAGCCAATAAGGCGTGGCTGCTTTTGGCATCAACGAGATATTTTTTGCTCACACTACGCAACGTTTTCGATGTTAAGATTTTCTGCCGTTTTATAATCAAGGGTTGGCACAATGGCAGATTAAGCAGCAGAAAGATCTTTCCCGTAATGTAAACAGCCAATGCATGTTTAAAGTCTACCAACGTATCCCGGTTGTGACCATGGCAGCATCTCGTCTAGCGAGGGTTTCGTGTTTGCTCACATCGTACTATTCGCTACCTACGTTGTTTTGATCCCTTGTATCTCTCTCTTGTTGCGCTGAAGGGCTTACGGCATATCAAGTCTGGGAGCCACTCAATGATTAGAGGTACTAGCTTTTAATATCATTTATCTATAGTAGTTTGTAATCTACCCCGAAGATTACAAGACAAGTCCTTTGCGGCAGGCGCTGAGTACGCCGTCCATACATCAGGTTGGGAAAATATATAAGAAATTATGTTTAATGTCTAGAGACGATAAACATAAACTTCATATTTTCCTCAATTTGATACATCATATCAAACCATGGATACTTATACATTGCTCGAAAAGTGGATGAAGGTACCCACTGCGTAGAGGAGAATTCGCGAAAGATTGACACTAACAATTTCCACCTTGGCATATGGTCCAATGGCAGAGGCTTTGGTTTAGTTACCATAAAGTCGTGTGTTCGAATCCGGTCAGCGCGCTTAAATTGCAAGCTATTGTGGTAATGCTCCATGTATACACATATTTATTTAATCCGAAAGCTCCTTTTATTACCCTTAGGCATTTAAGTTTTTGTATATTTTAATATGCCATTTAAAGTTTTTAGTCTTTTTATATTATATCATATACAATATACATATATATATTTATAAGATATTTATATTTACCTCATATAAGTAGAAAATTGAGAGTGCCGTGAATGTCACGTCGTGTTAAAAGGCCACGATCAAACAAAATAATTGTATGAAATATATCACACGGGAGCGGATCTCCATCTAGCATAACATTTACATTCTTAAACAGCACATGTGATCCTCTTGATCGCACATGTTACCACCCCACTAAGTAATATCCTATCCCCATTTGAAACCGGTAAGCACCTATGTTTGGGGATTTTGACTAAAAAGCGTTTCAATGCATTTGCAATACCATCCGCCAAACGTTATCTTAAGTAAAGTATGTTTTCACTTAATCCTTGCCATGTACCATAAAGACACTTAAATTCGCACAACTAACGCAGAACTGTTATAAAAAATAAAAATATTTTGACATTATCTCTCTCTATTGAATATTAAATCATCAAAATATCTATTAAATATTAAATGTACGTTTTCATGAGCAAAAATTACCGCTTTAATAATTTATGAGCGAAAGTAAATAAATCGAATTTCTTAAACAAGTTGCATGACTTACAGATCTCTGTAAAGCCTCAGAGATTTGAATGTTTCTTTCTTTATTGTAGTAACTTCCACATAGCTGAAATCCCTAAAATGGATATACAAATTATATGATAATCAAAACCCAATTTAATTCATAAGCCGGTTTTATTTGTACTTGTTAAAGGCAGAAATGATGACGTACACGGAGATGACAGTGAAGATGACAAGAAAGAAAGAGCAGTAATGGAGCAGAGAAAAGGAGACGAAAGTAAAGCAAAAAAAGTTGAAAGTGGAGACGAGCATGAAGACATAGAGGAGGGCAACAATAAAGACTGGCAGAAAAAGAAGACGAAGATCGAAACGAACATGAAGATGGAGATGAGTAGTAAGAGTGGAGAGGGTGCAGAGGAAGCCAGCGATGAAGATGAAGGAGGCAGTGATGAAGAATGTGAAGTAGGAGCCGGTGATGGAGAGGGTGCAAAGGGAGCTAGCGATGAAGGTGAAGGAGGCAGTGATGAAGAACGTGAAGTGGGAGCCGGTGGTGGAGAGGGTGCAGAGGGAGCTAGCGATGAAGGTGAAGGAGGCAGTGATGAAAAATGTGAAGTAGGAGCCGGTGATGGAGAAGGTGTAGACGGAGCCAGTGATGAAGGTAAAGGTGGCGGTGATGAAGAATGTGAAGTATGAGCCGGTGATGGAGAGGGTGCAAAGGGAGCTAGCGATGAAGGTGAAGGAGGCAGTGATGAAGAAAGTGAAGAAAGAGCCGGTGATGGAGAGGGTGCAGAGGGAGCTAGTGATGAAGGTGAAGGAGGCAGTGATGAAAAATGTGAAGTAGGAGCCGGTGATGGAGAAGGTGCAGAGGGAGCCAGTGATGAAGGTAAAGGTGGCGGTGACGAAGAACGTGAAGTATGAGCCGGTGATGGAGAGGGTGCAGAGGGAGCTAGCGATGAAGGTGAAGGAGGCAGTGATGAAGAATGTGAAGTAGGAGCCGGTGATGGAAAGGGTGCAGAGGGACCTAGCGATGAAGGTGAAGGAGGCAGTGATTAAGAAGGTGAAGAAGGAGCCGGTGAAGGAGAGGGTGCAGAGGGAGCCAGTGATGAAGGTGAAGGAGGCAGTGATGAAGAATGTGAAGTAGGAGCCGGTGATGGAGAGGGTGCAGAGGGAGACAGTGATGAACGTGAAGGAGGCAGTGAAGAAGGTGAAGTAGGAGCCAGTGATGGAGAGCGTGCAGCGGAAGCCAGGGATGAAGGTGAAGGAGGCAGTGATAAAGAAGGTGGAGTAGGAGCCGGTGATGGAGAGGGTGCAGAGGGAGACAGTGATGAAGAAGTTAAAGGAGGAGCCAGTGATCGAGAAGGTGGAAAAGGAACCAGAGATGGAGACGGTGAAAAAAGGGCCAGTGATAGAGACAGTGAAGAAGGAGCCAGTGATGCAGAACGTGAAGAAGGAATCAGTTGATTGAAAAGGTAAAGAAGGAGCCAGCTCGGGAGAACGTGAAGAAGGAACAAGTCATGGAGAAGGTGAAGAAAGAGCCAGTCATGGAAAAGGGTAAGAAGGAGGAAGTAATGAAGGAGATAAACAAGGAGCCAGTGACGGAGAAGGTAAAGAAGGGACCAGTCATAGACAAGGTGAAGAAGGAGCTGATGGAGAGGGTGAATAAAGCTTTATTGATGGAGAAGGCCAAGAAGGAGCCGGTCGTGAAGAAGGTGAAGGAGGGCCAGTCACGGAGAACGTAGAGAAATGGAACTGAAGTATATGGTAAATATGAATATGGGGTCCTTAAATAAAGAGGAGACTGGGACAGAACGGTCAATTTAAAGAAGAGAACGATAATGGAGACGGAGACTGAGGACGAGGGTGTAAACGGAGGTATGGACGATGAATAACATGTAAAGCCTACCAAAAACAGATGATGCTAGAGTTCACGGCTGAAGTTGAGGGATAGAATGAGACTCAAAGAAACACAAGAGCGCTACTAAGATAAAATGAACAAAATGGGAAACATGATGAAGAATATGTCGTCAAATATGGAGACCCATGGAGGCATTTCGATGACAGCAAGGACGAGGATGTAGAAGAAACAATAGAAGGCGTTAGAGATAGGAACACCAATACGAAAGGTATGGCCCTGCTCCCTAAGTACCTAAAGCATAAAGTAACAAATGGTAAAACTGAATTCAATCCACTTACATCCAATAAAATGCGACGTCACTAAAAGCTCCCGTTGCGATGGATTTGAGTGGGTTCTGGGGACCCGAACCTCCAACATACCTACAAAGAGTAATTTCTTATTAAAGCATAAGCAAGTTAATCCCTACTACTTAGATAAATTCTCTAAGAATTCTCTTACAGATTTACAATAAACTATCATTAAGTGTGTTGTAATGGGAAACACAAACGTTAAAAAGAAATTCAAAAGAAACAAAATTTCACTAATTTTATCCAGTGTCAAATCCAGTGTCAAATGTTCTGTACAAAATAGTTAAAATCCTACGAGGCTAATAAGAACTTGCTAGTATAAAATGTTCCTTGATTGCTTTTGTATACTACCAAAGTTGGTATATTTTCACGGCAGACCCTGGTTCTACTCACTTAATGATCAGTTACATAAACCAAGATGCTCTCTGTCTTGCGTATATGCTAAAGTACGCGATGTGGCAAACTGGTAGGTAGGTACTGAAACAGATTAGTTGGGCCGTAGGCATGTACGTAGGTATAAGAGGGTGGGCTTGGTAGGTTAGCAGGTAGGCAGATTGGCAGCCACGAAGGTAAGGATGTAGGTAGATAGGGATATAGGTTTGAAAGTAAGAAGGTAAGTACGCAAGCAGATTAGTAGGAGGCAGACATGCAGTTAGGTGCAAGATAAGTAACAGGTTGTTAGGTCATTGCGTAAGTGGATATATAGGTCGATAAATACATAGAGTCAGTGTATAGTAAAGACATTAGGGCCGCCGTTTTGGGTGTGTGGGTATTTCTGTTACGAGAGCATGGTTGCTAGGTTGGCTATTCACGTTTGCTAGAAGACGTGTACTGGTGCACTCAAATTTTTAACAAGAGCAATATAGTAACAGTATCATCCCGAACCCTCTTATCAGCGACCGATCCGCGGGATCGTCAACGAGATTTACTGCTTTAAAATTGGGCTCTACTTGCACAAGAGGTGGTACCGGTGTGTTAGGAGAAGAGCTTGTGCATTTGCAAAAATTCACTATCATCAGGTGTCCACGAAAGGTAGGCAACCAGCAAATAACTAAAAGGTATATAAATATACAGTAACTTTACTAGTGCGTATCTATCCTTCTAACTTTATGACCTAATTTAGCACATTTAAACAGCTTACTCAATGACTACATTGATATTGGACGAAGGTAACAGAATTACTACGCTCCTTCCATCGAAGCGTCCGCAGTGTTACATGTCCCATACAAAGGTACTTACAGATACGCATTTCCGTAGGTGCACTTGACGTTGACAAATGCATTTGTTTCAATCCTCTCTATTCTGTTGGATCTCAAATTTCTACAAAAGGTATGAAAGACATACAGTCATAAACGCATATTTACTTGTAACAAAAGAAACCGACGTCGATCAGCTCTGGACTTCAAAAAGTAGCTATGATTATACTTCGAATCCATGACTTACGGATTTGCTTGAAAAGATACAACAGAAAAAGAAACTAAGTATTTAAACCATTAGTACTTAAATCTAGGACTCAGTGTGTGCTCTACCAATTGAGCTACATGAACCCAGATTTTAATGGATTCTCCTTCTCTAGTCACCATATCAGCTCACAGGCATGCGTGGACGTGCATCATCATCCAGCCCTACGCAATTTGGAAACCAGTTTCTCTCTGTTATATGGCTTGATTACAGTAACAGCCCTCTGCCAAAGCCCATTGAAAGTTGCAAAGTATCATCACGAAGAGAGGATTCGAAATAATCAGTTATGAAAATATAAAATAGAAAATATATTCTATTTTTCGAATATTTTTCAGAACCGATTATTTCAAATTCTCCTTCTGAATGATACTTGCCGATACTTATATCAATATGAACACATCCTATACATATAACTGCGTATTGCTTAAGAGTTTTACAATCTTCTTGTACGTGTTACTCCAAGGAAAGTATGCTGGGGAACACTGAGGGCAAAAATATAAAAATAATTTTTTGGTTTAAAAAGAATTTTTGGTTTAAAAAATTTTTTTTGTTAAAAAAGATTTTTTGTTTAAAAAGAATTTTTTGTTTAAAAAGAATTTTTTGTTTAAAGAATATTTTTGTTGAAAAAGAATGTTT
>JAAAKM020006971.1:119989483-120024435 GCA_010016025.2 Alatinidae sp. Z8VKAUB7J3
CATTGGTCTTTGTAGGACTGAGGGTATATATTAATATTAATCAGACTGACCGAATGATACTTTAAGAATATGCTGAGTTATGCTACGTTTCTGACGACTGAAGTTTTTAAACTCTTGATGACAAAGTTTGATACCTGTCAAACCAAGCCTTCACGTTGTCACCTTTCAACTATCACCTGTATCTTGCTGTGATTTTTCTTGTCCTGCAACGGCTAGCCTTATAGAAATTAACCAGCTTTTAAATTCATTATTTTAGAAAGATCCCCCTTGTTAAATTGATCAAGATTTTCCAAAGTATCAAACATCAGCTTTTTCACCGCACTTTCAAAAATTAATCTCTAAAAATCACAACAAGCAACTTAAACTGGACTATATATTTACAAGTGAATTTGCCGTTTTATTGTATACGGATATTAAGACAGTAATTTAAAGTTGATATTGTTGCTCTACCACAAGTTTTCGAACTTAGTCTATTTCTCTAGTCGGCGCAATTAGCTCCCAATCATCCACCGATGGCCATCAACATCCAGCTCAACGCAATTTTAGACCGGCCTCTCAGCGCCATGTGACGTGACCAAGGAAAAACTGCCTTTAATTTTTAGGAGGTAAGAGACCTCTTCAACGAGATCAAAATTATTAGGATATGAAACATAGAGGATGAAATAGATGAGTTTTTCCTAGCTAGTCTTTTTCAGACAAAAAGTCCTACAGATATTAGACCAAGTTACAGTGTTTCAGGGGATAGTTCACTTGTCTTCAGTGACAGAGAATAAGGGTTCGATTCGCAAAAAACTGTTGGTGGTATGAGAAAAGGTATGGGGTCTTAAAGTGCTCCAAACTCCAACAAAAGTTTATGAATGTGGCCAAGATCCTTGCACCTGTAAGAGGGACTACAAAGAACAGAACGGTATCAAATCATAAAAATATCGGGCAGAAATTGGGCAAATATCAGATTCAATTTACGAGCGCTGTTGCTATATCAAAGATTGATAGATAATGACCTTTAACATGATGTAACTACTATAATTGATGATAAGGCGAAGGGGAAAGAACGTGTCAAGTGCAAGGTTGGCAAAGGTGGGGATATTTGAGAATAGGAAAATATTACCAAAATGCAAAACGTGAAGACATTTTCGTCTATGGGAACTTTGGTAAAAAGAATTCACTTTAAGTCCTTGTTATCTATGCTTGGCATCCAGAACAAGTAATTGGATAGAATTTTAACAACTGAAAACTATTCAATTATTGTTATGCTGGCCTTGGACACAGTGGTCCAGTGATACTGGACTTGCATTACAGATCGAGCGACCGGAGTTCGATTCGAGACAGTGGTGCCAAGGTTCACTTCACGGTCATTTGGCTCGGATCATATGCTGTATCTGTTCTCATTGACGACACATTGACGGCAGGTGCTGTCCATGGTTCGTGAAAGGCGGTCCTACTGAGCGGTTGAGCCTGCTTCATGGCTTGCTACTCTATCCGGTAGCCTAAATTGAGGGGGGTCGCCCTTGGACGCTGCCCTTTATTTATTAGTTAGCCTGTTTGGTGGTTTTTCTGTTTATTTAGGGTAGTTTCAATGTCGGGCCCACTGCTCATCAGGGGTCTTTGATTGAGAGACTGCCAAAGTTCACTCAGAATTCCATCCTTGCAGGGTCGGTGAAATGAGTACCAGCTATGCAGGGAGAAGTGGTCAAAAACATGACTTGGGAGGGGAGTTGTACCCACCCCTACGACTGTCGTGATAGAGGCTAAGGAAAGAGGAGCATCTGTGTTACGTCAGACTCCGGTCGAACATCTTCTTGTTTTTCATGCGGGCCTTGATACTACCAAAGTACTTGCCATATATATTTATGCAGGATGCTAAAATGTCCATCAAGTTAAGTGTCGTGTTCCATAAATACATTTTTTCTGTTATTATCCAAATTATACTAGTATTATTGCTATCAGTTTATTATTATTAATTTGTTGAGCGTCTCAAGCAGGGCAGGTATACTTGGAAACATGATTCCATTCTTATGACCTTAGCAAATTTTCCGCTTCAAGAGTGATTTAGATATCTATGCAGAGGGCGAAATTTTTTATGTTCTGGAACTTACAGTTGGTTATGAAAGTAATCTCTGGGTTAGCCAGCGGGAAACGTGAAAAGTACTACAAACTCTGTATGCAACTGAGGTCTTCGTATTTCATCAGATTTTAAATTTAAGCATGGGTGCTATTGGTACATTAGCTCACGAAGCAAAATCCTTTGGGAAATTTTGCTTTGAATTGGTCTTAGTTAAGGAGTATCCCTCTACATTTCTAAAAAGTTGATTTGCTGTTGTATTGGTGCCACCTACTATTCAGATTTGTTAACCTTGTAATAAGACCCAAGGTTGTTATGCTAGTTTGTTATTGGTATATTATAAAATATCTTGGGATTTTTGTAATTAATTGGTTTCTGCTAGTTGATTATTTTACGTTGTGTATTAAGATACAATAAGATTTGTTTTGCGACAAACTTGATTAAATCAAAGGATTACAAGCAAAGGAAATACAAGGATCTTGAAAAGGACCCCATTGATCAAACTCTAGGATTAAACTTAATAACTCTGGAAATTTCAACTTCGGTTTTTTTTACTCAGAATTCATGCGATTTTATGAAATTTCTTAAAAATTTAGAAATATATGCAAATAGGCTGATGATGAAGTGCTCAGAAGTAGCCATAAGAACGTCAAATTACATTTTTAATAGGCGCAACAAAGTCTGAACTTCTCCGGAGCTATTACTCTTGATGTAAATTTTTTTTCTCTCCCTTAGCTATTTTTTCTGTATGTGTGTGTTTGTATTTTATCATCGTTTTCATTATTTCAAATTTCTACGGTCTAGACACTCTTGTTCATCAATCCTTCTGTCCCAACGTACTACGCCAGGTGACAACAGCGGTAAATGTTTTTGTAAAGAGATCACCAATAAAGGCATTGAGTTTAAAAAATTACTATTATCGTGTGTCACAATTTTGTGTCAGGCTGTTGTAATTGCGAAAGTCTTTCTGCTAAGCGGATCATAACAAGTGACCATTGGCTAATGGAAATTTTGCATTCTCAGGGTTCTAGCACTTTTTGCAGTATTCTGGCAGTTCCCAACAAAGCAGTTTTCTGGAACGCTCCCACATGACAAGGTATCTCGAGTCTCTTGGCCCACTTTTTAAAATCCTTTGTCAAAGCTCCCAGAATCCCTATCACCACTGGTACAACTTCCACCTTCTACAAATTTTACAACCACTTTATTTCTCTTTTCAGGTCTTGATACTTTTCCACTTTCTTCTTCTCTTTCCGATCTACATTCACATCCGCTGTCACTGCAATGTCGATGATCATTGCCGTGTGCTCTTTCTTATCTATTAACATCAGATCAGGTCTCCTTCTTCAATCATATTGTCACATTGGATAGTTACATCCCATTATAGCTTAAATCCTCGTTTTCAACAACTTCCTCAGGTGCATGCTCGTACCATTTGTCCTTGCACTCCAACAGCCTTTTCTTACATATGTCCCAGTGTATCTTCGTTGCAACGTTTTCATAGCGCCTTTTGTACTCTTTCTGAGCCAACTTTTTACATGCACTTACAATATGTTGCATTATTATTATTATTATTATTTGTATTATTGTGTTGAAAATGGGAGTGACTGGAGATATGACTGTCAGCTTACATCAAAGAGGTACAACATGTTTCTGGCAGCAAGCAAAGACATCTTTTTATCTATTCCGCCTCTGCTGTTCGTCATTTGAAAGGCACTGTAGTAATAGCCACAGTCTTTTGATACTACGGAAACTCATGCAAGCTACATGCCATATGAGACATTTTCTAATTACATTCCTAATATAATTTCTATAAATTCTCAAAATACGCAATCCCAAATAACTGCAAAATTATTCGTTTCTCATAACCGTATACTTTATACTGTCTTAAAAATATCGATTTCATCATCTTGTCTTCTTCTTAATTATTTCAAGCTCCAAGGATTTGCAATATACGCAAAGGGTACGTTTCTATGGCTACAGGTTCCTGGTTCTTCAAATGAATTTCTTGTCCAGAACATCATAAAACAAACAATGAGATATGAAATGACTGGATTTTATGAAAAGATTAAGAAATGTAGTTGATTGAACCTGATTATAGCAAGAGATTTCCTCATTGAATCTGCTAGTGCAATGTATTAAAACTCCTTTGTAAACTTGTTTCAGCTAAACTTTCATAGTGCCGGTATTTTCAAGGGATATAGGCCCAGCCTTAGCTCACTTATGTTTTTTCTTTCGTCGTTTTGAATATTAGAAAGCTAGAGAGATGGGGTGATTCTCCTCAGCCAATCATCATCGAGTACATTGATTGCGCAATGGGATTAGCAAAATGCTCGATTTGTAAACAATAGGATCAGAATATTTAATAACATTTGGTTTGGATGGATGGATGGATGGATGGATGGATGGATGGATGGATGGATGGATGGATGGATGGATAGATGGATGGATGGATGGATGGATGGATGGATGGATGGATGGATGGATGGATGGATGGATGGTGGATGGATGGATGGATGGATAGGTAAATAAAAACTGTGATAAAGGATAAATGCAGTACATAGCAGAAAATTGTTTACCATTCGGTTTTCCTTGAGATCACTTAACATCATTCGGCCAAGGGCATCTGATCCAACTGCAGAGATTAAAAGGGGATCTGCACCAAGTCGCGCCATGCACTCTGTAGACAAGAATGAAAGTTTCGGAGGAGCTTATTGTAAACAAATGTACAATTGTCACTGCACCAATAAAGTGCGCTGAATGCCAGAGTTTCAGTTAATCTTGGTACTGAAAATGGGAGTATCATTATTACAGTACATGCTACATCATAAAGGTGCCCGACTGCATCAGTGTACGGACTGTTTTGTGATATTAACTTATTTTACGTTTTACTATACGTCGAGGCTCGAGTACTGTTCTGATTCGATCGAAGAAAGAAAAAACTATAAAATCACTAACTTGGCATAAAGGCGAATAGTATTGTATCCTCAGGACCCCCAGTGTGCGTGGAGGATTTTGTATCTCTATCATTGTTGGCAAATGCAGAAAGACAACGTGCTAGGCTCGATATGTAATTCATGGTCAAATAGCATTTTTTTTAAAAGGTATAAATGAGGGAATGAGGGCACATAACAGTAACTTCTTTCTCAAACTATTGGCAGAACGAAGATTTATTTCCAGGCCAAAACTGTTCCCAATTTACAAAAGAACTACGGTAGCGACTTGGTTGAAATGGCCTACATCAATTCCTTACCTTGACTAGTGCAATTCGTTTGTGACATGTGATTGCAGTTGCATGCACTGGGGTAATAGGTAATTTGGTATTATTAAGTATGCACATTTGGTACACATTTGCCTTGTCATTCAGCAAAAGCTATCAACAACAGCATCTACGATGGTCCAAACAGATTCATATAGATGATGTTGCATAATTCTTGCAAGATGTGCCTTTCCAGCACTAGTGATTGCTACGGAACCAAAATATTGTGCTGATTCAATCTTTTTCTTTATAGTTTTTCATTACGATTGTGTTACTAAATTCACATCAGTCATCATCTGGATAAAGCCAATAACGTACTTTACATTCACAGTGCGTTGAGGTTTGTTTTTGCAAGATACTTGTCGAATACATTTACACTTCTGGATTTCGAACTGCCTGCCTATATTTAACTAGGCGTATATAATGAAGTAGGTATGGGTTATTCTAATGCGCTTTCCAGGATCGAAAGCTCAAAACACATACCAAGCTTACATGTACCGAAGGAACTAGCACCTGCTGACAAATGGTTACTTCGAGCAGCGAAAGAAAGTAGTAGCGCACAAACGTTACAAAACAGTCCAAGCTACACCAACAAAAAAGATAAATGACCCTTTCCTAATAAGCTTTAGCAAGAAAAGATGTTATAATATATGCATGTGATCGATGTAAAATCTATGCTTCGGATCAACTCTTTTCTTGTAGTCTTGAATGGTTAAAGTCGTGGCTACTGAAATACGATCATCGTGCTTTCACAAAGCAATCACGAATGCAATCAGTAGAACCTGCACATTCTCAGATCTCAATTTTCTAATCCACATTGAGTTTTGCTACTTATCAAGAACGAGTGTTCCTCGCCATCTGACTATAACATTAAGAAAAGGTAACAGCCAAGAGTCGTAATTTTAGCTACCGATGGCTAGAGCAGAATTACGAAAAGGGCTCCCATCAGTAAATAGGAATTTGTGGCCTAAATTCAAGAAGTAAATAAGTAGTACAACAAATATGCGAACATAAATGTCACCATAATACTCAAATGCAAGATGCAAGCAAAACAGCCTTTCCCGACCCCATCCACCAACAACTTAAGGTAGGCAAAACGTACTGCATATCGTCTTAGTTCAACATAAACCAATCATGATACATCGATGACACTTGCACAAGCTGATGCCTCCCAATAGGTACACCTTTACACCAACGTCATTACTACCTGAAACATTGCGTCCCACTCCTCCAAAGGCTTGAAAAAGCTTCCCTTTGTTAGTAGCATGTCCCTGTGCGGAATACAAGGGCATTTTCAATATGCAAAATGTACAAGGAATAGGAGAAGTGCAATTAATTACAATTACAATAACCTTGCCTAAAAATTTAATTAACTGCAATTCTATGTAAATATTTACTTAAATATGTAAATATTAAGTTAACTATATTTTGTAATTTATTAACCTATACCTATATAGAATATCAAAGGGAATTTCAGAGATAGCACATTGAACAGTATGAACCAAAAAAATTCAAATGCGCGGCAAATAGAAAGAAGAAAGAAAGTGTCACATAACGTAATTGAACATAACTGAGATGAAACAAAAACTTGGAGAAAAATGTAAAATTACGAGAAAGATCGGGATAATAATACACTGTATGATGGAATAGGTCATGGACATAGTTAAGACAGAAGCAAGACTACAAAAAATAGGTACAGCAATACAAGTAAACATGTACAGTCAGACCAGAAGACCTTTACTGCTCTAAGATAGGCCCTGATATAAGGACCAAGACAGTAACACTACTAAATGATTGGGGAGATCGGTTTACCAAGCTTCAACGTATGTTGTGCAATGGTAGTGCATGAGTCTCTAGTCATTATAAGACACAGTGCGAGTCTGCCGAGGTAGCAATGAGAAGCAACGCTCAGGGACGTGGTCCTGACTGAGTGGCGTGGTCACACCACACGCCCATCTGCACATCTTCATCTCAGCCAACTCTAGTTTCTTCACCATTCTCTTTGTTTGGGGCACTGCCTCTGTCACTGCATCGTCATGCAGTGAGTAGGAGCCCTGTGGTATGTGACGTCACAGGTCACATGACCATGGGCGTATATCTACATTTAAGACTCGCTCGTAGGCATGGACTACGAAGCTGTCCAATCGTTAGAAATCTTAGTTGGTCTAGGTTTTGGCATGGCACCAAATGGTATGTATAATTATTCGCAGTTGTCGCCGTCGTTATATACCGTGATTTAACCTTTTGTGTATGCAACTTTATGTTAATTAATATAGTCAATTTTCAATTTTATAGAATATTATCGCGAAGAGATACTGGGGACGAAGTTATACTTGTCATTCCTTTGTTCGCGCATTAGTATTTATAGCGCCGAAACTCCTGCGTCGATCGCAGGCAGTCATAACCTCCATGCCATAGAGCATGGCAGGCTGGACCACGGACCGATATATTTTTGCCTTTCACTCGGATATGAATTTTTTGTCACAAAAAACGCCAGACATCTTCTTCCAATTGTTTCACCCTGCTTGTGACCTTCGTTTGACCGCCGCTTCCATTTCTCCATCCGTTTGTAACATACTTCCAAGGTACTTAAACTCGCTCACCTCTAGCAGCTGCTGATTTTGCAGTGATACACTTTCTCCAGAAACTCCACTAAGGCACATGAACTTTTTTCTTCTCTCGTGACACCTTCATTCCTCTCTTCTGCAGTTCATCACACCACCTCTCCAGGTCTTCCGCCAGCTCGAACGTCTCCTCGCAGCAAAGAGCCAAATCATCTGCAAACACCATGACGGGGGCTTCTTTGTTGTCCGTAAGGGCGTCCGTAATAATGGCAAACAAAAAGGGACTCAGAATGCATCCCTAATGTAGCCCTATCTCCACTTTGAATGTTTCTGTTGTTCCTGACACGCACCTTGCAACTGTTTCACTCTCATTGTACATGTCTTTGACTACACGGACGTACTTCTCTGGAACGTTCTTTGCTCTCATGCAAACTCTTCTCGTGGCACTCTGTCGTACACCTTCTCCAAGTCAATGAAAACGTTGTGCAGCTCTTTGTAACTCGCCCTGTACTTCCCTTGCACATGTCCAAGGGCCAAGGTGGCATCTGTATTTCCCTTTCATAAATTGGAGTTGTTCTTCACTGATGTCTGACAGCCTCCTCAGTCTGTTCTCACTTATACACTCATACAGTTTCATGCTGTTGCGCATGAGTTTCGCGGTTGTTCTTACATGACTACAGTTCTGACATGAAGGCTCCTTTGCTTTTGTAAATTGGCATGAGGGTTGTTTTTCACTATGTGCCTGTAATGTTTTCCTTATCATAGCATTCCACATAGGAATGTTAGTCCTTCTCCTCCTAGGCATTTCCACACTTTTAAGGGAAAATTGTCATGGCCAAAAGCTTTTCCATACTTATATTTCATTCAGGTTTTGCTTCCTAGTCCCCTTGTCGTGCTTGCCTTGGGCTTTCTTCATTCTTGCGTAGCATGCCAGCCACCTCTTTTTGATCTCTTCATCCTTCACTATCCCGTTTCCCTCCTCGCTCTTTATCAACCTCGTCTGATAAATATCCTTAGACTTTTTATCCCTTTTCCCTTGATTTCCCTACGTTCTTTATGCCTTCTGGGCTATTCACGTTCTCGTAGAGCCTGCTGTACGCTCTTGCGTTTGCCACTACCACTGCCTTCTTTGCTTCCTTTTTTGCTCTCCTATAGTTCGTTTTATTCCTTTCTGAAGGATCCTTAAACGGCTCCTTCTTAGTTTTTTTTATTTCTCGTATGGGCCTTTGTACTTCTTCACACCACCACCATGTCTCCTTCCCAGCCTTCACTTTTCATGATGTTTTGCATAGGACTTTCTACCCGATTCTTCACCAAACAAAACCTTCCAATTTGTAATTGTTCTCTTGCTTTCTTTGTAAAGTCATTACGCCTTTCCGTCTCATTCAGCTTCCATCATTAGGTTTTCGGCGTTCCAGATTTCTATTTGACTTTCGACTTGCTGATGCTCAAAATGCAAACGACTAGTCAGTGTTGATTTGTGATGGCTTCTCTAAGGACAACTTTGCAGTCTTTAGTGTTCTTGTCGTCTTAGCGGCAAAAGATGTAGTCAGTTTGTGACTCGGATCCTCTGCTCTAGTTGGTAATTCCGTGCCTTGCAGCTTTTTTGTAGAACGTACTCACGATCCAGAGGTTGTGGCTCATCGCAGATGTCAAAAATGCTACTCCCCATGTTCTTATCACCATAGCCATATCTATCACACTCCTTTACCACCGTTGATACTGCCGACAGGGCAGTTGAAGTCCCCACCGATCAAGATCTTCTCACCTTCTGGAATCTTCCTCGTCTCCTCGTCCAGTTCTTCCAAAAACTTTCCCGTTTCATCGTCGCCACATCCGGGCTGTGGGCCATACACACTCATTATGTTCACTACTTGTTGTCCTATGTTGATCCTCAGGCTGATGATTCGACCTAGTGGTCTTCGTACTTCAGATATTAACGTCTAATACAATTAACAAATTAACTCAAAGATAAAAGGAGACCGTGCACCACGAAAACGAAATCATAAGGGCAGTTTCTGCCGTAAGAAGACATAAAAATGTTTCAATGACCGAAAATGTTACTACAAAGGTAAGCATGATAGTAACCTACCAAGACATCGGAACTTGCTGTTTTGCTGATAAGATCAAAATTGCAGCCACCAATGACAACCTACAAGATAAGTTAAGATTTTGTTATGGAATTGTTGATTGTAAGGAAACTTGCAGTTTCTAGACAGTTTCACTTACTTGGAGAAAAAATATATATTCCTGATAGTGATCTCTTTTTGGAAATCTCCCGCATTACCATATCTTTTCCTCCTTGGACGTCAAGCAAGAAAATGAATGGGAAAGGTAAACCTTTGAAAATGATATAGGTCCTTCTTCTACAAACCTTTAACTGGTTTATAGTTATTTCAGACCCATACTCTTCGCAGAATCTTGTTAAAACTTGAGTTTCAATTAGGAGTGCCTCAGCTTGCGATTCTTTCTCAGAGGATTCGAAGATTTAATACACGAGATTCCAATTGTAGTTGCTGTAATAATTCTGGCGTTGCAAATGATTCTACGACATTTAAATCTACTAAATAGCAACTTCTACTATACCATACATCAAGTATATATATAGTAAAACTTTACATATATACATATAAGTACTCAAAAGACACATTTATTATATATTTGTCACCTGTGTGTTTAAAGCCAGCACCTTAACTAATGGACCATCAAGTCCAATAATTAAATATATTTATAATTATAATTATAATAGAAGTGTTAAGTGTCTAAACCTACGCCCAGCCGCCTTGTAATCATATAATAATATATAAATCTAATGTATATCTAATATATATCTAATATATAAATATAAACTAAAACAGTCTATAAAAACATTAAAACCAGGTTCTTGATCGAGGCGAGCTTTCAGAATAAAATTCCTTCTTCAGGCTAAAAAGGCTTTATATATATATATGGCTCATTGGTTAAGGCGTTGGTTTAGTTATCATGAGAACGCGGTTCGAATCCGGTCAGCGCCGTTAATTTGCAAGCTATTGTGGTAATGCTCCAAGTTTAGTGACATATAAATTGTATTTGCCACTGAGTTCTTATTTAGTTTACAGTCCTCTATTAACGTCGGTTAAAGTATCGATTACGCTTGCATAGCGGTCGAGGTTTTGCGACAACGTGAACAAAGGCATCACAATGACGTCGTGTAGTCTAAGTTATAAAAAATTTAATCATTTGAAGTAAAGCAAAATAAATTGTTAACACGCATCCACAGAAATTTTTACTCCAGCAGTTTTAAGTAAAGATTATAAAAAGCATAAAGTGTTGGGGGAAATGTTCTCTCCCTACGCGAATGAGGTTGAAATTAGTAGGGAGTGAGGATTTACCGCTTGGCATGAGCTTATTAATTACATATGGGCAAACTGCTCGTTTTATGGTGCTCACTCTACCCTCTACGTTCGGAGCCGTTTCTTTTGATTTACTTAGAGGTCATGTAACTATGACACAAAATTAATACTAAAATCATACCTTTCTTGGAAGCAATTTAACAGATAAGTCTGGTATTTGGTGTTTGGGAATAGGAGTTGTAAAGGATTAAACCAAAGGGACCACAATTAAGCATCGAGGGAAGTAACAGTAACAAAGGAGGAAACGCTCAAATAGAGCAATTGTATTGATAAGGTTTCGTTTGGCGTTATACGCTCTTAGGTTCATTGGAACTACGTTCAGCAAATTTCCAGTTGATCTGATAAATTCTACAAAGTAGAACAATAGTGTTGATATTACAGTATACTTCCTTCCCTATTAAGTTAATAACTATGATACTAAAATGTCCAATAACGTACAATTAACTTTACTGATAAGGATTTCTAGGTATCAGTTGTATATACTACTCTTCCTCCATAGTAATAGTCGTCAAGTTAACTGAAACAACAGCTCCATAAGTCTTAGTATCAAGACCTCAGGAGGAAACTTTACTAGTCGAAGCGCAGAAAGTGTGCCCCAGCAACACATCTTATACACTCCAGACGCCAGCCTCACCCATCATGTGGAGGACACGACAATGAAAATTAAAAGCTTTAATTAACTACCTATTATTGTTTTGATTATGAGTGCCGTATGATAATTTAAAAGGATATTTATAATGAAAGATTTCTTAACAATAATAATTACGGCAAGATAATAGCAAAGGGGCAAAATCTTATTAAGGCGTGGCCTCGAATGGATTACGTGCAAAATTCTTTATCACTGATCTCTATTTTTTCTTTAAAAAATATTTGATATAAAGATGATAATTTCACTTTGGATGAAAATTTACATAAAAATGGTATAGTTAATACCAAAGTTTAAATGTATCAGCGACAAAATAGTCCATTTACAAGATTCACATGTTTATAATGCCCGATGACAGTAAGGTTTTCAACCCACATATTTCTTACAATAGACCTACACAATATGAAGATAAGACTTATAACATAAAAATGCGCTTCCTAGCACTTGTTCCTCATTATCTCTGTTGGTTGCTTTCATAACATCAATTTAGGGCAGACACTCAAAGATAATTCCTTACTTTTGAACGTTTTTGTCGGTAAAATTTGGTGAAGACTCCCTTAGTTTAGCTCCTACCTTAAATCGTGAACTATTCCTCATTCTTCCAATAAGATCGTTAACTACAGTTCTTATTTGTTTATTAAACAAAAAGTACATAATAAAGTTAGGAATAAAGTTAAGAAACATCATCTTCATCATTACCATTACAAGGGTATAATAGACCATATCAAGTGTCCAGGTACTCGAAACGATTACTGTTATTACTAAAGGCACAAAGTCAAATGCAATTAATATACCCAGTAACCAGGTGAGTAATCTCAGACTGTCTTTAACCCATCGTAACTCTGACACATTCTTCTGTGTCTTCGAAAAGACTCGAATTTGCTTGATACCCTGCATTTCCCTACTCGCTCTTGATTTTATCTTTAAAATACGAATTGTCCAAATATCAAAAACGATGGTAACGATAGTAGTCGCAGTATAACTATAGCTAATGATATCTTCTGAAACGATAAGAACAAGAAATCCAATGACAACAGTCAAAGTAATAGCTCCAAAAATGGTTCCAATCCAAAATTTTCTGCTTTGATTGATACTCCAAAAAGGTTTCCGAACTCTTACATTGAAGTTCATCGTGATTAAAAATGTCGAAAATACGCATACAATCCTGCAAGGCATTGTTATATACGCCACAATATTCATATCAATGAAAGCAAAGCATTTTCCTGGTATTTGGGTGAAATTAATAGCAGCACAAACTAGGAATACTATCATGCCGTGGACCAAGTCAGCAGCGAATAGAAATACCATCAGATCTCGATGAGAAGAACTTAGTCTTGTCTTGATAAGCTTGGACTTTACTATTGTTATTATAGCCGAACCAGACAAAATTATGTTGAGTATTGCAAGAATAGTCCACAGAATACCATCAGCCATGTTGTTGTACGTTATAGATGAAATAAGTACTGGAAAGTAGCAAATGTTAATAAAAGTTGCGTTCATTATTCCAAGAAGTCTGTTTCTGGACGAGTGACTAATAAATGGCCTAGAGATAGTTATCAAAAAATTATGTCATCCTGAAATATTATGTCTACCTTGTAAAAATGTCTGTAAGTTCAATTAGTTTAATTGATTTTCCTTTCCCTATCTTCATTGGTTTTCACAATACCAGTTAGGCATGGTTAACTGTAGCATCATCGTCATAAACAGCACTTTGACGATACAATTACGCCTTGTTCACTCTCTTCCAAGAGATCAGAAGTGCTGCTGACGCCTTTTATTGAGTCGGTTGATATACAGGAGATAAAAGCAAACCAACAAGCGTCAAGGATAAACATATATTTTGCTGCCTCTTGCGTTTTTCGGGTTAGAAATAGAAGACAGTAACTGTTCAAACTATCTACGTGACCTGCAAGTTTATCATATTTTTTAAAGGTGCCACTGGCTGACAACAATAAAAGTGTAAATCTTAAATGGACAAAGTGATCTACTGTAATCTATGTTTGGTAGTCTCCATTAGACGAGCTAACACGTCATTCTCTATTGTCTTGATATTGCAAATGCTGATGGATGCGAAAGTTTCTTGTATAATTCATGCTGTTAAGCAATGAACAGATGGAAAACAACGGGTGGCAGATTCAAAGCTAATGAAGTACCTGTTATAATATCTAGTTGATAAATTTGTAGCATTTTATGCACAATGTTTTGTTCATATTGGTCATGATTTCACGATTTGCAACATGCAACAATCAACTTCAATGATGTAAACTGCTTCGGCAATCATCACTTTACTCACCTCTTTGCAAATAAGTCATCAATATTGTAAAGTACTGGAAACTGATATTAATATTTTTACTTGGTAGTGATAATTAACCAGACTGGACCCAGAATAGGAGTTTAGAAAAATCTGTGTTTCTCTTAAGTACAGAAGAGCCTTAGCAATTATTGTCAAAAAAGGAGTATGATGTTCAAATACTGATGTGGAAAAATTGCTGTGGTAAGGTAGATGTGTTTTCCAACCTCTCGAAGCCAATCAAAAATTTTTTAGTCTAAAAAGTGGCGTGGCACAATAATAGGCTCAAATTTTAAAGATGACAGTATGTAGACCTTATTACAGTGTACCGTGCAACTTTAATAGCAATATATTTTTTTTAATTTACCAATGTTCACTCAGCGTCAAAGTTGGGCCTGTTCGGATCTCAAAAAATATTACATCGTGATAGAGATTGAGAAAAAAGGCCCTCCTATTTCGCCAGACTGTCCCCTTTTTTGATTTCCAAAAGGTTTTTTAAATGCCCCTTTCCCCTCTTAGGAGATAAGTGTTAAGCACTTCATGTGATATGTCTAAGTCGGCCAAAAAGTACATAAACAGCGACATTTGTTTACGTTGTTGGATGAGTTCTATTTGTTTAGATATAGCCTACTAAGTACTTCTCAAACTTTAAGAATACAGACTCGTTTCCATGATGAAACGAGCTAAAGATTATCTTCTTAGTAATTGCTTATTGGCAGTTTTTGTCTCACATAAACTTCCCGTTTTAAGGCCTTCTTATTGAAGTCTGCGTGTGATGCTTTAGTGACATTAGTCAAAGTCATTTTCTTCCTCTAGGTCTCCTTTCTTCATATCTCCCTTCCACTACCAGTTTCAGCAAAATCTCATGCCCGGTGTAGTGTGCCATTCATCTGCTCTTTTGATTAATCATTGTAGACATAATGACAGTCCACCTACCTTTGCTAACCATTTTTAAGATTTCTTTCTTTTCTGTCGACGAAGTTTATGTTAATCATTCTTCGCGACAACCTCATTTCACATGTTGCTAGTCTCCTTTAATCTTCTTTCCGCAGTCTCCACATCTCAGCTACATATAGTAACACACTCAATACTCTGTTTCAAAAGGATGCTTCTTCAGTGACATATGTAAATCTTTTTTCAACAGTTCTTCATCCTATTGAATACTGATTTGGTCAGTTCTTTTCCTTTACGAATTTTAGTGCTGTCTCTTTCATCTACTGTTATTATTGTACCAAGATACTTTAATTGTTTAATTTGTTCTTTTGTTCCATTAAAGTTAATCTTCTCACCTTCAGTTATTCTTCCGAGCTTCATTTATTTGGTCTCTCTGGGCTTAAAGTAGAGCACTTTTAAAGCGCTTTTTAGTCAGTTTTTTCCAGTTGCATCGAAAAAAATATAATTAGAAAGCTTAAGACGTATACGTATTGTGTTGTGTGTTAGTGCTACTGTAACAGCCTAATTTATTGTACGAGTTAGTAATATTTTGTAGTAATTTTATTGCTTTGTTCCTTATAATCAATTTTTTCTTCTTTATCTCAAATCTCAAATACATACAAAGTGCCCTCTTTGTATGTAGACAGTCTCTAGGTGACAACAACAGTTTTATAGTTTTATAGCACACTGCGTACAAGGAAGCTTCTTTACCGCTATTAAATCGATTTATATGATGCTTAGTAAGATTTATGTGTTTAATGTTAAGCATGTTCATTAAAGTCAGGTTCATACATTACATATTAGTAACTTGTTGCGGATGTTTTCATTTAAAAAGAAACAAAATGCTATGTGAAACGAATGTTACACGATTAAGTGATTGCCCAATTAATATTGGGATATCATATCATTAAGTAGGCGTCAATTCCAGTATATGTACCATTTAATCCGACATTCCGTCCCATACAGCAGAACCCTTTCGACCACGAATCTAATAAAATCTGGATTTCTATTAAGGTTTGTTTTCACATCTTTTCTGCCTGGTTCAGCGCTTTCCAAGCTATTTGCAGTCCAAGGACCAAGATGCTGTCACTGGATTTATCACGTCTTCTCCTCAATTTAAGTTGTACTGCATATATCTGATTTTCTCTTTATCAATGTGTAAGCCTAATGGGTTCCTCCTACAATTTACAACCTTAGTGGGAGCAGGTGGCCTTGTTCTGTGTAATTGATAATGGAGACTGAAAGAAAACAATATTTGTACAAACATTTACTAGTAAAGAAGCAGTTTAAAGGCACAAACCTAAGCAGTCAAAGTTAATTTTTGATCTTAAACACATAAAGCCTCTTTTTGTCTCCGTTTCAAGGCTTGATTTGAAAAAATCACTAATAATCGAGAAACCTTCCTTAAGAGTTCAATTTTCAGTTTTCATTTTGTAATCGTTGATATGTTGGGGTCTATTAAAAAGGTTCAGTTCTTCTCACAGTATATCTTAAACCAGTTTCGCCGACATATAAACAATTGTATAAACAAAAGCTGCTTAATTAACAGTAAATGTTTGCTCTTACAGTTTTTTCATTATTATAAATTTTTCCTTCCTTGTCTCGAATCTGTTAATTGAAGTGCCCTCTTTATATGTAGACAGTCTCTCTAAGTGACAACAACAGTTTTAAATGAGTAATTTAAGATTAGTTTTGTGTCATCATGAACACCTTCAGTAGATTTCCTTTGTTTGTACTCTCAATACACGTGTTTCTCCATATACATATATTTATATTTATGTAATTTTTTCTTTGAAAAAAACCCTAGAGAAATAGAAAATATGTCACCATCGATGTTAACATACTTCTATTTCTCTAGTCGCCATATCAACTCCCAATGATCCTCCGGTGGTCATCGACATCCAGCCCAACGCAATTGAAGACCAGCCTCTCTGCGCCATGCGACTTGACCGAAGAAGGACTGCCCTCTGATACCTTATCAATTCAAAGCCAATTAAAGATAAAAAGTATTATCGAGAAGAGAGTATTTGAAATATGAGTTTTGAAAAGAACACTAGAGAAATAGAAAATATGTCACCACTGTGGATCAAATGCAGCGTGCGCTCTACCAACTGAGCTAGGTGACCCTTCGATGATATATATGTATATATATATATATATATATATATATAAATTCTCAGCAGACATATTGCAATTTTATATAATTCTCAAAGAGTGGAGCATTACCACAATAGCTTGCAATTTAACGGTGCTGACCGGATTCGAACCCGGGACTCACGCAGCCATCTCACATTCAAATACAGCACTTCAAAAGTAGCAAAGCCGTTGTTAAAGAGATACAAAGCTCCAAACTCTTCCAACCCTAAAGAACCTGCACTTGTGGAAGCAAACTACAAGCTTACAGTGTTTCGTTTGTCTTGATCCTCAAACGCTTGAACATGTAGTTTCTGGCTGCCCTACTCATCTACATCAAGGCAGATATAATTGGATGCATGATTTGGTTTTGAAGTCTACTGCTGATTGACTACAGATAAGTGGGATAGCCACAGAAAGCAAATTATCCTTATCGATGCTAAGTAGTCCGTCAATATCTAACAAAGATAATCTGTTGAAAAAAACTTTGATCTGTACCATGCGAACCACATATTTCATTTTTTGTAATAGAACTCAGGAATGGCCACAACCAGAACTCTTAACTTGGTTGATATATACCATAATAGTTCTTGTATGCCTTTTTAAGAGATAGTACTGGAACTGTATATGAATAATGACGATAGATTGAAATTTGAAATTAAAATAATAACTTCTATATGGTTCGGGTTCTGTGGTTTAAAAAGGCAGTAAATCATAATAAAATTTTTAACCTTGAAATCTTCAGAAACATTTCTTTGCAAGTGGCAAAATGTAGCAGCCAGACTACCAGCAAATATTTACATCTTTTGTAGAAAAGGACTTACTCTCAGCCTACTAACGAACGCTAATTTAAGGATGTGGTATCTACAAACGTTTATTCTCTCTGCTCTCTCTCCCCTGGGCACAATATCGTATCCTCAGCAATTGTGTATCTGCAGTCACAGAGGGTAGATACCTTTGAAGACATATCAATGTCCTGAAAATAGTAGCTAATCACCTGGCCAGCCTAAATAGGGAACGTCTCTTTAATTGAGGGCAACGTAGTAACTGTTGTAGAGCTTACGATTTGTTTTGAAACAAACTTAGACAATTCCGAAGAGAAAAATATTCAGGAATCTTCGAGATCACCTTGTGGACTGAACTCAAAAGCTCAAATCGTTAACGGCAGACATATCAACGCTTGGATGTTACTCCAATAATGCTTCTAAATTTGAAAATTATTAGGAAGATATGGTCTTGATATTATGAGGATCATGGATTAACGTGCAGAAGTAGCATTGTGCTCTTCTTATTATCTATTTTGTCAAAGAAACAAACATTGGACAAGCTCAGAAAACCTAAATTATCATTAACTTAATACATCATCTTCATTACTTTTGTTTTAACCTATATTGACTTTGTGTCTTTGGTTATCGCCCGATCGATCTTGTTAGTATTGTTGTTACTGTTGCTATTGTTGTTCTCCACTACTATAAACTTACTGTACCCATTATATCGAAAACATTGAGAATTTTATATCTTGTAAAGTTCATTAACTATAAATTTACAGAAAGAATAAATAGCAATGAAGTTTGAAAAAAATTATCATTGCTATTATTTTGGTAGGATTAGAGTGCTGTATATTCTTTGTGAACTAGAGGTTTTTATGAGCCTCAAACGCTTCAACATATAGTTTCTGGCTGTCCTACTCATTATCCTCAAGGCATATATATAATAGGCGGAATGATTCGGAAGTCTATTGCTGATTTTCTCCGTTCTTGTAACCCAAACCTATACATTTATTGTCAGACCATCTCCAACCATCATATCTTGGGAAGAATTATGACCTGACATGGTTATTGAGAAATGCATATACATATACCATAATAGTTCCAGTATAAAAAAGAGTATTGGAATTGTATAACAATAATGACAATAGATTGAAATTTAAAAATTATTATTATGACAATTAAATGGTATTGCGCAGATTTCAACATTGCATCAGCTTTCCCTGACTGCTCTTTGGGACTAAAGGAAAAGTAAAGTTGTGTGTCATCTGCATAATATATTGTGAATAGAAGAGGTCCAAGACAACAGCCTTGCACAGTCCCAGAGCGCAAGTCAAACCTTTCCGATACAATTCCACAAATGGATCATCGCTGGCAACTACCAGACAAATAGGACTGAAACCATTTTAGGGCAATACCCTTTGGACCAAATCTTGACTCAAGCCTCTCAAGAAGGGTACAAAGATCAATTAGCACTAAGATGGTAACGTGCTGCTCGTTCATATTCCTCAAAATATTACTTTTCACTTTTACCAGAGCCGTCTCAGTACTATGGCTTTTACGATAAGCGGATTTGGCATCCGGGTATAAGCCATTGGTAATCATGTGTCCGTGAGTTTGGTTCCATGCAGCCTTCTCTGTAAGTCTTGATGAAAATGGTAAGTTCTTGTATATTGTACGAATATCAGGTTGTTTTAGTAATAGGGAAAATAAAGCCTCTTTCCAGAGACCAGGAAAAATGTCCTGGCTGAAGCGAAGTATTAATAATACGAGTAAGGGCGGGCGAAAAACCTTAACACGTGCTGACCAGAATTGCTGGCATCATTAAAATACGTTTTCTTACTATTTTCCAAGAGTGCCAATCATATCTAAGTGACCCTTACTGATTAATTTCTAATATTGTACTTATGTATTAAACACTGCATAATTTGCTTAAAAACTTGTGTTTGTTTCTTGCTTTAAATTAATAATATACTATGCTCTATTTACAGAGATAAAACAAATTAATTCACAATTACGTAATTGTTATATTTGCTTTGAAAGCAATTTACTTTCCCTTGAAACATAGAAGAATACAAATTTTACAACCATCTGACGTAATCTTTTCATCGGATTCTATACTCTAAGACCTCGTAAAGTCTAAATGTGGCACTGAGTTTTAGGAAATGTCATTCATTTGATTTACCGGTAAAGATCAAAGTTTTAATGCTTTAATACTGCTCATGATAAATAATTCAGATTTTCTAATAACTATAACTCGTTGTTGGTAAAAGGGAAATTAAAAGCATTTGTTTTATCTTACAGTTTAAGAATTCACAGTTAAGCTAAACGACATGTCTCAACTTTAAAACTCCATTTAAACATACCTATGAATAATAGATGACATTGCTCTGTGCTTAGAAGCTCCCTTCTAACTTTGAAAATAAGAATTAATGATTCCTAACGTTTCGTCCTTATCTTTGAAACGTTATCCAACATTAAAGTCACAAACCGGATTATTATAATTAATGAAATCGAGATATTTTAAATACTCTCCTGTGATTCTATCAGCTTCCGCTAAACAAGGTTATAAAAAGACAGATCACAAAATAGAATCTATGCTATCTTAGACTTGATCATCTCTTGTGACATTAAGTTGTCGAGAAAAACAATTTGCAATTAACACGTTTGAAATAATGAAATCAAACGTTTACGCAGGAGTTCTTGGAAGTGTTGTTACCATTGGCATTACAATGAACATCTTAGTTATTGCTAAGATGATCTACTTTAGAGCAAAGATGAAATTTCGAGATTATCTTGTGCTAAGCTTGGCGTTCAGTGACCTACTACAGGCGACCGTTGGATATCCTATTGAGTTGGCAAACAATCGATTTGGAGGTGCAGTGATGTATCAGGACCTTTGTGCTGCAGCAGGGTTTTGCATTACCTGGTTTGGATTAATATCAATATCGCATCTGGTAGTACTTGGATTTGATCGTTACATTGTTATTTGCCGACCTTTCGATGCGCACATCCTACACGAAAGTCACAGAAGACCTTTGTGGCTTATACTTGGATGCTGGTCCTATGCTCTGTTTTGGTCTTCTCTTCCATTTACTGGTTTGTCTGACTACAAAGTAGAAGACGATCTTTTCTGCTCTATTGACTGGTCCACCAAATCGATGAAGAACAAGGTGTATATTCTGCTTTTATTTATTTTTTGTTACGCCATTCCAGTTATCTTGATGCTTTCCATGCTGACACTAACAAGTCTTGAACTCTTTAAGATGCGCCAAAGGAATGTACGACGTTCAAGTATGACGTCTGTCAGTGTTCAAGCAGACTTACTTGCAGAGAAGCGCAATTGCAAGATCGTAACAACAATGATTCTTGCATTTTTATTTGCTTGGTCTCCTTACTCAATCATTAGTTTTATGAATGTTTTGGGTAGTGCACAATCTGTGTCAAAGGAGCTACGACAAATGGCTCCTCTTCTAGCCAAAAGTGCCTGCACATTCAATCCCATGATTTACTCATTTGGCAGTCCGCAGTTCAGGTCGGAACTCCTGATGATGCTTCGGAGGGGAAAAAACAGTCGATCAGATCGACGACGATCTACAATTATTTCTTCGACAGCCACATTCCTTGGCGGATAAAAGAAAACTAACATTGCTTAAAGTACATACAAAGACGTGCGGCAGCTTTTTGTGGTTTAAAGTACAGCTCTATTTGATGACAGATACTTCTTAATGTGATGCTCACTTCATATAACTACTTTGCAGCCCAAAAATATAAATAGCATCCACTGCACTTGTTTCGCGTCTCTCTTGTTATTTCTTAAGTGTAATACTAGTACAATCCTTTGAAGTTAATTCTGTAATTACCAAATGGAATTAACTATTCTCATCGAATAAGAATAACAATTTTCATTCTGTTTCTGTAATCTATTTGTAAATATGCAGGTAAACTATAGTTTTAATAGATAAGATTGTAACTACTTCTGAGACGTTATGCTTCTGTAACAGTAAAGAGAATAATTATGAAGAAATCAATGACTAATAATAACAATCTCTGAAGATATTTTGTACGCCACTCTTTCGGTTATATTTTTACAATTAATGCTGATGTCATTGTTCATATATGCTTTGTACCACATACGTTCCTGCTTATAGCACAATTTTCAGCCGTATCATAGTTATACCTTATAACTCAAAATTCAGGGGACAAAAACGCATAAACTTTAAAAGGATTACAAAACCTGTGCGTATTTATCCGGATTGCTCAGTAAGGATTTTATAAGGATTTTTACGAATCGTAAGAAACTACAGTTCATTTCGAAGTATTTTGGAGACTATCATGACTTTTCTTGGATAATAGATTTTTAAAGAATTTCTAGGGAAATTACAATGAGTATCCTCCGATTAATTTTTGTTTGTTTCAAACCCTGTAGACTTTCCACTAAGTCTTTTGAGATTTCATAGATTTTCAAATTAGTTAGGGAAGGACTCAAACTCTTTGTAGACTATCTAGCATTTCGAGTCATCAGAACGACAGATACATGTCAGCAGGCACTGAGCCAGGGAGGGGCAAGGGGGGCATTGCCCCCCAAAGATGATTTCGTGTCCCAGATTTCCCCCCGTACAATTTCTCGACATCCTCAGAAAATCCTCTCCGCAGGCATGCGTTGTCTCTGTACATATTCACCACAAACAAAAACCACATTCACACCCTTGTCCTTTACTGATGCAAATTACTTAAGGATCATTCGTGAGGCATTGATCAGGTTGTACTGTGTGATAAATTACAAACCCATCGAATTTTCTGTAACTGAAATGAAAAGCGAAATAATGAGGAAATACTAATTAGCCTCCGAGTGAACAAAGTTATTCTTGTCAATCTTGGCTACATCCAACTGAAAATGGATTATGCGGTTGTCCACATGCCTTGTGCCACCTCACACCCTTTGTTAGATTAGGTTTCATTTTCAGGAAAAGTATGAAAAAGCCCCTTGAAGCTTATCCGGAACTCAATGATCTGATTTGCAAGTGCTCCGAGAGCAACATTTGACCATTATGCAATGAAAAATTTCCTTCCGTACTGGTACGATGGTCTCCTCTACTCAACACTGTTGGCTCGATTGTACGAATCGGCACTAACCATTCTTTTTGTGGAGCAAAAATTTGGGTGTTAACGCCAAAGATATGGTTGCAGAGTGCCGTGTTTTCGCAAAAATGTTGCTGAAAGAGAACGAGAAAGGTCCTTTAAACACAAAGCTTGAAAGGACACTGTTTATCCAGTGAAAGTGGCCACATACATGGTCACGAATCATTGGGAGACGGTGTTGTGTGGAGTATACGCGGTGATAACGATTTACTTCTTTAACATAACAGAAGACAATTTTTGAATGTAAACACACTAACGAGTATTAAAAAATTACAACGATTATATTAGGGATGATCTCTCAGTCCCAGACGTCCCGGCTCTAAAAGCAAAACAATTGAGTCACGGCCTGCTAACTTAAGAGACGGCACCAGTTCTGACAATGCAATACCGCCTTGCTGTCACAGCCGGTTATGCCTCGGCTCGTTGTGAGTGCGTGCTTTCATCACTGGCCAAACATGATGCACCACAGAGACAGCGCCAGACGACCAAACGGGAGACAGAATTGACACTCCTCCACTTCGAAAGAAGGGGCCTCATGAAGCTAAAATTTAAAGATTTTCTGAACATTTGGGAAACAAAGCCGAGAAAGTTATCTTTCAAATAGAATTACCTTCAGTGTTCAGTGACCATTTTTTCATGTTCTTATTTCTCGAAAGTATCATTGTTCTTATTTCTTGTCGTAATGAAATTTTCATCAGATATATTGATTTTGGCAACGTTTTCCCACATGCCCCGACTGCAAAGCATCGGACCATACTTTGGAGCACTGGCTACTCAACTGTCCAGCAGGAGAAACTCTAAGAGAACACATGTTTGGGAGCCAACAGGGAGCCTTGGAATGGTTGCAACCTTCCCTGGAGAAATGGTGACGTATGCAAAGAAGACGTTAGTCAACTTTGAGGCTTAGGCTTACACCTAGCCCGTACACCAAACCAAACCAAAAGCCAAACATTACCACTATACATATTTTTCTCTTGCCAGTAGCATCTGGTCAGAGAGAGGGTCAGGGAGAGATGTCTTTCTTCATTAAGTTACCACACAAGTTTCTTTTACTATGTATATACATCCTAATGCACAGGGGCCTTTGCAGTGCTTTCCACATTAAAAAACTGAATAACTGAACAACTAGGGGTAAGAAACACTAAACTTGCTGATTTAAAATTTCAAATATAAGAGTAAAGGTTTGTTAAAAGACTGGTAATACTCAATGACAGTTTGCTTGCTCAGTTGGGCAGAATCATGTAACAAATTCACTGAAAATTTAGCATCCCTGTCAACATATGGTCCAAGTCACCCAAGCTATGGACCACTTCTTTACATGCCACAAAGTATGTGGGTTATACAAAATTACTAACATACATAAACACAATCAGATTTCTTGCAGTTTGCTATGACTGTCTACTGACAACATGGTTCAAAAATCACAAACCATGGTCCATTTGTTATAAGTAAGAAAGCAAATTGAGGAAAATCCTGATCCCTGAACCCACGTTTCCATAAAATATTCAAATCCTGGGTCCAAAGTTTTTGTTATCTGCACACTATGGACCTGACAATCAAGCAAGGTAAAAAGAACTACATCATGTGCATATCATTAAAAGTCTTCTTGTTAAAACATCAAAGCTCATGCATAACTTTGCTAATGAATGCTACCAAAAAGTACAACACAGTGAGGAAAAGTTTCAATTTGTTACTGCAGTTTACTCTTGTATCAAACTAATGATTTCTTGATATGTGATGATACTGTTATACATATCATTCACATGTGTGTTTACAAAACTGCTGCTCAAATAACTTTAAAAGAACACATTATTTTACCAGAATTGTAGCATCTCCATAGTTCAGCTTTGAGGGGCTTTTGAGGGCACAGTGCAGCTACCTACATAACATTCTTAATACAATTAATATCAAAAGGTGGCACCTTCACCCTAACCTAACTCACAATCTGAAACTAGACATTCTTAGTACAATAAAATATCAAAAGGCACTATAGTGTAATCTAATACAAACTTATCACTTGGGAAGCTGTGGATTTATCATAACAAATAACACATAAAGAGTAACAGTCTGTGTGTTATCATTTACGCTTGACACTAATTGTCTAAGACTAGCAGTACACAGTTGAAACTCCAGGTTCCTGAATGATAGTGACAATATCATAAGAAAATGACTATCTGTATCTTTACTGTATTATCACCAATGTCCTTCAATAATATCAAAAGTTAAACAGTTACCAAATTATACACAACAAATAAATATACTATATGCTATGAGAAAAATAAATGGAAACTTACTCATGCAAGAATGTAAAGACAAATCCCAAAGTAAACTCAGCTTTTCAATTTCTATCAGAAGGGAGGATCATTAAAAGCAGGGAGCTTGTAGGCTATGAAAATAATTATATATTATTACAAAGCCCTCATACGCTCCATCCTTCAACTTGGTTGCATGATTGAAAGAGTGTAGTTATAATTATAAAAATGAATGATACAAGTGCTTCGGTACACTTTTACTTTCTAAACAAAAATAATGCTGTTGTGGTTGGATTTTGTTATAAGCATTCATGTAGCAGTACAGTTAATAACACAAAGCATTTTCAATAGACTCAGAAAGTGTGACATTAGGCAGGTTTTCACCTTCCTGTTTGGGCTGCAAACAATGTGAGAAGATTTGGAAGTTCTTTGTATCCCCAGTATGAAAACTAATCATACAAAGCATTCAACCTTAACTTCTTAGCTAAAGTTAACAATTGCAGAATTTTACATTTTAAATCAGGCACGCAGCCAAGGGCAAGTGTGTGTGGGGGGGGGAGGGGGGCTGTGCCTGCGCAAAAGATAAAACATGGCCACCTTTGTCCCCAAGAATAATCCTTACAGGCATTAAAAAATGGATTACTTTTGTATTTCAATTCACTAGCCAAGAAAGACGAGAAGTCTGAGCCTTCCAGGGACTTTAAAAATTTAATTCTTTCCAGCCAACAAAACCATAGTTGACTTGTTTGGAAGGAAGGATGGGAGGAAAAGGGGTTTGTTTGGAATCCCCCGCTATCAAAATTTAACTGGCTGTGTGGCTGTTTTAAATACAAAAAAACACTTAAGGGCCTCAGAAAGCAATAAGTATTTGTAAGGGCACTATCTAAAAGCTATCTTGTGCCAGACATCTTGGCAACTGAGAATGGCATTAACTTTGTTACACATACCGTAGTGCCTTAATTACCAAAACCAATATTATTGAAGATTCTAATGGCTTTGAACCCTTCTCTCTAAAATTGTAGTAATACAACATAAGCAACTAAAACATGACAAATGGTAAAGAAAACACTATTCTAATATCCCTTGGTGGCCAAATTTGGGGTTCTATTTGTGTAATAAGATCATCAAAAATATGTACAAAGAAAACTGCTACTTGTGCTGGGCATTATTTAACAAAACATGTGCATTTCAATTTTCAAGACAAATACAGGCTTTAAATCTAACAAAGATGCCTATTTTATGTTCATCTGTATAAGTTAGAAGCAGACGGCCAGTCAAAAGGGCACATCCACCACTACTTAAAACAAGTAAGCTGCAGTAAGAGTAATGTGATCTGGAAGGAAGTTTTGCAGACTTAAAACAGTGGATGGCATGGTGTAAAAGAAATGTGAATAGCTTACAAAAACTAACTAAAGAATTGAAATACTAAGGGAATTTACCATCTTGTACTTTTTCTCACCAAATCTTTCCTTCCAAATAACTGAAAATATTTTTCTATGGATCACTGCCACTGCACATAGATAATGTGAATTTGTACATAAGAGAACCTAGCAAATATAAAAAAATGCCTTGCTCCTAACTGAAATTCACCTCCAAATTTTTCTAGCAATAAAGGTCTGAGTAAGCCTTGAAGTTTGGCCCTGTTCATTCAAAGTTGCCACTGTTGGAGAACATAGAAACTTCATAATGCACTCAATATACCACTAAAAGCTCCACTCTTTGCGAACATGTGATTAATGCTGAATCATGCAAGTATGCACCATGTAACATTATATGATAATTATAATAATTATGACTGTTAGAAGAATGATTGTAGTGGTGACGATTAATGACTTTTGGAAGGGAAAGAATGGGGGAAGGGGGGCAGATTAACTATGCATTAAGGATAACTCTGTCTGAACATGAGGAAGTAAAAGTATGTAAGTATCTAAGGGAGTTACATATATACTAACAAGATGACATGTTTCCAATTCTAATATAGTATTTAAGTTATCTATGGATAACATTTATACAAAAAATGTTATCTCAGATATACAATCAATACAGCACCTTATGAGACAAGACCCTTTCTCTATACGTTACAATGTTAATTAAGCAACCAGAACCGGAAATTGATACATACTATAATATATTGGTTGACCTACTCTGACCTATATTGAACTCTTACAAAAAAGCTAACTGTGTACCAGGATACTATGATGAACTATCAGTATTTCTAGCTCATCAAAGTAGGATACAAATATACATGTGTTCAAAGTTAACCATTGCTATAATCTAGTTTAGGTTTAAGGCATAATGCGTACTGGTCTCCCTGGATCCACTGTATGAGTTTAAAAGCTAAGTACATCAAATCCCGCATTGTAATTTTAATTCGGGTATAGCGCTTGTCAATACTTCATGCACTGCAGACAATGGCTTTCTAGCTACTTCTTTAACTTTCAGCAGTTGTATTCAAATAGTAAAACCGAGCACAATATCTTTCAACACGTTTCCATTACTAGGGCAACAATAATCCAAACGATAACACTCAAACTTCAACAATAAAACATCGTCGTGAGTTTTCCTGCTTTTGTTGAAGACGGACATGAATTATCATTGACTGGATGGGGTGCAGAGCCGTTTCTCTTACTTCAATCTTAATTTTTATCAGTTATTCAACTTCAACTTTGTAAGCTGGGTCCTTTGAGCAGTCCCATATCTATGGAGAGTGGTACACACGTCGATGATCCTGAAACTTCTGATCCGCGATTTCTAAATTGTCTCGGAAACTGTTTACCTGGACTCTAAAGACAGGTTCACACATGGCTACTGGGGAGATCCACAGACCCACCATGGGTAGGGGCTAGTTGGACAACCGACATACGAAATTCCAAAGCTATATGAAAACATTTCCTCTCTGCCAAACATGTCAGAGTTATGAAGGATCCGTGTAATCACTGCAATAAATTGGGGATCTTTATCACTCTAAATTTCTTTCCGTGAAAACTATTGTGTGGTCTCGCAGATCGTTACTGACGAATGTACGGTTTGCTGCGTGTACAAGTCGTCCACCCATACTAAAATAGTTATCGTCAACTCAAGGGTCCTATTGATTTCAAGTGTGCCGCTGTGTGTAATAGAAGAAACGAGGAAGTACCCGTAATCAGAAAACCGTCCTAAAGTAGAAGTGCCATAAGAAATAAACCGACGAGGAAGCCTTTAAACAATTATGTTTGCAGGATGCCCATTTAACTTCAAAATGCCAAACCCTGCAGTCAATCAAGATCACTCGAATAACTGTACATAACAGGTTTTCTGAACGGGGCGATTTGCTGCTTTCAATTTCGTTAAAGAAATACTCAGAGAATACCACAATTACCCTCAAGTCCGGCATCAAGTTAAATGACGTCTAGACTATGATTGCGAAATATGGTTTTATCTCTTTAGGTTGTCGCAGTTTGCCGATATTCAAGGGATTACTATGACCTACCGGTAGTAGGGCCGGACAGCAAAGTCAATCAAGGTCTGTTCTGTCATTCTCCGCGGTCACGAGTCATACTAATCAACTGCATACGCTTGGCTCTATGTGCCGTACTGCTCACAATAAATCGATAAGGCTGGATGATCAATAGGCCTACACTTCGAACAACAACGGAAAACCTATTGATCAATCACAATCATTGACGACCTACCTTCACATTAAAATTCAACCCGCCATGTTTAATGTTGATACCATCGTTTTCCCAATTTTGAGGATCTCTCCTTGCTGCATATTTACTTCTGCTTCGAAAACTGAGAGTTCTTCGCAGTCGTTTCATGACGGACATTCCAAGGATCACAGAAATGCGACCTAAGGCAAAAACAATTTCTGATCTCCCAAACTGTAAATACCCATCCGATTGGAATGAAGTCGAAGGAAAGAATAGACAGTGTGTTTGGTCAGTGGGGTCGTTCTTGAGTACAATGCTGATATCTAAACGTCATGTGCACGCTTAACAGCGATTGGTCAATGACTCATTGGTTGCTTCATGGAAACAACTCTTGATGACAAACGAAGTCAGAAACTTCTTTCTCACAGCTGCCCCCTGTAGACCAAAACACTCGAGCAATAACAATCATAAAGGCTGCGTTGATGTTGGGAAGGCAACCTCTTACGTAAGAACACCTTTTGTACGCTTAATTGATGTCATCATCCTATCAGTATCTTAACATGCTCACGCCTTTAATACTTTTGTTTGCCTTCCTGTGCTCGAGTCAGACAAAAAATATTTGTCATTGACTTCTTTTAATAAAGAAAAATAAATATTAGGCTGGTAATCTATATATGTCCATATGTACATTCATTTCTAAACCTAACACCTCTAATATAATTTGGGGATTTGGAAAGTTTTTGTTTACAACACAAAGATGTGTTCCTGATGACCTGTTTCCCATAACCAAATGAGGAGGGGGAGCGGATTAAATACACCTTTATTACCAAAACACCATTTCAATTATCATCACCCTCTCTCAGTCTATGGGTTTTAATTTATATGTATTTCACATGCATATAAATACAAACACAAAAAATGTTTGATATCAATAAATGATCACTCAATACTACACACAGTAACAAAGTAACTGACTGAACTCAAGGCATGTATCTTTGACCCTCTCATTTACTAATTACATTTTCTTTTTGAAAGTAAATCTCAACCAACCTTTCGTAAAATCAACTTTTCTGGTAGTAACGCCTCTTGGGGGGGCTGGGAAGACTTCCGCACTTTCTCATTTTGGCCAAGTAATGCTTTTCTCTCGCAAGAGAACAAAGAAAACCATGAAACAAGAAAGCAAAAGGAAAAGAGGTCCTTTGTCAAATTCCAACGTCAAAGATGCAAAATCTTCTCTGACGATTTGATTGGAACAAAACAAAACCTTTTATTATATATCACCACCTTCCCCCTCCCACCACCCCACGTGCGTGCTTTTGAAATAACGGCGCCAGAATAAACGTCCATGGAAGATGATTTAAATTACAAAGCTGCTTCACGCTTCCAGAGCATTCCCCTAAATTCTATTTGCTAGACGTGGTTAAAAAGTACGAAGATAAGTCTTTCTTTCCTTATATTGACCCTTCCATCCAGCTTCCACCTGGGGCCAGGGACAAATGGCACAGCTAAGGATGAGGCTGCCATGGCTTACAAAATGACCCCTTTTACGTCCAAATATAAACCGCTTTGTCTTTTTTTGTCGTTATAGTATTTCGACTACAAGAAACACAAAAAATGTGATATCTAGGTAAGGGACAAACAATTGACCAACTGTCATCATCTTTCAGTCCTACAAAAACCGGATCACCCTTTAATCTTCTAATAAATGTCAGAAATCACCAATCTTTACAGTGTACAATAAATACAAGACTTTCGAAGCCCTAAAGTTTTATGTCGAAATTAAGCTAAATTCCTTAAGAACTTTTTCAGGCTCACTCGTAGAGAATATAATTATAGCAGTGAAAGGTATAGGCAAAAAGGTATAATATTAAATATACTAACGATCGACTAAAATAATCTTGAATCACTGCCAGTATAATTGAGAGCAGAGAATTTGAAATGTCAGCTAGGGAAAGACCACTTGAGTAATAGAAAATATGTTACCAGCAAATCTAATATTTCAAATCCTCTCCTCTCGATGATACTTTCTAACTTTTAATGGGCTTTGGACGGATAGATGGGCTGGATGACAGTCTTTCCTGAGTCGAGTCACATGGCACAGAGGGGCTAGTCTCTAAGCGCGTTTAGCTGGATGCCGATGTTCGCCGATGGGTGATTGGGAGCTTATGTGGCAACTAGAGAAGGAGAGTAGATTTACATTCGATGACCTCTACTTCGGTGGTTAGAACAAACACAACAATAGCTTGGGCGATAGGTTCGATCCCCTGTGGTGACATATTTTTAATGTCTCTAGTGTTTTTTAAGAATCGCTGACAGCAAGACAGACTCTTGCAAGCCTTTGTCATCGTCTATAGACAACGCTGATATGCCACAGTTACGTCACTGGTTATTAAATAATAGTAAATAGGCAACATCATATTTATCTTGCTATTTTTATGGATTTGGAAATATTAATAGTGCTTGTACGCAAGTTTGAAGTAAGAGGACTTAGTTTTTGAGTAAAGAGCAACCAGGCGCTCTATTAATATCAAGACCACTTTATCCTACTTTGTGTTGTTTACGTGAGATTAGTTTCCGTATTAATTGGCATGGAATCAGCAAGAGGAGTACATATCCTCTTCACCTATGATCCTGTAAGAAATTTTAGAAAATCGCAAGCTGCATATCTGAGGAGAAGCACGACACCGAAGGTAGAAGAAAATTTCTTTTGTGTTGTAATACATACATATTTTGAGCATTTTTTTATGTACGTACTAAAAAACCTCGTGAAGTCTAATATTGAAATGGACCCCCACAATTCCTCATCTGAAAAACTAGACTACAATTTACACAGCTGCGTTCTATAGCTATTCATATAGTTTCTGGTGCATTCAAGGCAGTCAAGGTCTATTTCCTGTTATGTGATAAAAACTGAACGATTTTCAACTTTTTTTATTTCCATGATTGATATTATCGGAGGTCATAATTGCATCATGGTCCGATATGTTTTCGAAAGGGAAAACTCCTACAAAGACCAGACTATCTTTCCATTTGACTGTTTTTACGTTGCTTACATTAACACAAACAGTCTCGTATTGCGGAGACAAGAAGTATTGTTATTGTATCCCCAATTGTTTTGGTCATGCGCTGTCAGAGTTTAGTCAACTTTTCCTGGTCCGATAGCCAATTGTATGGCATTTCCTTAGGTCATCCAAGATCTTTTCTGGTATAAATAAAACCGATGAGAGTACAATGTTATCAGTGTCTTTAGAATCTACGTTACATTGTCTCATATACGCGCTGTCCACTACAAGGTATGGCTCATTTATCGGGACACGGTCCGATTTCAGTACTTTCAGAATACGACTTGCATTATCTGCTCTGTTATGAAGAAAATAACGTTGAAAATTAAAGAGTATAGTATACATGACATCTCATTGAATTAAATCACAAAGTTAATATTGATTGTAGAGTTAACTGCCCTGCATTACAGGGACTAAATATGTTTATTGATTTAGGTTGTTGGTCTGCAACGATGAAACGACATGCAATTAAAACCTCCATTAAAAAATGACAAGGTCTTCGTCGACACAACACTTATAAATTTGAGCGCTAGGTAGCTACATCTTGCCCAACCTTTGGTGTTCAAACAAATTCACCTTAAGCACTATTAGCACCGGCGCCTTGTTACGATACTTTAAAGTACGTATAAACCGTGTATAAGGCTCCCTACAAATGGATAGTTAATGTTGGATGGAAACTTTAATGGCCACATAATTTGTAGAAAGTGTCAGACAGGGAATCAAATATAGCTTTGGTAAAACTGTTGTGTAGGGTTTGCTGTGCAATAAATCAAACCAATACCTTATTACCTTACCGTTATTGTGCCTGACGGCACGGTAGTCCTTATCCTTGCCTTAGCATATGCCACGACCAATATCGAAACATCCGAAACCAAAGATGCTTCTTCTTTGTCGTAGACAAAGTGCTGCAGAAGCTTATATTCAATATGGAGCTTGACTGGATTATGATCTCTGTGGATGCAAAACCGTTACAAGTAACTGCTGATGCGGGCATTTGAGATCTTGCTTACATAGACAATATCTTCTTGCTAGTTGACGATTTAGGTTATCCATAATGTCCTAACAAAATAAACATTCTAGCTCGCAAGCACGTATTTAAATTAGCGCCCAAAAGTCAAAGATTGCTTCTTTGTCAATGAAGGCCAATCTTACAGCTAAATGGTCAGGTCCTAGAGACAGTGAACACTTTTAATACTGTGGCTCCCTTTTAAATGTATCTACTAATGTAATATGAAGAACTAGCAAGGCTTGAGCTGCTTTACTAGATTTATAGGTGCTTATTGTCCAGACCAAATTTGAGCTTGCGTACAAAACAATGTAGTTTCTAACGAAAGTGTGAGACAAAATATTTTATAAGATTCTGAATGTTGGACTCAGAGGGCCTTCAGGTGAGTGGCCTTAGGGTCATTTTTTAAGATTAGCCCTCTTGACAAAGGACTCGAAAACGAACTCCGAAAGTTTTGTCTCAGTCAGATGATTTCCAGGGCGATGGGTAGTACTTGCAGCTAAACCGTCTGTTCTGGATTTTTCGTGTATAACAAGTGGACAATGGCTGCATTCCTAAACAGCTCCTACTGGGTAAAAAGCCACCGGGCTGGAAATTCCTTAGAGGCTCACCTAACGGAGAGTGGTGGGACGTTGTGATATCGGACCTTTAACCCCTCCATTTCAAGAACTTCAGTAACATAACTGCTGCTGCTCGACCGGCATGATCAATGACATGGTGTATTACGGGCAGCGACATCTGGATCCGGCAACATGCCCTACCGCAGATAACCGCTAGAAGCCAAGTGGTCAAGGGTAAATTATTCTCAAAACGATGCTCGGGTGCCATCGGGCATCAAGAGGGAGAATAATACGTATGTTTTTAAGGCATATCTTTAGTAGTCCAAAACATTCGCCACTGTTGCAGTTGTTGTTGTTGTTGTTGCAAGTGTGGGAGACTTTAGTTCAGTGTTTAACTATCTATTCTACAATTTAATTTAATATTGCACATTTTTCTTCTCTTTACTAGCCTATTTCTAAGATACGTCCTCGAAGTAGCCTAAAGACCTGGTTACCGTTTACTTTAAAAACCGTAATTCAACAATTAGCAACCATTTTCATGTCATGTCCTATTCAATTAGGTAAATAGGCAATTAGGTAAGTCATCATGGAATAGTTTCTTAACCCACATTCTTCATGCCTATTTCAATGGTATGCACCCCTTGAAGCTATCGGTTATAGAGAGGTATGGGAACTAAACACCGGTGGTAAGGGCTCGTTATCAGGGCAATGGTAATTCCTATTACCTATTAATAGATGTTTTGACAATCACGTAAATGGTTATGAGACCATATTGGATAATTCACTGGGGTCTGAAGCCATCAAAATGTTAAGAACTTCTGATGTAGGCTATATTCAAATATATTAAATGAAACGCTTATTGAAAACTGTGTCTGGCTGTCCTTTAAGAAAAACAAATATGTGAGACATGCGACAACCAATTAAGAATGAAACCAAATGCAAGCATGCCCTGTAGGATAGACGTTGCTCCCAACGGCACACAAATAATTTGAACCGTACTTCTGTAGTCCTCGAGTTATTTGCGTGTTTAGCGTTATAGACATATTTTCAGGAAATTTTGCCCTAGGATTATAACTTAAACAATGAAACCGTTGCATCTTTACGCTATGATAAAAGGTGCACTTAGATAACCACGTGACCAATGATTAGAAGAGACATAGTAAGCATCTCCAGGTAGAGGAATCAATAAAAATAAGGAAATGATTTCTCTTAGAAATTATATTTTCTTGCCGGTAGTACATTTCAAAATCCGTGCATA
>JAAAKM020006971.1:120024535-120063362 GCA_010016025.2 Alatinidae sp. Z8VKAUB7J3
AAAAAAAGCCAACGAGCTACAGGCTAGCTACATAGAAAGAAATACAATATAGCATCATGGTGTATTCGGGCACGACAGAACAGATCTCACACTATTACGAGCAGAAATGAATGATAAAAGTTGTATGAATTATCAAAAGCAGATTAAACATTTAATATCGTATTGTACAATATCTGCAAATATGCTTATAAACCCAATGTAAGGTTTATTGTTCGCTGCCTACGTTGCTAAGGGTTATGGAAAGACGATATCAAAGTTTCTCTGAACCAACAGCAATCTCTCGGCGTAGCCCCCTAATAAGTAATGGGACCATAACTGATAGCTCGCACATATGACAGCTACTGACGAGAAATTGATCTAAGGACACCAGATAGTGGCGTACGGTCATGTTTTGTACTAAGCAACCAAACAAGGCAACATGGCGTCACCTTATGCTTAAGCCTGGCAACACAAGTGTAGAGTCAAACTCAAACCATAACATTTATTCAAACTATTTACATTAAAACATTACCCTCATGCACGAGTAAGAAAAGTAAGGAACACCACAAGACTGAACAACACATTTCGTATTTCGCTCCTCAAACTTAACAAATTCCTGTCCGCTCAACAAATTACAAAACCAATTGTTACAAAGATACATATGATCGCACATATTTCAATACCAAAATTTACGTTTAAAAGTTATTGGAGGTGTTAATAATGAGCTTCCCAATCATGAATTGAAAATGATATTGCAAATGTAACTGTAAGTTACAGCAAATATATTACCCCCGTGCTAACACATTTCAACCATTGTTTGCAGGCTAAATGTGTGTTGTGATAAGGTTACAGTACTACCTAGATACCAAGGGCATCGCGAAACTTCGCCAATTACGCACCTAAAATTACGATTCTGAGTCCTTTCATAAATATACCCTCCCACACCTCCCACAAATACCAGTGGAGGCGCCACCGGGGGGCTTGCTGGGGGCTCCAGCACCGTCACCTTTTTGCTAAATACGGTTTTCTCTGGCAAAGAGAACAAAGCAAACACTAACACAAAAAAGAAAATATATAAAGTGAGCCCCATGTCATGCCTTAATTTTCAAAAGATACGAAGACTTCTTTGAAGTTCAAATTGAATGAAAAGAGAAACTTCTCACTATCTTTTAGCCCCACCTTTGATTTGGTAGTACCTCCCCAGAATACTATAGCCGTCCCCATTTTCAGACACAAATACTCTTATAATACCGGGCCCGGTGAATGCCAGGTCCGGATCTTATACAGCAAGGCAGCCACGATCAGATCAAGCTACTATGAATAACCGTTAATGCAGAAATCATAACCACTCAGTTCAACCTTAAAAGAGTATTAATATTTTCGTACATTTTTGTTGTCAAGTAGATAAAAGTGAACCTACTAATACTTCACACTGTCGAGCCACATATATACGGTTTTGACTTACTGTCGGCAACGTACGATTAACGGTTCATTTACTTAAAAGACACGACCTAAGGAGTAAATAGCTTACAAATTTGGAATTTACGGCACTACTGTTAACATCAGTACCATACCTTCGTTAGGATAAAAAAAACACACAGACACTGTCGTACTTGAAATATTGCTGCTAAGAATGCTAACTCCTGCAAACGTTTAAATAATTTCAAACGACTAAGGCTTCTGTATCATTTTTCTTTTCCTTACAACAGCAAAATATGCCAGTATCATTTGAAGGCTACACAAGCGTGTCCTTCGTACAAATAACAACTTACAGTTGAATGATGTACACCGCTCGAAAACCTACAAACAATTCGAAATTAACCTGCTTCATAAAAGACATTAAATTTCATGTTATAGAAGATGGTGGTGGCTGTTACAGTTATAAGGATGATGATGACAATGATGATGACAAGAATGATGATGATGATGATGATGATGATGGTAATGATGATAATGATAATAATGATGACGATGATGATGATGGTGGTGGTGGTAATGATAACAATGATTATGAAAACGATGATGATAATGGTAATGATGATGACGATGATGATGATGATGATGATGGTGGTGGTGATGAATTTGGTAATGATAATAATGCTGTTTCTCAATTTGCAGTTACCCTAATAAAGGCAACACTGCTATTGATGATAATATTGCTGATGAATTTGATAATTTGTTTCCTGGTGTTACCATTTATTGACAGGACACTTTCAAGTATGACGCAAATCTATGGCAGAACGATGCAACTTTCAACGTTGAGGAAACCCTAAAAGATCCTGAAGATAGTGTACAGGAGGGGAAGTTTGAAGCTTACAGTAAGCTACCCTTTACCACGATTTGTCTTGGGATGAAAGTTGGAGCAAAAACCAATTGGTTGAACATAACACATCCTGCATCATCACTGCTGTCTGTAATTGGTGATGGTACACAGAAAAATACTTATCTTGGAAGATTGAAGTGGAAGACGTTATACGACGGTTCCTCAATGCAACTTTTTTGTAACAAGGAAGGATTTAATATGTATGTTGGCAGTGTGAAGACTAGGATAGGACTACTTGGTAATCAAGAGAACGAGTGTATATCACCGGATTCTGTAATTGGATTTGGTATTGAGTATACTAGTGCCTGCGTAGGGAAACGGCAGATAACTTGTGGAAATGCTGCTTACTGTCTGCCGGATAATGGTGATAAAGTTACTAAAGCCGTAGGGTATATTTACGTGAAATAAACGACATCTGAATACTCTGTCCTGGAAGCAGTCTGGGCATTAGTGACGTCGTGTACGTCATGCCCATGTTAGGATAAAATATGCATCGCATTTGACCTGAGGTTCATTGAGTAGAGAGAGGCCATAGAGACCAGGGAATGAGTAGTAGAATATTATGAGTTTTTGAATCTTTGGATATAGAATTTACCTGGAGATTTACGTACGTTATTTGATCAGAATATACTTTGAAAAGAACAGAGAAGAATATGTCTTTGATAGAATATAGATCTGACACAATTCAATTTATATGTTAATTACAACATACTTTGCTGAGATCGGTGCTATAGCCAGGCCCCGCACTTTATCATAGGTTAGTTTGTTCTGAAAGTGACAAGGTGCAGTCCTTGTCAAAGACACTATCACTCTTTAACTCCTTTCTTGATTCCTTTTCCTTTATAATTCCTTTAATTAGGTGTCATTCATTTGTAGATATAAGGAAGGCATAGGCTAGCTGTAGCGAAGTTGTACATCGACAACGGCGAGTTTTCTAAATGGGCTGCAGAGGGTGGGTTACGGCAAGCTGCCTTACGCCAACTTATTTCCAAACGTTGGAATACTTTAGCATGTATCAAATGGGTTTGCCTAAGCGGACTCCGCTTCCTGGAATTTACGCGAGGAAAATGGTGCTAAGATTCGTTTTTTCTAACAGACAAAAGAAAATGTTCCAATTATTAAAAGGCCGGAAAAAGAAAATTTAAAATGTGGCGGAAATTGATGGTTGCAATGAATTAGGTAATATCTCTGGGAGAAGTTGCAATCATAAAATCAGGGTAAAATATAAATTAGGAAATGAGAATTTTCTTAGTAATTTAATAAAGTTGCTAAGCATGTAAAAAATACTTTTTTATGATAATCAGAAAAGGATTTGACGTTATATCTGCGACGTGCCGAAGAATTAAATGTTGCGGGAAGAAAAGTTGCGACGTGCTAATAAAACATATGCTGCGGGAAGAGAAGTTGCAGCCTCCTAGAAAGTTAAATTTTGAGCAGAAAATCTGCGGCTGGCCTAAGAATTAAACGTTGCCTGAAGAAAAGTTGTGGCTTGCTAAAGAATTCAATGTTTGGGCAACCAGATATTACGGGGAAAGAAGTTGCGGCTTGCAAAATAATTACATGTTGCGTGAAAGAAAGTTGCGACTTGCTGAAGAATATAATTTTGCGTGAAGAAAGAAAAGTTGCGACTTGCTGAGGAAGAGAATGTTGCGGGAGGAAACTCTGGAACTTGCTAAAGATTGAAATGTTTCAGTAACGACAGGTTGCAACAGCTGAAAGAAAAATTTCGCAACTAACTTTAACTTCAACAACCTTTTGTTCTTGCAACATTTGAGGACTTTACTGTAATTCCTAATCTGAAATCTGTTAATTAGCTCTTAAGTATGCTAATAACTTATTGTATGTGTGACTGTGAATAGCTTTAAGTAAAAATATATTATTCTGTTGCAGTTCAATAAATCTGCCAATCGAATACTTCGTGCAGTTTCACCGAGACTTAATTTATGTAATGTAAGATGTATCCAATCAAAAATACCGTATTTATTAGTCAGTAATTATGTAAACATCGAATGAAAAAACGAAACTGTATTATACTTGCTTGGTCTTGTAAATAAATAGGAACGTATAGCAGTTTATATAAGTTCTCTTGGTCTTTCCCTTGCTCCTTTTTGATAGATTTGTCCCATGACCATGGTGCGTTGCGGGCCATTCTTTCTTGCCACATGCCCTAGGAATCTAATTTGCTTTCTTCTGATACTGCTAATCAATTTTTTGGTATCACTTCTTCTGCACACATTTCCATTTTTTACTTTGTGTGTTCAACTATTTTTCATTATTCTTCAGAAGAACCACATTTCTGCTTCTTCAAGTTTACTTTTCATTTGTCAAGATATGGTCCAACCTTCCGCGTAATACACGCGCACTGAGCGAACAAAGCATATGGGCAGCTTCTTTTTTATTTTCATGCTTATTTTTCCATTTGTGAAAATATTTCGTAGTTTCCGGAACGCGTCTTTAGCCACGCCAATTCTTATTTTAATCTTAGTGCTCATCGAAATCAGATGATTAAATTAAAGTAAACATTAGTACTTTAAAATGGTAAATAAATCTATTAGCTAATGTGTAGTTAATATATTAGATTGCAAAACAGATTTATAAGCTGGTACCTTTTCGAATGAGCACACACATATTTCTTGACTGGTTTTTTTTCTTTATTAAGATAAGAACTACTTCTACAGCGCATGCACCCCAACGTTGTATGCATAAGGCTTTGATCTTTGAGTTCCTCTCTTAACCTTATTCTGCTGGCTTTTTTCACAAACGGTTCTGTTCAAGATTCGGGGGAAGGGGGAGGGAGGGGCGCTGTAAATGTGGACCAAGATAAATATATTGGATTTTAATTCTATTTGCTATTGAGATGATTGAAGAAGAGTTAAATTAAGAGCTAGGCACAAGGCCATGGGATTTCTCTATAATTAATCTTATTACAACGTTAAGTGAGAAAAGAGCAATAAAAATTTTGACATCTTTCTTTGTGTTGTGAAATACATTTCAATTGACTTGGGGAGATTTATGTGAATTATGTCAAGGCTTCCTTTCTTACGTTGATAGTTTGAAAATCCATGTTTCTGGCCCTTGCATTTAAGCACAACACATTTAAATATTGCGTTGAGTAACGGATTCATTTTGCTAAACGTTTTTGCCATACCCTGATCACAGCAATCGTATGGAAGGAAGTAAGAAAGGTTTGACGATGTATTTTAGGAAACGAGAAGACTATAACACGTCGTAGAAAATAACAGTCACAAAAGTCACCTTTATATATTGTACATTTGTATATTTTATTAAAACATATAAATTTTCTGCAGTGTTGTAGCGGCTTAGGATTATGGTGCCACCTCCTCCTACAAGCATTGATCCAGAAAGAAACTTTCAAACCCTAAGTCAAGTGGACATTGCTCTGATGCAAGCAGCCCCTGCTTGTTTAATAATGCCACAAGAATGAGTAATTATTCCCTTATTAAATTTAATGCTTGGAGAGGTATGGAATCTTACGAGGGAAATATGAACTGTCCCCCCTCCCCCCATTTGGATATTCCCGCGTATGCTACACTTGTTTCCAATACGGCCACCTTCAAATTTTCTTTTCACTCAAACTATAGCATGTGCCATCAAAAGTACCGGAAAGAGACCCCCCATAATGCCGCATGGCGATACTTGGGCCCCTATTTTGTGCTTGAGCCCACCCCTGGCGTGAAAGAACAACAGCAACAGGATGTTCGAAACAACAACTGCATCATCCTTCTGCTCACATAATTTATTCCTATCTTGTGGAGGTGGATTGTTTTAATTGAAAAATTCCACAACTGAGCAACACAAACAACATCAACATCACTCGTCATGTGAACTGTGAGTGAGAAGGAACTAAAAGAATTGCTTCATCAAGTTTTCACCCTCACTGCAGCAAAAACAAGATGGGACCTGATGTGATGCTAGTTTTGAGAAAGACAGAAGCTTTAGCACTACCTCTTGAAAAAGCAGCTCGCTTACAGGTAAGTTGAACCGGAATTAATTGAATAGAATCAAAGAATTGGCGTCAAAGCTTAGCCTTAGGTACGGTATTTTGAAATAACAGAGACCTACTAAAATTGTAAAGCAGGCTTGACATACAACTTTACGGGCTTTGTGTTGTTTTCTATCTTTGTTAAATGTATTTGTTTCTTATCGCACAGTTGTGAAAGAAACATGCAGCTTTTAAGTCCCATTTCATGCATACGAAATTGATTTTGAAAGTAGGGTCTCGTCGTTGTAGTGGGGCCTATCACCGGTGTTTTTGTGCTATCCGTAGGCTTAGAATCACACGAACGTGATGTGTTGTAATGTCGTGGTGCTTATTTGGCAATTGTTAGAACGTAACACATTCGTGCCTTCCTTGCCTTTCCTTGGCCATGGCATTGTCTTTTGATGTAATAGGGCTACAATTTGGATAGCTTTGGCCTTTAGTTCTAAAGCTACGCCTAACCCAACATATGTATGGAATAAGCAACGTAAATGTAATAGGCCAACGACATATATAGAATTGTGTTCTGAAAACAAACCCTTTGGATGAAATTGAAATCTGGAAGTAAGGTGAATTTAATGCCCAATCACTTCAGTGTTAACTAATATACAATATCTTTCAGTACATATGTATATATACATCAATCATCATAAGACATGATGAGGTCTTTATTACAGTACCAAAAATGCAAGGCCCAACTAGTAAGCAAGGTGCTAAATGCCTAATCAGACATAATTAGGTATTTAAAGGCTTGCAACGGTGTGTTAAATTGCCACTCTTTTAGATTAAATAATTTCACTTGAAAAAGACAATGGGTGAAAGTTTGTATGTAAATAATGATGCCATCATGTTAATTTTTGTGAAAACCACCATCTAGAATTCAATAGAAATGGATCTGTTATTGATGGACTTTAGGGGTCAGATTTTATAAATGGTCTCCTTGAAGAGCTTACAAGGTTCATTTTCACCGAAGGAGAGTTCCATTTTAATCATTTCTAAACTATTTTTGCAAGTGCCAGAACCAGAAAATTGATAGGCATGTATAAGGTATTTGGTAGAGACCCCTAAAGTGAAAATTCCTAATGTAAAAAAGGCATTTATGAAAGTATCCCGAAAGAAATAATCCCCAGAAGACATCCCTAAAGAAGAAGTACATCTTGGAAAAATTCCTAAAGAAAAATGGGCCTATACCCTAGGTTAAAATCCCTGACTTAAAGAAATAACCCACCATGGAAAAAAGGGTAGGCCCTACAAGAAGCCTTCATTTGAACTCATACTGTATATTATGCCAGTTTGTGCAAAATAATAACTGCTTTTAGTAGTGCTAATTTAAGAATAACTGACAGGATTACTTGTGTGAAATGCTTCACTTGCTGTCTCTCAGATGGGTTCAAGAGGCTAATTTCCAATGGGATAAGAAGTTGATATACTTCACTAGGGTAAATGTTATCATTGAGATGGGCCATGCAATTTAAAAGTGCAAAAATAATGGAATTGAAATGGAAATTTCAAATGTTTTCACCTGCAGCAGGCCACAAAGAGTTTTCAACCTCAAATTTTGGGATCATACTTTTGCCCTTAATTTGACCCTTGCCCATGGTATCTTAGGGCCAATATGGCAATAGAACTACATGGGATTAAAGTGGGCTCCTCCAACTACTTTGAGAAGGGATAGTACAAATGGCTCCTGGAAGTTATGCTTTATGCTTTTAATAAATGCAATTGGTGTATTCCCATGGAGATATGAAGCTGTGCATGATAGGTATATCTGATGGAAGAATAAAAGCAAGTTCACGGTTGTAAATTTGCATCATTCAACAAATTCAAAAACAACAACAGCAAAGTCCTATATATATATATATTTAAACTGAAGCCTTGTGAGGTTTTGAGACAAATTTAGGATCAAAGTGTCAATGGACAGTTTGAAACTGAAATAGAATAAAGCTTAATTTGGTAATGAATAGCAATGCCCAGCAAAGAACGCGCATGTGAAACATGTCGAAGATTCAAATTGAACATAAAAATAGTTTAGGTAGGTAGGTAGGTAGGTAGGTAGGTGGGTAGAGTAGTGTAGGTAGGTAGTAGATAGGTAGGTAGGTAGGTAAGTAGGTAGGTAGGTAGGTAGGTAGGTAGAATAGTTTAGGTAGGTAGAGTAATGTAGGTAGGTAGGTAGGTAAGTTGGAAGGTCGGTAGGTAGGTAGTAGGTAGGTAGGTAGGGAGAGCAGTTTAGGCATGTAGGCAGAGTAATTTAGGTAGTTAGGTAGATAGATTTGTTTAGGTAGGTAGGTAGGTAGGTAGGTAGGGAGATAGATTTGTTTAGGTAGGTAGAATAGTTTAGGTTGATAGGTAGGTAGAGTAGTGTAGGAAGGTAGGTAGTAGTTAGGTAGATAGCTAGGTAGGTAGGTAGGTAGGTGGAGTAATTTAGATGGCGTAGGTACCAATACATAGTTGTGTCGCAGCTATTTTAGGACGGGAAAGAGCAGTAAGTGTAATGTATTGAGCAGGTCCATTGTCATGACCGGCATGAGAGAACAGAACCCTCGGGATTTTTCATTTGTCCACCCAAAGTAGTTTTGAAATTTTTACTTTTCTAGGAATGAATATGATTATATAGAGCACCCAAAAATTATTTATTATCCTTTTTCACTAAAATTAAGGAACAACTAAGAACCAATATGCTTGTTCTCATTTGACCTTCAAGGACTGTTCAATGAAAGGTTTCAGAAAATTGGAATATACAGGTTAGTTACAGAAGTTGCATAGGATGACGGGATTACTTTTAAATTCATTTTCTATACAACAATCATGCTCCAGTAATTAGCTATAAACCGTATTATATGGCTACTCGTTGCTTCAAAGGTAGTGCAGTACAATTCGGTGCATATCAACCGTGATCTATTGGTATTACGGAAGCCTTTACCCACCGACATAGATAATCGACATCTGCGTTGCAAAACTGGTGATGCAATTTACTGCAAGGGTACTTAGCAAACCTTTTTTAAGACATCAAGGGTCTTTTTCTAATAGTAGAACTTACAATGTGACCAAGTGGGTATGTGGGCCACAGGGACTTTGGAAATTGAGTAGTCCTACCCAATCATGCATAGTTGTAGGTCACCCTTAGCCAAGAGTAAGCACCTGTAAGCCTATCCTGAGAGCATGCAATACAGGAACAATATCTGGTGGGGCTGAGTCTGTCTCACAGGAAGAATGACCTATTAGAAATTTGTTGGTCAGGCTCCTAGAGATGCTCTCTCGATAAAAACACTGGTGATATTTTCACCTTAAAACTGCTATGGGCTAACAAAAAAGAATTCATCCACATAGTAATTCCTCGGAGGCTCAAGAAGCTGCAATCCAATAGTGTAGGCCTCGAAAGGATGGCATGATGGTACTTTCTAGATACGTGGACTAGAATGCAAGCCAGTGGGGAGTGCATCGAACAAACTTTTTTCCTCGGCTAATACTGATTTGCACCATCTGGCAGGGTAGGCCAAACGCAACCCGCCCAAATCATATCATCAACGAAACTAAAACAAATTCATTAGTTCCTGTCAAATTATAGGAATTAGGTCAAGGTCTCTGCACAGTTTCTGCGGTACGCAGATATGCTGTGCCCCAAAGGAAACTACGTTCACCCACACCTACAGCCACACAAAGAAACAAAAACCTGTAAAACTTACTTATTGTAACATTCAACATTGGAGCAGGCGAATGATATATTTAATTGTTTACATTTATATACCATACAAAAGCTTGGAATTTTGTTCAAACCTCAGCAGTTCTCTCAGCTTTACAAAATCAGGGCATAGAATAAGCATATATTAGTGTGCCATCTACAAGAAAAGTATATCGGTTGTCCAGATTTAACCAAGATTCAGATAAATTCAAAATTCAGAAAGGAGTTTGCCATGGCAATACCATCCTGCCCAAACTTTTTGATCCACTCTTGAGGAAATCTTTCGAAAACTCAAGTGAGCATCCTAGCGCATCAAAATTGACAATGAATATTTAACACACCTAAGGCTTTCAGGCGATATAGTTCTCACAAGTAAGGGTTACAAAGAACTACAATCCATGCTAGAAAAACTAAATGCCAAATGTAAAGAATTCGAAGAAATTTCCTTTATCAACGTATGTTTCTTTACTTTTCTAGTAGCAACCAGCGTGTTATACTGTCCAAAGCCCATTGAAAGCAGAGAAAATCAGCTATATAATCAAGTATTACTAGGTTTGTTTTGAATTTTTGGCAACAGTACGTATAATGTTAAAAGCTTATAAACCCGCATGTGTATGCAAAATAGTGAAAGTTGGACACATTGAATACAGATACTTTGAAGTATTCCTTTAAAAATCACAAATAAAGTAGCTAGATGAAAGCAGATATGTCTACAGACAGAAGTACTTAACTTCAGAATATATGACTGAAACAAAATAAAAATTGCCAAAGAGTTTTTTTACAAAGATATCCTGGGCAAGACTATTTTATGTGATTTTTGAATACTGGAGGCCGGCAAAAATACCATTTTTTCAGCAACCCGAAGCTAAAGAAACTATGGAAATATAGAAAAATAAAAGGCAAAAATAACGTTAATGCCAATAGGACATTCCACCAATCTTTACGTTAAATCAGCAAAAGTAGTTTGTGGCAGTCATTGTAGACCATATCTGTTTTTCATCTGTGACAGAGAGAAGTGTTTAACTCTAGACTATATGACTTAAAGAAAATTGAAATGAACAAGTTACCTAGTCTCGTCACTCGTCATGACTGTTGCATGCAGTAATATTTTGCACCTACTTTTCATCATTAGATTTTGTACCTGCTATTCGAACTCGTCACATGACATAAAAACATGACCCTTCTTCACCTCACAATGCATCCAAAAACCACGATCAGCAAATTCTTCAGAGCAAGTGAGTCAATTATAAATAACTCCAGCATATTAATTGTATCTGATTTTAAACGGAGACTTATGGATTGTAGATTAATTTAGTGAAGAACTTTCCAAAACACTTCTTGATTTATGACACGCACAGCTGCAATCGGCCATCTTCATCGAGCATTCTGCGGGCACGATTTAAAAAGTAGAAGTATCCTTAATATTTCAGTGGACAAAAATAGTTTTCTCGGCCATGTCCCTGGAGTTGTACTATGCTTGGTTTTAGGCAGAATAAATCAGCTCGCTTGCAAAATGCCACCCAGTGGAAAGTAGGCGCACCATTCGAACGACCAGGTGGACCCCACTTGGTTATAAGCGAAACAGAGAAAGACAGGAGACGCGTTGGCAAGACGACATCCAAAATAGACGAAATCCAAAGCTGCAATTCCCATTAAAAGAATATGAAGTACATAGGAAACTCGTTCGTATTTAATCAATTTTGTTTCCCCATCCTTGTATTTGCTGGTGCAGCACCATTTAGTAATTGTTTACATTGTCCGTTATTCTGCATGCTCACTGGTTTATCAGATTCTTTTAGGATGCTAATGACATACCTACCAAAAGTGAACTGAGTTATTCTTGTATTCGTACGAATACATTAAGTGGTATCTTAGAGACAATCTAAAGGTTATTCAAATATACACAATAATGAAGACCCAAACAACTGCAAAATAATCTGTTTGTTTGAACCCTATAGTCACTGATATGATAGGGAAACTTTTGAGTACAACAACACTTACAAAACGTAGTATATGTAGGGTTTTTGGCTTGTTAGCTAATCAACTTCCGGGATAATTAGAATGGAATTAAACAAAGTTAGGTACCTTTTTAACATTATTGGGCCTAACAATAATGAATACTCACGAAGAGATTGCATACAGAAACTTTAATTGCTGCTGATTACATATGTGTTGATTAGTGAGCTGTTTTTGTTTGAATGTTGTTCTTCTTTGATTTATGCTTTAGATATTAATTAAGTACGTGATGGTATTAAATGGATCCTTTTATGTGTTCTATTTTTCAATACTCTATTTTTCTGTATCTCCTTGCCCCGCCTCCCTTACATATTCAGGTATTAACTTTAGAAGAATGATTACTATGTGATGCAGATTGGGTTTTAGCATTGTTGCGTTTAAACTTTAACTATGCCTTCTTTGTTACATTTTATGAAATTTCATACATTGTTATCCCTTTAATAACGGCAAATGTTGATAAAACACAAACTCCTAAGGTCCAATTCAATGCAAGGCTCTATTGTTACGATTCCGTACCTATCGTATATTTTACCTCCTGTCCACTTATTTAGTTTCCTCCTAGCTCCTCCCTGCTGATTGGATTCTGTGGAGTAATGTACGTTTTTAAAACCTGCAGGCCTTATAAAAAGCACCTTTTTACCCTGTGCCTTCAATCTAGATAAGCATTATGTACTGATAGAAATAATCAAAATCAAAGGCGCAAAGCGTATAAACGTTAACATGTCTTGAGAACACAGATTTAAATGATGTCTTCAAAGATTCTGATACAAATATCACTGATTTATGAATCATTGAGGCATGAAAAATGGCTGTCCTTCGTCCTGTGTCCGTAAACTATATAAACAGTATATTTGATAGAAAAACGTTAAATTGAATCATCTGCAATGTAATCATGGCATACAAGAACACTTTTGCATTATGTTTAAAACGTCAAATTTCTATTATATTTAAAACCATGAAGGCCTAAAAAGGTACCGTTATTCAGCCTGTATCACCAAACTTGTAAACACCAAATGTTGTTAGAAATCACCAATTCTAAAACAAAAACTTTCAGTATTATTTTTAGAGCTTACAAACAAAGGTTTATATCACGTTTTGAAAGTTTTTTTCTAAAATTCATACTTGTGATACATCAGAAGGGTGGACGCCTAGAGGATATCAACTTTAATAACAAAAACTGTATATTTCGAATAAAGAATATGAAAACACATGTTGAAATCATTTGCATTATTATTAGGGCATGCAAACTATTCTTTACATCTCCTTTGCGAAGCTTTTTTTTCTAAAACTCCTATTTCCGATATTTTTGAAGTCACGAGGCTTGCAAAATGGTGATTCTGTTAGCTTGTCTCTTTAACGTGTCAAGTTACACTGACTATATAGCTTAGGTAAAATACATCAATATAAGACAGAAAGCATCTTCGTCGGGGCGTGCCAGTATTTCCGCAGGTTTTTTGCTTATCCACTTAATATTACTTGTAAAAACTTCGTGGTCTTCGTGATCTGTCAGATCATGTCATTGTCGGTCTGTCTCTAGTAACACGCACCCCAGTGCTATCTATCTTAAAGGTTCGGGTGGTCGGCGACTAAACCGGGCGCCCCTACCTGATTAAGTGGGTGTGTGGACATCCAGCAGGACTGAGAAGAAAACCTTTCATAGCGGGGAGGAGCTCAATGTGAACCAACAGCAATCCATCCCATCTATGGGTGAAATAGTAAAGCCGTTAGCAGTAGGGTCGTGTTTGATCCAGTCAGGGTAAGAATTGCTTGTCAGTCAACGAGTTCTGGGTTAAATGGTCTTGCAGACCATCGAACTGTTGGCAAGTGGCAAAGCATCCAGCTCTGTACTGCGCTTATAGATGGCAATTTCAAACCATCAACAGTGTCCTGCATCGAAAATCATGATACCTCCTAATCTGCATATAGTTCACGGCGGGAAGGGGGCTCATACCAAGTCTAACACTTTGCCCGGTAAGCATTTGTTGGGAATTTTGCACGCTGAGCCGTGCCCTCATTTGGCTCTTTGCACTTTCTGGAAGATCTTCTAATTGAGTCGATAGCAATCAGGGGAAGGTTTCACGCGTAAACTTTGTCACGATAGGCAATTTTTGTACGAAGGGGATGCCAAATGAAGCATTTGCTTCCCTCTTGGAAGCGCTGAACAATAGCAATCTCGGCAATAATGGACAAATTTCACATGAGAAATGTATTGCAACAATAAATCCCTTCTTAATCATAGGATTTGATTCGTATATAATATCCTTGATTTTTGGTGCAATACAACCTCCAAATTACTTCTTTTAAGACTCCATCCATGAATCAGCAGAAATCTTCTCGTTGTAACTCCTATTTGGCATGCTGCCGATTGCCTGGTGTCTCATTGTGAAGATTCAAGCTTACATCTCCAATCACATCGCTTATGAGGCCGCAAGGTACTCCAAGAGACAGTAAAATATCAGCCTTCGTAAACTGAAAGAATTCACTTGGCACTGCATCCTTCAGTGTTTACAGTGTTAATGGTTTGGTATAGTTGCCAAGATTGCTCCGTTGAATATCTTATTTCATCACTTTATCAACGATTTCTTAAACTGCCACGAGAAACAAAAATAAATCTCATCTATACCATAGGATTTGTTACACACAATAATATCCTCCCTTACAGGTGTAGAATGAACATTCTCCCACATAGTCCTTTGAGTGCTTCGCAGCTTCAAGTGTCAAAGAAAGTAATTGCCAGATGTTAGCGAGACCTATCTGATTCTCACTAAATTTTTGAATAAGGCTTTTTAGCTAGCGAGGGCTTAGCGAGACAGTTAGCTTCGGCCCTTCGATTGCCTAAGATGTTGTCCATCATGTCAACAAAGAATGCCCAAGCGTGGAACTCCAAGTCATCCACTGAACTAACAAATTCATCATCGTTAACTTCCCGATATTAAAATGATTTTCTCGGTACTAAGTCCCGGAAACGATTTATATAGAAACTAAAAACATTTGCTTTCTTTGCCGAGGGCATCTTCGAACTGTTTCAATAATCCCAATTTGATATGTAAGGGAGGCAATATGATTTTTTCTTCTTTAAGAAGTAGCACTGCACTAATAACGTTCTTTGACCGGCCTTTAGATTTCGGGGAAACCATTCTTTCCTTTTTCAGTGCTCCTTATTATGTCTGCTGTCATTCACAAAAAAACCCATTTCGTCTACGCACTTTCTTTAGCAAGCAGGCAATGTACCATTTTCAAATCTACACATTCGACCGATTTATGCTTGTTACAGTCGATTTGTTCCATAGCCTATTTGATGGCAACATATTCTCTTTCCCTGTTATTTAATGACGTATAAGTATTGGCGTTTATAGTTGATATTATCGAGCGAACACACTTTAAACTACGTTTCAAACAATCACTAAACAATTCCCATTTATCAGGACCGTATGTGTGGATGCCGCGTCGAAGAAAGATTGATTAATATCAGAAAGAAGATTTTAGGGTAATTACGATGTCATCTTAATTATCAGGTTTACGGATAAATTTTATTTGGTAAATTAAATTTGGGCAATAAATTGGAATAATTTGGTACTTCCTAAAACTCAAAAACCAACTTTTTCTGTATTTTCTTATCAAAATTGTATATCTTAGGTGCTGGCATTAAATTGTTGTACCTACCTAAAGCTTGATGTGTTTCTTTGAACCTTATTAATCAAAATTTGCGATCAGTGAAGACCATAAACTGGTATTTTTGCCAAAAATGAGCACTTCCGGTAGAAAAAAATATGGTGGCTAAAATGAAAAACTAAGGTCGTTTACCGGAATCAGCACCATCAAATTAGCTAAAAAAAGTAATTTCTTTCTTGACACCAAAAATCGTGTTCACCAGTGTCATGTAATAACTATTTCACTGTGATTGTCTTCAGAACTCTATATTCTATAATCCATAACACCTGAGATAATGGGCGACTGAAGATTAACCAGGGAACAGCATATTCGTACAATGAGAGCTGAAAATGGTCTTAAATTTGTTGTTAATTTCTCCAATATCCTGTAGTTTCGAAGCCTCTCTATGGCTCGCTCTACGTGTATCCTTCAATGCGAAATTTTCCTCGAGAAGACTGCCTCAGCCTTACAGAGCTTTTCTTTTGAGCCTAAGAATGCTGGCAAGTAAAAATCCCTTATCAGCAAGTATCAAATCCCCAGCCTGAAAAAACAATCGAGAATTTTTAGTACTTTACTAAACTATATATATGAAATACGTAGCATTATGTATAACGTATGGAGCTAAATTAACAATGAGTAAAAGGTGTCAGCTGTGCTCTGATTAAATAGCTCTTTATACCCTCGAATTATTTTGTTGATGTGCAAGGGAAATTGACTGCTTTTACTGCAGTCACTTAATCAGTAACATAGGTTCCTCATAATTTCAGTTAGAGAATCAAGTTGGTCTGGGGGATCCATTTCATTCGGTGCCGCCGTTCTTAACCGGGCCTACATGTACCCCTTCAGTTTATGAAACATTATGTCGTGGGATGTGAAATATGGGGTTCGTGTGTAGGAGATTCATTTTGTATTGGAGGCGCAAAAATGAGATGATCAAGGTGGGCGAGACACCATTATTTACCAAGACAATGTTGGGAAACTGTCCAGGGAAAACTGTTAAAACAGATCATTGCAAGCCCGTAGCCACAGAGAAGCATTTAGACATTAGCCCCTCAAGTTTTGGGTTCACCTAAAGGCCCCCATAGGAGAGAGTAGCGCAACCAAGGTGGTAACTCTGGCTACAGGCAAATTGCAAGGGAAATAAGTTTTAACATCTAGGCCTATAACGTTCAGGCCTACTTAACATGAAGCATGAATGTGTATCATGGATGCCTCTTATCGTGTAATGTGATGGCCAAAGGTCGCGAAATAAAAAGAAATGAACTTAAGATCAGTTAAAATCCTATGAAGACGTAAGAAGCTTTACATACCTATAAGTGACTGAGAAAACCACTTTGCTGAGTTACAACCTTTTCACTTGTGTTACCAGGGAACCCATCACTCATAAAGTTTATTGTTCCATTTGGTGCTACACCAGTTAGACACTACCCAGTAAGGTTGTGCTTATAATTGCTGTATGAAGCAGTCGCAGTATTAAGGTTTTGCCTTGGAGTTGTGATCCGAAACTCAGTACAATCGATGATAATGCAGCAATCAGTGAAGTCCCCAAAGGAATCAGGGAGGTTCCTTGATTCTTTAATAACGACGGTATCCTGTTCATCATTCCTTGAAACAATATTTCATTTAAAGCATGCAGGTAAGTAAGGAAGATGTTGTTGATTGTCGTGCGGCTAACTCCATATCTCTTTGCAATATCAAAAAGTGGCATGTCAAGCTTTAATTTCATAAAGCAAATAAAGTATGTATGTCCAGTATGTAAGTGGTCTGAATATTTTAACAGGACTGTTAAGGCTCAAAAAGGCTGGCTTCGATAAGTTCGTATAATCTTCACCTCAAACTCTGTTAGTATATCGAATTCGAAGACTTTTCTTTCAAGTTCCTTGATTGTTATAACAGTCTTATCCAGCTCATTTTCGTATCTTTTCAGTTTCTTCCCCTATCGATGGCTTGTGATCATGACTGAAAATTACCTTGAGCCACTGTATAGCATTCATCTTGCAATTCTTGGTCATTCTTACCGACTTTCTCCCTCAGATCGGTTTCATAGGCTTGCGTGCTCTGGCAGCAGTAAAAGTTGTGGGGTATTTTGGTTCCTCATCTTCGCCACGGAGAAATAATACTAGGTATTGCTCCTCGTTTTTACATAGGCTTTTGGTTGATGACTGTTGTATCTTTCGATATTTCGTTAAAATCTTCCTTTCTCAGGTGTTTGCTGCAGACGTACGAATACATAGTGGGTTCAAAGCTGGCTCTACGTAATCCCATTTTCCATGCTGTTGCTTGCTCCTTATTTGACGGGAAATTGTGATAAGAAACTTCTCTATTTTGAACCGAATTGTTGTAACATTCAAGAACACAACAGTATCTTGGCATTTTGCTTCTTTTTTTGTCAAATGATTAACCTGACGGTTGCTCTTAGACTACTTAGATTAAGTTGTTTTGAATTGCGCTCTGCTGGCATTCAACATTGGTAGTTACCTGGTATCCAGGGCGGAGCTAAAATATATCAGCGAAATTTCCGCTTTCGGAACGTATAGAACTGATATGTACGCTGTTTGGTTCGTCCAATGCCAAGATGACCCTCGTGCGACAAGCGCAGCAGACGGTGTTGCAATGCAGCAGGTAAAACAATACGTTATAATCTATAAATACTGCCATCAATGCAAAACAACTCGTAGTGAAAATTCCGAAATGGTTGCAAATCTAAATCAAGCGAGGCCTTGTTGTCAGGCCAATTAGTAGAGAACAGTGTCATTAGCTCAACAAGTGATGTGTCATCAGACATTGCTTCGAGGATTTCATGCATAGACAAGGGATAATCCACAATATCAATTAACACGGCAATATCACCTATGAAATGTGAGAGTTCCTCAGAATTGGCTGGGAGGCGTGACAATGCGTCAGCTACTACATTCTCTGGACCAGGCTTGTACTCTATCTCGAAATTGTAGTCAAGTAAACGACTGGTCCAATGAGCAATCCTACATGGAACACGGCCTATCCCTTTTGCAGTCCAATGTGTGGTCAAATCCTTATGGTCCGTCCTCAATGTGAGGGGGCGGCCATAAAGGAACAGGTGGTATTTCTCCACTGACCAAAAGCAACTGATCGCTTCCTTTCACCAACTGAAATTTTGCTTCTGAAGCAGTAAGTCGGGGATCAGCGAACGACACAGGCAAACTCAACACCATTAAAACATTGAGATAAGTAGCCACTGATCCCATCATTACTAGTATCACATGTTAAGAAGATGGATCAGGAGAGTAAAATACCAGGGGTAACAAATTAAACCAATAAAGTCTTTCGCGTAACAAAGGCTGCCTGTACCTCAGATGACCATACAAAAGGTATGTCTTGCTTCGTTAGTTCATAAAGCGGCTTAGCAAGCTCAGCAAAATTAGCAACATGCGAGTGATAAAATTGGGCAAGAACGTTACTGAGTAACATATTTAAGGGCGGAGGCATCACGCAACCAAGAAAGGTGATGCAATGAGGGAGTAACACCCTGTGCAGATATGTGACGACCTAAAAAATCTTATTTAGATAAACGAAATCTGCACTTTTCCTCATTTAGAGTGACATTATACTGGTCAAGACTGTTTAAGACCGCACACAACTTGAGATCATGATCTCGTACATTTGAATCATAAATTTAAAATATCGTCTAAATAACAACAATTGCCGGGTAAATCAGCAAAAATCGAGTGCATGATTTCCATGAAGGCACTGGGACCAGTAGCAAGTCCCTAGGGAAGTCTCTTATAACAAAACAAGTCATCGTGAGTAATATTTGTACATAGTTTGCGACCAGTTTTGCTAAGAGGAAGGAGGTGATACGCAGACTTTACATCCAAAGTTGAGAAGACTTGAGCACCATGTGACTTTGCGAAAAGTTTGTCACTGGTCTTCTCGCAAGTCCACACAAACTCGAATAGCAGCATTCTTGCGACGGGCAACAACAATCGGGGACACAAAGCATGGAGCAGTCACAGGCGCAATAATATCAGTTGTAACCATACGTGAAATTTCAACAGAAACTTCGCCCTTAAGATAAAAGGGAAGACAGTGTAACCTTTGAGTAACGGGGGCACCATTCGGCTTCATAAGTGGATGGTGTTCAAATCCAGAAATAGGTTTGAGGGGTCGAGTATTTGAGGGAAACTTTTGCAAGGGGCTCAAATCAGGAGAGGGAATTGATGATACAAATTCAAAATTCAAATGCAATTGACGGATAAGATCCCGGCCAACAAGGGATTGACGAGAGGTAATGTAAAGGGAACAAAGTTCGTTATGACATTCGTAAGTAACTGGCAATACAAATTTCCCAAAAACAGAAATCGGGGTGCCATAGTACCCAGTTCATGAAACTCAAAAGGGAACAAGTTGGAACTGCAAAAAATGTCTACCATACAAAGATTTGCTCAATAAAGATACTGATGCATCGGTATCGAGCATTAGTTCCACTGGAACACAATTTAATTGCAATGCTACTGAAATCATACCCGTATCAGCTGGACTGAGATAAAGTGTATTAACAGCGGTAGAGGGGCTGGGGTGGAAGATGAAGATGCTGCTCCCTTACAAATGTTAGCATAATATTCTTCTTTGTAACATCAACGACAAGTGGAATCCTTAGCCTTGCAATAATAATTGTTAGCTAAGTATTCCTTTGCTCCTCAGTGAAAACAAAGTCAATTTCCTTGACTTGGAAGACTTGGTTTTAAAGTTAGGCGTAAACTCCGGGAACCAACAGCATTCACCGAAGGGCTCAGCAAAACAGCATTCGCCATGGAAACGGCAGCATTCAAGCTAGTAGGTTTGCACAATAACAATTTCTGACGAGCACAATCGGAGGAGAGTCCCCAAATATATTTTGTTACGAAAAATCCATCTTGAAAAGTGGAAAAATTGTCCATAGTGAAAGCAGAAAGTAAAGTGGAATGTAAAATTCGAGCGTAGTCCTCAGCAGAGGTACCAGTCTGAGTAAACTGTAGAAAATCCATCCTTGTCCATAGTATTGTAACGAGTAAGCAAAAAAGTGCGTAAGCCAGCATAGTTTGATAAATGAGCTTACGAAAGAGAGTGAAGAACAGCGTCGAAACGTTCATTGTTAGAAACGACTGGACAACATCAGCTTTCTTTTATCTGCACAATTGGTGAGACACATAAAGATCTCCAAATGCGTAAGCCAGACTTTGATATCCATAACCTTATCAAATGATTGAGGCCAGTTGAGTGTAGTGGTATATGCAAGTTCCGTAGTAGAAGCGGCCGTTCTCTTCGCCAAATTGTAGTGGCGGCACTAAGCAGCACATGAAACGTACGTTCATCAAATTGTATTCACGAATAGACAGATGGTTTTATGTACAAGGTTGCACAATAACTAATATTACATAATGCGTAGGTGTACAAAGCATGGGGGGACTTCACCACATATATGAATCTCGTAGACTACAAAGTGATATGGCTACTTGGTCACCCTCAGAAATTACGCCTCTGACAGATTCCAATTGCTCTGGCGACAATCTCATCTTGTTTACGTGTTGCAAGACTGTGTTGGATTCAGTAAAGTACATCTTCCTTAAAACAGCCTACTCGCCAACGATTAGACCTCGTAGTGGTTAAACAGTTTTGTCAAAACTCCCTTGGCATTCAATACGGCGGCCCCGGCGGCTTCGCGGCCGGGGCGGCGTTCGTGCTGTCGGGCGCCGATGGAGCGGTCGTGCACGAATGGGGCGGCGAGGAGCCCTTCTCGGAGTTCGGGAGCGCCGTCGCCGGTGCCGGGGACGTCGACGGGGACGGCCTCGCCGACATCGTGATCGGAGCGCACGAGCAGGGTGCGTCCGGCCGGGTCTACGTCTACTCGGGAGCCACCGGCGCGCCGCTGTGGACCCGGGACGGCGAGAGCAACGGGGCGGGCTTCGGCTTTTCGGTCGACGGTGCCGGGGACGTCGACGGGGACGGTCTCGCCGACGTGGTGGTCGGAGCGATCGACGAGGATGGCGCCGGGGGAGATTCGTCCGGACGGCTGTACGTGCTGTCGGGAGCCACCGGCGCGACGATCTGGACCTTCGACGGTGAGGAGAGCGGCGCCGACCTCGGCTGGTCGGTCGCTGGCGTCGGGGACGTCGACGGAGACGGTCTCGCCGACGTCGCCGTCGGGGCCTACGGGCACGCCAACGCCAAGGGCAAGGCCTACGTGCTGTCGGGCGCCACCGGGGCGATGATCTGGAGTCACGTCGGACTGGAGAACTTCGACACCTTCGGCGTCTCGGTGGCCGGCGGTCGCGATCTGAACGGCGACGGTCGTCCGGACGTCGTCGTCGGCTCCAACGGCAGCGACGGCCCGGCCGGCGTCAACACCGGGCGCGTCTTCGCCTTCTCCGGTCCGACCGGAGCCGTCCTTTGGACCTGGTACGGCGAGCAGGGCGCGCAGGGTTTCGGGCGCGACGGCGGTTCGGGCCTGGGCTACGCGGTGACCGTGCTCGGCGACGTCAACGGCGACGGTCGCGCCGAGCTGGCCGCCGGCGCCCGCGGCCACAACGGTCTGGGCGGGGACGACTCGGGCCGCGCCTACGTCTTCACCGGCGTGGAGACGCTCGGACTGACCGGACCCGATCCGGGGCAGGCCGGCGTCCCGAACACGTTCACCGTGACCGGGCTGATCGAGGGGGACGCGGTGGTGCTCGCCGGAGCGCTCGACGGCGGTTGGACCGCCCTCGACGATTGCCCGGGAGCCCTGACCAGCCTCGCCGCCCCGCGGGTGCTCGGCAGCGGCGTCGGAGACTCTCTGGAGACCGAGACGCTGCAGGTCTTCATCCCGGCCGATCTCTCGGGGCAGACCCTCCGTTTCCAGGCGGTGTCTCTCGATTCCTGTGAGCTGAGCGACGTCGTTCTGGTCGAGCTTCCCTAGGCCGATGGACGGGCCGGCGCCAGCCGGCCCTCCCGGCGGCCGTTGCCGGGGCGGGTCCCCCCCCGGGTCTCCCGGCAACGGCCGTCTCCGACCTCCGGAGTCTCGGCAGCATCTCGTTTCCCGTGGGATGCGGCTACAATGACCGGCCAGGCTCCCGAAGTCGATCCTCCACACGCCACCAGGCCCGGTCCGCCGGCCGGCGACCGGAGGAGCTCGCCTCTCGCCGACGATGCCCGCCCCAGCCCTCGGGAACGGCACTCCCTCCGGCGTGATCGGTCGGAGCCGCGAAGCCGAACGACGCTCGAAGGCGCGGGCGTCGGCCGGCACCCGAATTCCATTTCCCTTTGCCCGGATATTTTCCATGAAGAACCGACTGCGGGCGCGTATCGACTGCCCATCTCGGGCCGTACTGGCACCGGCTCACTCGACGGACCGTCCGTACGCCTTCGCTCGCCGACACCGCGTGCGGCCCGACCTGGACGAGCTCTTCGCGCCCTCGCCACGGTCTTCCTGAAGTACCCGGGCCAGCGATACCCTGCCCGGGCCAGCCCGCCCGGCCGGCTCTCTCCGCGAGAGCCTCGGAGACACATCGATGAAACCCGACGAGTGCACTCTCTACAGCGGCGCGGCCCAGGGCGCGGAGGCGGCCTTCGGAGCGGCGGCCGAGCGGCACGGCATCGCCGAAGTCAACTTCACCTTCGAGGGACACCGGGACGCCCGGACGCGCGGTCTCCGGGTGTTGACTCCCGAGGAGCTGCGCAACGGCGACTTCTCGCTCGCGTACGTCAGTCGGCTGATGAACCGCAAGTACCGTGAGACTCCGCTGTTCCGGAACGTCCTGCGCAGCATCTGGCACCAGGTCAACAGCGGGCACCAGGTCTTCGTCGTCGGGCAGATCCTGGAAGACGGGACGGTCAAGGGGGGCACCGGCTGGGGGGCCGAGTTCGCCAAGCTGTGCAACAAGCCGCTGTTCGTGTTCGATCAGAAGCTCGGCCGCTGGCACCGCTGGACCGGAGAGGGCTGGGAGGAGCACGCCGAGCCGGCGATCACCGAGCCCCACTTCTCCGGCATGGGCACGCGGTTCCTGGACGATGGCGGTCGGGCGGCCGTCGACGGTCTGTTCGAGCGTAGCTTCTCCTGAGCCGATCGCCCGGGCGGATCTCGCGTGAGCGTCCTCCCGCCGACACGGCGGGAGTGGCGCCCGGGACGGACGAGGGGGGAGTCGGTGTCGTCGCCAGGGGGACCGATGAGCGAGGAGCGGAATCTGACCACGCCGTCCGCCGTCGATGCGATCGTCGCGACGCCCGACCCGGTCCTGCGCAACCTGCGCATCACCGAGTCCTACCATCAGCTCGCGCTCGCCTACGAGCCGTACCTGGGAGGCGCCGACCGCCACTGGTGCGCGTTCGCGACCTGGGCGTCGAACGAGGCCGGGCGTTTCATCCGCGGCGACGTCGTGCCCGCGCCTCTGCGCCGATTCCTCGGGACCGAGCCGGGCTCGCCCCGACGCCGCTGGACGCCGGACGGCTGGCTGCGGGCCGAGCGTTTCCTCGCCTACACCCGCACCACGCTCGACGACGTTCGAGCGCACGTCGCGACCGGCAACCGGATCGTCTACGCCAAGCTGGCGCCCCTGTTCGCGCGCCTGCTCGAGCAGCTCCGGCACGACGGCGCGCTCGACGCCGAAGGCCGCGACGCCTTTCTCGCCACCATCCGAGACGACCCCGACACCCGGCACGCGCTGCGCCGGGCCTTCGGCTTCTACCTGGACGCCCTGTCCGAGCGCGACGAGCGGCTGCGCAGCCAGCGCATCTTCCTGGCCAACGTCCTGGTCGGCTGGCACGAGCAGCGCCGCCTCCAGGAGCCGATTCAGGCAGCCCTCGACGCGCCGGTACGGCGGGCGCTCGCCGACCCCGAGCGACGGTGGAGCGCGCTGCCGATGCCCGCTCCGCTCCGCCGACTGGGGGCCACCCTGTTCGGATGGGCGCTGGCACCCACCATCCGTCGTTTCGAGGCGGAGTTCCGCCAGGCCGCCACTCGCAGCGCGATGACCCTGGCGTTGCCGGACGAGGTGCTCGACCTGAGCGACGACGTCCCACCGCTTCCCGACGGGGCGGCCTACCCTCCCCCGTTGGTCACGCTCGACCTTCCGGGAGCGGCCGAGGTGCTGGCTCCGATCGACCCGACTCCCGACAGTCCCGACGGCAGCGCCGCCTCCGACTGGAGCCGACTCGACCAGCGCATGCACTACATCGCCGACCTGTTCCGCTCGCGACAGCGACGTAGCGAGCTGCTGCGGCCCCCGCTGACGTCCGAGCAGCGACGCCGGGCGCTTTCGGCCTAGGGCGAGCACCCAGGCGTTCCCGACGGGCCACCGTTTCCGAACCGCACCGCCCGTCGTCTCCGATCTCGTCGCGCTCCCGCGACTCCTCCGGCGAGTCGGATCGTGGCGCGGCGCGGTGTCCTCACCGCAATCCGGCCACCCTTTCGTCCCTCGCTCTCAACGGTCACCGCCGTGCCCGCACGGACACGCGTGCATCCCTGTCCCACGCGTGTGAGGGGCTCCCTTCTCCCGCTTCATCCTGACGTCCAAAGCTCCGCTGCTCAGTCGGTTGGCGGTTCAGGAACGTCTCATGCCGCAGCGTTGGCACGGCGGCCGTGGGCGTGGTCCCTTGGTGGGGTAGGTGACCGGCGCGGACGACGCGGCGGCGTGACGAGGAGGTCCCGACGTGAACGAGCAACTCCGGAAAGCTTGGGTGTACCTGGCGCCGTTCGTACTGATCGGGGTGGCGACGGTCCAGCACTATCGGGCCCACGTCCACGGCCTGAGCGCCTGGAAGGGAGGCGGCTTCGGCATGTTCTCCACGGTCGACACGCCCGGAGCGCGCTACCTCCGGGCCTACGTCGTCCGCTCGGGCGCCGAGCTGGAGGTCCCGATGCCGACGGAGCTGAGCCCGCGGGCTCGCAAGGTGCGAACCGTCCCGTCGGTCGACGGCCTGGAGGGCATCGCGCGTGAGCTGCGCGACACCACCTGGCTGTGGGCCGAGTACGACGTCCTGGCGCACGTGCTGTCGGGCGACAGCGGACCGTTCGAGCCCGTGACCTGGCCCGATCCCGCCGTTGCGCGCCCGCCGAGCGAGCAGCCCCGGATCCGGTCTCGCGCGGCGGGCGAACCGGAGCCGCCCCCGGAAGCCCGGGTCCGTTTCGACAGCCTGCGGCTCGAGCTGTGGCGGATCCGGTTCGATGGTTCGAGCGGACGGGTCCACAACACGAAGTGGCTGGAGGTCTCGCTGGCGGCGGGGGAGCCGTCGTGAGCGCCCTCGCGCGGCTGCGCGGCTCCGTCGGGCGCCTGATCGACGACCTGAGCCGGATCGACGTCCTCGACCTCGCCCCCCGCATGACGTTGATGCTGCTCGTGCTCTACGCCGGACACTACTGGTACCTGAAGGTCCCGATGCGGGTGCTCTGTCTCGCCGCCCTGCTCTACCGGCCGCTGTACCGCAGCCCGAAGTTCTGGTTCGTGGTGACGGCGTTCATGGTGGCCAGTCACGCCCACCACTGGCACTCGATCGACAACCACAAGTACCTGATGACCTACTGGTGTCTGGCGCTGTTCTGCTGTTTGTCGGTGCGCGACGTCGACGAGGCCCGTCGCGCCCTCGCCACCAACGCGCGCCTGCTGCTCGGCCTGTGCATGCTGTTCGCCACCCTGTGGAAGACGGTCTCTCCCGATTTCGCCGACGGCAGCTTCTTCGAGTTCACCCTGCTCAACGACGGCCGATTCGAGAACTTCGCTCGTATCGTCGGCGGGCTCGGCGACGGGGACGTCTACCGCAACAACCTGATGATGACGTCGCTCACCCGCGGCACTCCGGACGTCCGCGAGATCGCCAGCGTCGATCTGATGTCGAACGCTCGCATCGCGGGCCTCGCCCATGCCCTCACCTGGTGGTCGTTGCTGGTCGAGGGTGCTCTCGCGGTCGCCTTCCTCTGGATCCCGTCGCGCGTCACCGCAGGCTGGCGGGACGCGCTGCTGCTGTACTTCGCGATCTGCACCTACTCGATCGCCACCGTGGTCGGCTTCGGCTGGTTGTTGATGATCCTCGGCGCGACGCAGTGCGGCGGACCGCGGTCGCCGCTCCGGGTGGCTTACCTGGCCGTCTTCCTGTTGATGCTGGTCTACACCGGAGCCTGGGGGAGTCTGGTCGTGCCCTGGATCGACCCGCCTCCCGAAGGGCTGGCTGCGATGGCGCAGCTCGATTGAGGCCGTGTCCGAATCCGAAGAAGGAGGTGATGCCGACCCGTCGAAACCGTGATTCTGGTATGAGGCCCATCCGGGCCGAGCACGGACACCGACGCCTCTCGGGGCGTCTGGAGGGAAACGGATGTCGAAGTGGAGAAGGTTCGTAGCACTCGCCGCGGTCGCGTTCGTGATCGCCGGATTCGTGACGCTGACCGCGCAGACGCCGCCGGGCGGTCCTCCGTCGGAGGAGATCGAGCGCGAGGTGGAGGAGTGGCAGGCCGAGTTTGCCGAGACGACGGCCGAGGTCGAGGCGTCCTTCGAGGAGCTCGCCGGCGGTGGCGGTGGCGGCGGCGGCTGCTCGGGGAACCCGTGGTGTCCGCCGAGCTGCATGTCGTGCGGCGGCATCTCGTTCTGACGGCTCCCGGCGCCCTCGCACGCACCCGGCGGTGACCGCGCGGGAGAGCGTGACGTCGGGTGAACGACGGGACTCGTGATGGCCCGTTCGTGGCGGCGCCCTGCCCGCGAGGGCGCCGCCCGACGGCGCTGCCGTCGACGGTACGGCGGTGGGAGGGACTCGGAATGCGCGCACGGATGGTTCGTCTGCTCGGTTGGAGCGCCCTGGTGATGGGAGGCGCGACCTGGGCCTCGCCGCCGATCGCCGTCGACGGCCGCGTCGTCACCGTCGACGGTCGGCCCCTGAAGGGGGCACGGGTCGAGCTCTGGGCGGGGAGGCCGCGCGATGCGGTGCGTCCTCCGGAGCCCGGGGTGCCGATCGCGACGACCCGCTCGGGAGCGACCGGGAGGTTCGAGCTGCCGGCCCCGCACCTGGGGGCGTGGGAGGTGGTGGTCGAGGCGGACGGGTTCGCTCCTCGCTCGCACCGGCTCCTCCCGCTGCTCGCGCCGCTCTCGCTGCCGACGCTCGAGCTCGAACCCGCGCGACCGGTGGAGCTCCAGGTCGTCGCCCCCGGTGGGCGACCGCTCGAAGGGGTCCGTTCTACGACATTTGGAGCTATTGTCGCTTTTGAGACCAAAATTAGTTAATACTTTTACGTGGTTTTCCTACAACTATAACGAAACACTTCTAAGTTTACATCTATTAGTCGCTGAGCCTTACAGAATGAACACACATAAAGAGTATAAGGTGCGTACGGTATCACCGCCGCTCTAAACACTCATATTCTGGCTGCGCTCTTCAAGCACCGTCCCCTCAGCATGTCACGTGATGCTAAACACGATTCCAGACAATTCCTCCATCGGCTTTGTTTAAACCAACACAAAGTGAAGGCTGTAAGCAAGTGTCACTCAGGGTTGCTTAACTGTTGCTTATAGTAGTTTAGAAGGGATAATAAGATCCAAGTGAGTCTAGGTTATATTTGGGAATACTTCGGACAATGAGGTTGAGGTTGACTTACAAGGGAATTGCCTAATCAGCTGTAGTTAATTTTGCATTCGAATGACTTGCAATCTAGTCGGAGTTAAGGTGGGACTCAAGCCAGCCTGTGAGTCTCTTACTACTGAAAAATATCTCATGGCTACAGCGCTAATATTTTAAAAGGGATGGGGACGCATTTGCCAACAATGTAGTTAGGCTTAGTTCCTCTGGCGCATATTAAAATATTTGGCGACGAAAGAATAAAAGGGCTGAAGAAATTATATAGCATATAAAGGAATACTTATCCAGCTTAGCTACCGAACAATTTGTAGAAGTTGTTGCAATAATTAGCAGAAATATGTAATCTCTATTGCACTTCTTTATACAAAACAATCAACATATCTGCTTATAATAGTAAACTCCCTTAACTTTCAAATGTTTATCAACTGGTTACATTGACCGATGGGGAACATTAATGGTTTTAGCAATGGTTTTTTCCCTTCCTAGGGAACGATGGTGGATCATAATAGAGGAATTTTTTGCCAATGATTCCAGCCCTGTTGGAACTGATCTCGCAAAAACTCTTCGATAAAAGAAAAGTTACTTTTTTGATTATGAAAAAATGTGATAGAAAATTCTTAGGGCACGGTGTAAATTAATTTTTGACTAATTACAACTTTACCTCTAGGAATTGGCATCTAGCATATACATACATATGGACTTGATGGTCCAATGGTTAAGATTTGTATTTTTAAACCAATGGGTCGTGGGTTCGAATCCCTGTGCTCCTTTATTAAAAAAGGCAAGCTATTGTGGTTCTGCTCATGATAAATATATAATGATTGCTATGTGTCCGCCGAATTTTAGTTTTAATGTTTTCATATCTGTCTTTAACTTAAGGCTATTTACTATTTATGAAGTCTGTCAAAGACTAGACTATGACACACTTCATGAACAGATATGTAAAATTTACATACCGGTTCTGAGGCACTGATTAAACCATTCTTTCTCAACCCCGTAAGTGGGTATTTGAGTTTTATGTGGGTTAGGTTGAGACCACGGGTACTAGGGGGTCCAAAGTAGACTTAAGGATAAGTGAGGTGTTCAGGTTAAATAAGTTTCTGTTCGCGAATTTTTCTACAGACTAACTGATATCACATATCTTACAGTATATTCTACTGGGGTTTTTTTGCATCAAAACACTGGAAGCAAAATGACAACTAAAATATTATTCCTGGTTTGTTTCTCCACTGCAAGCTTTTTCGTTTTACACCTTGCAACCATGTTATGACTTCTTATTGGAAGTTCATTGTGCATTTTGCACTAGCTAATAATCTCTGATTAATTGTACTCCTCTGGATTCAGAGGGGTACTTTGAAATTTTGGTTGCACGAGGGGGATAATATACTGCTGGAGGTTGAGAAGCGCTGGTTGAAACTACTTCCGTTATGCTCGTAGAAGTTAATTTCATGGTTATAGGATTCCCTCAAGGCTACTGTAGCAATAATCTGCTACTCTTATTTATGTTTCAAAGGGCATGACAATTGATATTTCAAAAGCAGCAGCATAATTTGCAACCGGTAGTAATCAGTAAAGAACGACTTCTAGTCGCACGAATATTTGACATTGGTCTGGTTGAAACTAGGTACCCTATGGGTCGACTTTTTACGCAGAGCAGGGATACATGTGTGAAAGGAAAGACAACAAGACTCCCTAGGATGGTGTTTTTTTGTCGATTTCAGAGTAGCTCCGCTGAATAGTAGTACCTTTGGTGCCGTTATCTATCAGTAGAGGAAGCTTAGGTTTCCTAAGGGCGCTGAATGAGAGAAAAACATCACCCGACATTCAAAGTTTGCTGATTTTATTTACTTTTCAGAAACCGAGCATTTGCCGAGATATATGAAGTAACAAAAAGGCTGATTTCGTGTCATTTGTGGGCTAGAGTTGTTTTAGGGGCATTTCTAACATTTATCGGTTGGGGTTATTTGACACAGCTACATTTTACAACCTACCTGCGCAAAAATTGCATTTACAATTCAGTTTTAAAGATACTAGAAAAATAGAAATAGGTCACCAAATGATTTTGGCGAGGTCGTGTATTCCCCATAAAACTGAAAGAGCTAATAATGAGTGCCAACAAAAAACAAAGCCCTCTCCACAAATCTTTGCGCGGCGCGAATTGCGGAAACAGCGGCTTTATGTTATTATATCTTAATGTTATTTGTTAAATTCTTTGAATCATCGGATCGTCGGAGTAAACCCCTTTCCCAGTTGGAAAGAACGGACCCCGGGGAAAGGCCCCACTGCTTATCAGGGGGCTGCATTGAGAGATTGCCAACAAAGAACTCTCTGACAACGTCAAAATTAAGCCGAATTAAGTAAAATTAAGACTTGAAACCCAGTCAAGCTTTTAAAAAGCCAAACTCGTTATTGTTTTGTTGCTGACCCTGTTTTTAGCCTGAGGCAAACGCAAAGGCAAACGTGCTTGAAGAGAGTGCTTGAAAGCATTCGAGTGTGCCTGCTTTAAACAAATATAGTGACAATATGATAAGACAAATTAATTTGACGAAACCGGTATTGCATTTAAATCAATTGCATTTCAATATTTTAACTTTCTCGTAGCAATTGGACATTTTAATTTAAGTTGTTACGCCACTTAACCGTTCCCTTGCCTCCTCGGGAGGAAACAGAGATGCTTTGTGGAACATTGCTTTCCGTTGTTTTCCTTTTTAGATTATAAACTCATATTGGATTTTAATATGATTATTTTCTCTCAAACCCCATAAAACATAACGCATAATCAGTTAAGTCGGAACGCGTAGCAATTGAAAAGTCTCATTGCAATGTAGAATTCACAGAGCCGCAAACGCAAATAAACGCCGAGACAAATGTCAAGATTGTTCACATCCCATGTGAAGGCAGTCACAGTTATTGGTGGCAAAACTATTTGAAAATACGGATTTCTACGACGACATCTAAAATGCTTAAAACATGAACCTAGCCAAATTCATAATATGAGGACAAGTACAGAACACATGGGCGCGCGGCTAAAGGGGCTGAAGGGGCTGCAGCCCCCCCCTCCCGCAGTTTGTGAAGATGTTACGTTTTTTCGGGCAAAGGGCAAAAAAATTCATTGCCGTAGCACTAAGGAATTTTTTTACCAATTCAAAGTGGCGGTAGTTTAACCTATCTTCCTTAGATTCAACCCTCTGCAGAACCGTCGATTGATGTCCCAATAATTTTCGGGCAAAGGAGTATTTTTTCGGAAAAAAAATCCACAGCCCCCCAAATATTTTTCGTCCGTTGCGCCTATGGCCAAACACAAGGCGGGTAGATGATACATAGCGAGAAAGTATTAAATGATGAGATTGTTTATGTATTCTATCGCCATTTTAGGATCATTGAATTTCATTTCACAATACACGCTGGGTTCAGACAGCAGCACCGGCCTTGAATGCTTTAATAACTAACAAGTGACACACTAAAAAGAGGGAAAGGGGAGCAGAGTATTTACATCCTACAATACGTATCTTTGGATAAAATAAAACTTTCTGGGAGTAGAAGCTCGAATTCTGAAGAAGCTGAGGCAAGAAAAGTGTAGTCAGAAGTAGATAACAGACGAAAACAAGTTTCAGCATGTAGGCGGATCCTAGAAAATGGAGAAGTATAAAGTGTTTTTCCAGACGTATTGTCTCATCCAAATACGCTTTTGAACAAAAGCGACACTTAAAATGGTATACTACTCCTGAGCGTATTAAGTTGGGAGTTCGGTCCTTAAGCTTAAAAAAGTTAGATAGACAAAATGAGGAAAGGAAGATAAAAATATTAACTTGAAGATAAGGAAGAAAGGCTTTTATTTAGTTGTGTTCGAAGCGCGGGTGAATGGAGCCCTGTAAATGGTGAAACAAACCTAACGTTACACTTTGGAGCCAAAGAACACTTGAGGCTCTTGAACAGAATTCGGATTTTACTGTAGCCAAAATTGATAAAATTAACGGGAAATCTGTTGTTTGTTTTTCTTAACAAGCGTGGTACGTAGTTTACAAAGGTCTTCGATAAAGGACGTAATGGTAGAACAAATATTAAAATACGATTGACAAGTGTAAAAATATGACTTTTCTTGTATTCCACGGAAAGAAAACTGTCGAAGCGCGTAAATGAGGTTTTGTGATACACAGTACACCTTGTTTTCTTTATAAGAAACCTAAGCAACTCCTTGAGCCTCGAGATTCTTAAATACTTTTCAATTTCAGGCTTTAAAGGTTTCTTAATTTATCTAGTTTCAGCGTTATAAGTTTCTTAAGAAGTACTTCCTTAAAAATCATGTAAGACTGTTATATGCACTCATAAAATACCATTTTAACACGCGGGAATACGTAATATGTGCTAATATATATGGACTGTTGCAGGAAAATATTATTTCCACCCATACTTTTCACAAGTGTCTCTGAAGTTTGGATTAGTTCAGGCTGCCTAAGTTTCTTATGTTTCTTATGATAAAAACAACGTGTAGTACGCGAAATAATGGTACCAATATAAGGAACAAATCGTACCAATAGAAGGAACTGTAACTGATTATCACATTCAAGCTTGACTGTAAATCGAATAATTTGGTGCTGTGAATTGAGGTAAGTTAAAAAGAGTTGTATATGTGAGGAGATGAGAATGATAATAAGCAATCATCAACGTCTTTTCTCTACGAAAGAGGACGAAAATCAGCTGGACAAAGTCTCAATCCATCGAACCAGGATCTACCTGTTCATAAAGGATGCTATTAAAGAAAAAGTCATTCCTTTACAGACTGTTGCAATGAAAAACTTTGAAATAGTTTACAAGAAAGGAAAAGATCTGATCTGGGATTATCAAGCAAGAGGTACACTAGTAAACAGTGATTTGATGTCAAAACTGGACTTGTTCAGAATTAGTGTTTTGGTTACGTCAGTCGGAAATAAAGGATAAAAGTGTCGTGGGTAAGAAAATCGCGTGTGGGAAAGGGAGTAAAAAGTGGACACAAGGTATTTAGCTGCATTATATGATTTTGTACCAATAGCAGATAAAATAGGTCTTTACGGGTTAATGAGGACGTTTGCTTAATGATGTTATTGGCGTTGCCAAAATAGAAGGGGCCATCTGTCACGGGGTTACCCTCTAAAATACCACCTCCCAGCAAGTAACCCACCCGGGTTCTTTAACTAACGCTGAACACAGCGGACGCAGTGAAATATACGAAAATACAACAACGAAGTGTACAGTGATAACAACTCAAATCACCTTTTAAAAACACAACAACAAAAACAACGTTACAAAATCAAAGCAGAATTGGGACAATGTCCTTTCAATGAAATCAACGTTCGCACAATAATAGCTCACCAACAGTCTTTGTTATAATAGGTTGAAATTCTTTGGCGCAATGGACTGTAATTTGTCTATGATGTCATTGCCTGACCAGGTTCTCGAGTCTTTCGAAGATAAGGCATTAACCCAGCCAGTATCTGCGTAAGGTTGACTCCCTCAGTCTTGTCGTCCTTTCATGGGTTTTCGATACCCTTATATATTTTTAGCGTCCCATGTATCTTCGGACATAATACGTTCCTGGTATTTCATGACGTCTTGGCATTTTGTAACACTGTCCGTCCAAATGAGAGGATTAAGATTCTTTGCATATCGGTGACGTTTTACTTAACTGCATCACCCTGGTGAGCATTTGTTTACATCACGACAGCAGTCTTGTCTATTCCTACATGGACCACAGCCTTTATGTACACCCTGTTCCTTCTGGGGTAACCTAGTACGTACTAGCTTGTCTTTGAGAGACTTTACTCTACGAAAGAAGACCAACGGTTTTGAGTCACATAATTTCATGTGCTCCTCATCACATCCCAAAATATTAAAATTATCCGACACGATCTTATATGCAGTACCGCTTAATGCTGGGTGATACAACAAAGCTTAGACATCCATGGAATCCCTTTTTTCTAGTGAGATGTTCCTCACCATGTGCTGCCCTTGCTCTTGTCAATTGGTCAGATACTTCTTCTTCTAAGTGTCTTGTCCTGCGAGGACGTTGACGATCATGGTTCGCCACAGCTTCCGGTCTCTTGTTGATTTATGCAATTCTTTCTTTCCCTAGCCTGGAGTTGCTCTTACGTATCTGTTAAGGATCATCTTTATGTCTACTATAAAGGCAATAGTAGGCTTTACAACATTGCTATTGCCAAGAGTTCTCTCTCTTTCTTTCTTACCAACTTTTGTTGTAGGAAGCTTATACTTTTTTACACGATGAATCAGTGATCTCTACAAGTTGCGTATTTTCTCGCGGGAATGACAAATTAAACGGCCATAAGGTGTTAGATAAAACACTAAGTTAATAAACTGAGAAAAAACTAACATATCTCTTTGACTCTAATATTCGAAGATAGTCAATAGTTACAGCGGTCTTTTAGTCAAAAACGTTTGTCAGAATGCAATGTTAAAAAATCTACCTACAACAAGATACTATGCATTTTCAGTCAATTTCATTCTCGCGCAAACATGTTGGCAAGTAAATTAGCAATTAATTGTGTATTCAGCATGATCATTTCCCCGGCGTCTCGAAGGCCCTGTGATATTAAGCTGCCCTTGACTTCCTCAGTTTGAAACAATTAGCATATTTTTTTGATCCAGGACATCTAAAATCTTTAAGTGGAAACTGTATCTCTGCAGATTCAAGCCATTTCATCATCTCGTTGCCGATTGTCCAGGTTTTACAGCCTTGCGTTAGCACCAACGATAAGTTGAAAAGATCTGGATGTTTTAGTTATTTTGTATCTTGAACTTGTTACAGTTACCTTAAAGTGTTCTTAACAATAAAGGAGACTTTTTTGTTTCGTAACAGTGAAACCCAGATTTGTCAACTAGCTTGATTGCTTGTTTTTGGCTCTTTCGTAATATGGCGTTTTTGTTCTACAATGCATTCAGCGTTTGCTACAATCATCGCTGGAGCTATTGATTCTCTACTTCTAGAAAACAATCTACAGTGTGCTCTGCAGATAGCCTTTTGGTCTGGCAATAAACTATCATAAGCAAACCCTGGGTTGGTTATATTATGGTCTCTCAGACAGAACGTTTAAATTCTCTTCAGTTTTTATGAATCTTGCCTGTAACTGACAATAAAGTAAACCCTAATTCCTGCATTGTTCTAGTTTTTCTTCGATAGTTCAAGTTTTAAACACTTCCAACCGTATTACATAATCACTTGTCTCCGTCTTACATAGTCTGCCATTTTTTATCTGTAAAAACATTTTGCTTGCCTCTCTGCCTTTTCAATGATAAAATTTTCGTAGTCTTTTTTCGACCTCTCTTCAAATGTGTTCTTAAAATTTGCTCTTAGGTTCTCTTCTCTCAGCTGTGAGATCAAATGTAGTAGCACTCATTCATTGCTTTGCCTTTCTCTAGTAATTTCCTAGAATGTTTCCTACTTCCTCAATAAATATTTGAGCTATGTCTTCAGCATTGTTTTTGACTTTATTGACTTTATACATCTGCTCCCGACTCAATTTCGGCGAAGAGGTTTTTGATTTTAATACTATATTAAGTTTCACCTCCAAATACTTCAGCTTCTTAGGAATGTCTATCGTTCCTCCTACTTTGTACCTTGGTAGAAAATCAATTTTGGCTTGCTTATTTTACTAACCGCACTAAGGAGTCTCCAATTGCTACCTTTGTGTGTAGATCTTAGTGCGCGCATATATTCGACAGAGTTTCGAAAGCTCCAGATTATGAGGATGTAACTATTTAATGTCCAGTCTTGCCACCTCTTACCCCCTCCCTATCCAAGTTTTTTTCTTGCTGGTTATAGTCAATTGTAATGCCAGTTCCAGACGTATGCATCAACTATTCTAGCTATCCCTTTGGCACGTTTCATATAATTTTCAACTAATAGTTGAAGTTTTCCTTCTATGGAAGAGTATTCAACTTTGAATAGCCCTCTGTAGAAAACGTCAAAAGACTTCTTAGTTATTGATATCTTTTTCTTCCACAAATTTTGCTGTATCAAGCTTCGACACAATAAATCAGGCCAAAAATTGAAACATGAAAAAGACAAAACTAGAGCCTTCGAGCTACGTAATTGATCTTCTTATTTTTGGAATAGAATTGATGTCAACATACCGTTTTCGGAAAAATAGCCTTTTTAGGTATTGAAGCGGTGCAATCAAGCAGTGCAAGGACCGCGGCATTTCAAGTATGTAATCCAATAGCTGTCTTCCTTTGATAATCGCAATTCTTTTTTTAGAAAATTCATTTTGCACGTCTTCTTGAGAGTTGAAATGCAATGTTTTATGTAGTCAAATTTCATAAATCTAGGAGTCAGCATCTGTTTCCACTCGAGCTTTACAGACTGTAAGTAACAATAAACTCTATTATATAGTAACAATGAGAATTGTTAAGTAACTTCGCATTACCCTGTTTTGATAGAACCAATGATATTCGGTTAAAGATCATAAATTTCGGGGGGATTGTGCCCCTAAGTTGAAATGGTGCCCCTCAAGTTAAAATTGTCCCGTACTTCTAATTTTCACTCTACACTCTCTTCTGCTGATTTTTTTTTACACCCCCGTTAAGACAGTAGCAGTACTAGCAGCCTAGTACAGATCAAAGGGTCGCATGTGGGCCAAAGAAACGTTTTGCTTTAAAACAATACACTTCTTTGAATAAGTAACTGGTTAAAAAGGAACTAAAAAAATTGGAATCCATCGAGTTGTAGTACCTATAAAATAATTCCAGAGTAAGCGTCCGAGTATAAGTCAATCAGTAAGGTGATCTGAGGACAAGGCACATAACAAGTTCAGGATATGAAACGCACTTCGTCAACATGCTCAAGGTACCGTATCTTAGCTGCAAAACAAAGTTTTCTGTAATTGACGGATAACACGAAATTCCCTACGAAATCATTTGAGTATTGAGTTCAGTAAGAAATTTCTTTTGATAAGCGTTTTCGCCGTAAATTTCTCACAGCAATCGTTTAGAATAAACAAAGGAAACATTTAGCGTTGAATCAATAGGAAACTAGAGAACCATAACAAACTATAGAAAATAACACGTAGGTGAGTGACACGTCTTCTGTAACTTGCGTTGTTGAGAAACGTTTGAGTTTATTTGTCGACAGAGCACTGCTGTCTTTGTTGGGTTGAATGGTGCTTCTAAAGCGTCAAGATGACACTTATATCGTTCTTTTTAAGCTAATACCCTAAACAAATCTTCTTGGTAGTTGATAGCAGATGTTAGGGTTACGTTTTGATAAAAATACTCGTTGGGTTGTCTATTGCTGTTGTGTTGACGATATATTTTCTATTTTCAAAATGTAAGGTAAGCAATTTCTCAAAAAGTTAATGAATTGCATCCTGCTCTTAGGTTTAAGTACAAAAAGGTAGAAAAAAGATTCACACCTTTATTAGACGTTCACGTTCAAAAAGACATGTGGTATTTATAGAAAACTTTTATTTGTAGGACAATATATACACTGGAAATCATTTTGCTCTACAACTCGCAAAACCAATCTCATGGCTTCCTTTAGTTCATTGCGCTCTTTTAATCTTCTGAACCAAAATATTGACCGATGAAACGCTCAGTACATATAGAACTGCCGTGGATATGAAACTTTCCCTAGGTTTGTCAGAAAGGATAACAACCGCAGTGACCTAACGTTTCCTGACAGTGCAATCGTCTGTTGCTTATTTTACCTAAAAGTTGCTGCTGATAGCCCTAACAGACATACTATCTTTTACACATAAAAGTTCCATAGTATATAAATCATGCATCGCTGTGCAAGCGAATATACAGGCCATGAATAAGATTTACTCTCACAAATTTATCTTTCTAAGTTTTTCTTTGCTTTCTGTAAGAGCCATTCCTACCTTGGAAACCTAGCGCCCAACCTATGATGCACCTAGACTGCCAATGACGCCCAAGAGAGCAACATGCAACTATGAGCCTTATGAAACCTAATGAAACATGAATTCTACTGTGGCATGACCCCTTTGCCCCCCATCCCCCAATAGACCATCATTCAGAACGACCTTGTATACCGTTATGCCTCAAAATTCCATGCTTGTCCATAATTGTCATGCTTATTCACATACTTGTACTTGTTCACATACTTGATTTGATACTAAATATAAGAATACAACAAAAACTAAATTAATGACTAATAACATAATAGCTAAATACAAACTACATAACAATCAATCAACAGTTAATTCAAAAGCAGATAATCAAAATTAATATATAATTAAAGGTAAAGAATTACGTACCTCTTGGGTCCTGGTATACTCTTGGCCAAACCAAGCCAGACCAAACGTCTTCTCTCCATACTACTGAAATCTGCAGGGTCACATATAACTGTAGGGGAAACGAGACCATTAAATTCTCAGTAAAAATTAGTGAAATAATTGCCAAAAGCTCATTATGCGTGTTAGCGACAGTATAAACTGAGAAAAAAAAGTATGTGTTTTCCTTAAGAAAGAATTTACTACTAAAGAATGTTAATGGGTGATGGACAAAACAAATTCTTTCTTGCTTATTGATCGCATTGAATTTGTATTCATTTTCAAACCCTGTTTACAACTGATTGTTTATTGAAATCAGATTTTTTCGCAAAAAGCAAATCGCAATT
>JAAAKM020006971.1:120077185-120124873 GCA_010016025.2 Alatinidae sp. Z8VKAUB7J3
GGTGGCTATTTGACCTTCTTACATTTGTTTGCTTGGTTTCCAAGAGCCAACTTCTAAAGGAGGGTTCTTAATCAATATTTTACAATATGCAGACAAGCCTCACTGTAAGTGTCCAAAGTTTGTTTTGGCGTGTCTGACAGGAATGAACAAGGGCACATTAAAAACCTATTAAAGCATTTGCAAATAATTTAACTAGCTTTTAACGCCGACATACCTCCCAATAACTTGATTTTGGAACTCCATTGGCGTACGCCTTGGCAAACTTGCTCTCCTTATTTAAGGCAGTAATTGCTGCACTAAATTGACTCATCGGATGAAGATCTTCAGGAAAGTTATTCAGCATCATAACTACGTGCTGAGGCAATTCCGCTCTTGCTGCGAATTCTTTGGAAATTGAATCGACTTGATCTTTCGTGGGGATTTCACCAGTCAACAACAGCCACAGAATGCCCTCAGGAAGTGGTTCCGATCCACCCTCGGCTTTAGGTAACAGCTAAAATAAAACAGTTATTGATGATACGCTAGTTAGCAATTTCCTTGAAACTTTAGTACCATTTGTAAAAATTTGAGTTATGTAACGCTCTAATTGGAAGCGCCGTCGTCCTTCGATTGATTCCTTTACAGGAATTCTATTAGTTAAGCTTAGTTCTCGCAACTGCTTAAGTGCAAAAGACCACTGTGAAAAACGTGTCGTGGCCATTGGCTGCGACATTATTGATATCAAAACATGTGGACAATACCACTCTCGATCTTTCAATTTTATTTCGAACATAGCTGTGGTCTACACGACAGAACACTGTAAAGATGGTTTTGCAACTGTTCTCACAAGAAGAGGTTTGAAACAGGAAGACAATCCTTTTGATTTCTTTCATTTTGCCCTAAAATTTCTTGTTCTTCCTGTTTCAAATCTCCTCTTGTGTGAACAGTTGCAAAACCATTTTTACAGTGTTCTGTCATGCAGACCACAGCTATGTTCGAAATAAAACTGAAAGATCGAGAGTGATATTAATGGTATGGATGTGTACGTTAATGGTAGATCAACATTACAAGCATTGAAGTAATTATATAAGTCACATTTGTACACTACTATCCATTAAAAATCTCAATCAAAGATCCCTGATGAGCAGTGGGCCCAACATTGAAACTACCCTAAATAAACAGAAAATCCACCAAACAGACTAACTAACAAATAAAGGGCAGCTGGAGCATTCAAAGGTAGGCCTAATGCCCATCAATTTAGGCTATCGGCAAAGAAGCAAGCCACGAGGCAGGCTCAAATGTCCAGTAGGAATGCCTATTGCGGATTATGGAAAACAGATACTACATCCATTCCTCACCAGTACCAAAGTATCTTCCCGTCCGGTTCCTGGAATCCCGTTGAGAAACACTGGTCTACATGGCCCTTGAATACATTAGTATTATCAGTTTACAGGGCGGGCTATACTAGGAAGACCATTTCAGAGCTACTGCAGTTTTGTATGTCGACCATGAGGATTTTTATTTCCTGAATGGTCGTGCTTTATGTATTTTCAGAGGCTACGATCAATGCTTCAGAGCACCAGGGGCTGTCGTAGACTATTTCTTCATATCATGGTGTATGTTCACATTCGAGTAGTTAGGACTAACACCTCACAGTGATCCTCATAGCGGCGTTATCCAGGCAGAGACTTTGGCGCTAGTACTTTGGTCGGAACTTTTACAATGCAAAGGCAAACAAACCCGCGAGTGAGTTTGGTCATCAGAATCAAAAGCATGTATACTAACTTACCACAACTGCATCATCGTAAAAAGCGATGCCTAGAGACTCCAAATTCACCACCTGATCCATTACTGGCCTCCAATATTCTCCTTCGTAGCTCAACAATCAGTCACAGTCGACTCTCGATTTTTCACACTTTCTTTTCCATGGAGGTGATCAACATGGCCATCAAACAAGCCGCGACAAGTCAAAACGAGGTAACAACAACAGCAGGGCGTAAAAACGCGGCAAAAGTCCTGAAGATTCCAGAAGGAGGAAGAAAAATTGGTCTGTGTCGCAAAGTTCGAACTGCGCTGTTTCTTTTTTATGAGAATTACCTAAATTTTCCAGAGCCTCATGATTCTTAAAAATTCAGCTGAAGTGAGCCTCAAATATTCTTAAATTATTCTTAAATTTTTCTGAAGTATGGTTGTGGTTTTCATGGAGCGAATGAAGGAATAACTAGTGAAAACTTTATTTTTACTTCCACTGCAGCGTGCTTCGAATTAAATGGCATTATTGAGGGACGCAGGGAAGTTGCAAAATTCCATTATTTTTTTAGATCTTGGGACCAAGTCCAACGTATTACACTGGTGTACAAATTAGAGAACTAACAAAAGACAAAATTTCAATTTGCCAGATGCTCCAATTTAATAACAAACCAAATTGGTACATATTAAAACAAAGCAAAGAAATACAAATGGAAATATGTATCAAGAATCATAACAAATTTCATAGCAGCATACAGGAACCTCAAGATTTAAAATTTTAAAATTTCGGTTTGGTATCATTTGAGCCTGAGGGTGATTCTTAAAATATTCTTAGATTTTAAGGATTTTGAGCCTCATGATTCTTATTAAAATAATTCTTGTAAAATATAAACAGTGTACCATTGATTGGATAAGGGATTCGTCTCTTGGTACTAAGCTTCACCTGACACTGGCTACAGCTAATTGTCCGATGCGAGTGAGAATCTTTTTAACTAAAAAGTTAAACCGTAGGAAAGAACATCAGCGATGGACGAGCCAGGTTGAAAACGTAGTCACAAACCCAGCAATAACAGGCGTAAAAGAATCATGATGTTAACCAGAGAACCTCAGCCTAAGCCAAAGATCCCCGTGCTAACGCAATAAAATAAAAGTAATTGATTAGATCCTGAGCTTTTGATGTTTCTCACATCATATTTACAGGTAGATTACAAGCGTGATAAAGTAAGTCAATAAAGTAAGGTTGAAATAATGCCGCATATTACAAAAATTCTTTGATATTGTCTGCAGGCATTTGAACTTCGTAATCTTCTATAAGCAAGTTCAAGTTCAAGCATTAGTTCAAGAACTTTAGCATAATTCCACACAATTTGCAATGTTCCAAAAAACGAAGAGTCAACTTGTACTTTCCAAGCTTATACTCTAAGCGTTGAAATTTTCTGAAACATAACAATGTTCCATGTCCATATCCTTTGTTAAAAATATCAGATACAGATGACCCAGGTGGAAAACATAATCTTGTCACACTTTATCGTTTTAACTCGCTTTATTGTTTTATCATGCTTTATCGTTTTATCATGCTTGATCGCTTTTTCACGCTTTATCAATTTGTCACGCTTTATCAATTTGTCACACTTTATTATTGTATCACGCTTTATTATATTATCATGCTTTATTGTTTTATCACGCTTGATAGTTTATCACGCTTTATCATTTCATCACGCTTTATCGTTTTAACATGCTTTATCATTTTATCACGCTTTATCGTTTTAACATGCTTTATTGTTTCATCATGTTTTATCGTTTTATCATACTTTATTATTTTATCACACTTGTAATCTACCTTTGAAAATGACGTGAGAAACATCGAAAGCTCAGTATCTAATAAACTGTTTGTATTTTATTGTGTTAGCATAATAATTCCTCTGCGGCGGTATGTTGGGTGTTTATATTTATCGCAGGAAAGAATGGAATCAACCACAAAGTTGACAAGGAGGACGGCACCTCCACAGTAGTTTAAGCATTTTATCCTGTCCCTCTAAACCCCTTCAGGCACGCGCTAACCCTAATTTTTTAAAGGTTCTCCATCTCTTTTTAGGGAACTTTGACTATGAAAGCCACCCCTCCTGGTTCTGTAGAGCCAACGTCGGAGTTGCTTCGACGGCGCTATGAACGCAAACGTAGTGGCAGCTGGCAGAAACTAAATGTTTCGTTTCTTTTAACACATTGATCTTCAGAGAAGATTAGAGATGGGGATATTTTCTGCTCTTTTATTCCTTATTTTTGCCTTTTTATTAGTTCTCTTAGCCATAGAGCTTATGTTGCAAAATATAAGCAGCTGAAATCCAGAATTCCATGAGGTGAATGACTGATGACAGAGGATGAAAAGCTCAATGGTGAAAACGTAGGACCACTAGGAATTGAGCCCCGTCCTTCAATGTTGCAACGTGATATGCTACCATTACACCATGGTCCCTTACCATTGAGGCATGGAAATTGGGATGATATTTGTTTCGGTTTACGTCACTATACTCCCTCTCGTACCGCTTCTAGTTTGATTGTGATACCCTCTTAAAATTTACATATGTACTGATGGGATTTCAACTAAAACTTTCGCTGTAGAAGTACACGGTAGTACCGTAGTTGTCAACACATAAGTTTGGATGAAGGCCAGATGGTATGCTAAGTTAATTCCGTTCCTATTTCTGTCCTTCCGAGTAACGCCCCTTCTCGTAAAAAATATTAAAATATAAAAGGTACACCCAGAGGTGCTGTCCTAAAAAGTTAAGAGGGGGTGCTATGTGATGAGCAGTAAACGCCACGCCCACTATTATTCCCCTCTATGCTGCTACGCAAGATATAAATTTGAAATAAGTGCAAATATTCACAGTGCTGAAAATGTTTAACCAGATATTATGACGGCCTTTATCAAACAATTCACAAAATGAATGGGAGCTCAGCCCAGTCGACAATTTTCAACTTTTTAAAAAGGGGTCAGTCCCCCTGAGTCCGCTTACGGCGTCTTTGGCTACACCGATTATTTTCTCAAGAAAAAGTCCTTGAAAATGTATAGACCCTCCTTAAATTTACTATCAAGAAGTACCATAAATCATCATCATCATCAAAGTGCGTAGGCATTTGGCCGTAGGTGAACTTTGTTCTCATTTATCACGTACTTCCACCTCTTGTTGTCTGCTGTGTTTCTTGTGGCCATGTTTGCGGTCAAGTTTGTACAATCTCTGATGTTGTACGATGAAATCTGTCAATAAAAGTGCCGTCTTGGAAGACTAATAATCCATTTCACGTTAAAACTATAAAACCCGAAAAATACCTTATGATTTATCAAAGTCCTATGTACGGGCGCACGACCAAAGGGGCTTAGGGGGGCTGCAGCCCCCCAGTTTGTTAAAATGTTATATATTTTCGGGCCAAAAAATGTTTTGGACCCTTTTATAGTTCCTTAATAAGAAATAAAAATGAAATAATTTTGAATCTTACCGTTTGCAGAACCGTCGATTCATGTCTCAATAATTTTCGGGCAAAGGAGTACTTTTTCGGGAAAGTACTCCACAGTTCTCTCAATTTTTTTGTCAGTTGCACCTATGGTTCTATGCAATAAGTTATGTAATCTACGCCTAGCTGGGACTCTTTAACTGAACCAAATAAGTTTAAATTCTTGGCAAGAGTAGGGTGAAACAGTTTTAACTGTTTGCCCTTATTAGTCATGTCCGCTAGGGTATCATATTTGCGTCAAAGAGTTTACGAACATAATCAAATCAGAACGAGTTTTGTAAACGCGCTGTGACATGTGATCGAGGTTTGTATGCTGGTCGTGTTTTCGCAGTGGGAAATTCAAAGAGTCATGTGTGATTTACGTTCGCAAAGGGCAAGGCCTGAAAGTTGAAAGGCGGGAAATAGAGAGAGGTGAGGAAGTTTTATAGTTTTTCACTCGACAGATTGTCCTGTTCGACCAGCTAAAAGTAAGTGGCCTCTTGTTTTACACGACGTTCTCAGAATACGTTGAGGATATAGGCGCTTGCCCTACCACAAAACTTTTCTCCCGGTGCACCATGTACCATTTTGATTTATATTTAAAGCAGGTCAAATCAAGGTTCATAACCTGTGGACACTTTAGTTGCCTTTTAGCTACGTGTCAGCCGATTTAGAGATTTTGCGATTTATCTAAAGGAGTTCAGTATCGTGTTCTGTTGCTGCCGTGCCAGCATGTAGGCCTACTGTAGGGCAGGTCATCTCTTTAGGATAGTATTATGACTCTAGGATATGGATGACGATGGTATCTCTGTATCCCGCCATGTTCTCCCATCAGAAGTTGCCACATGGCGATATTACAAAGTCACAGCGTCACGAACTCAAGACAGAACTAAGGACCATCCATATTGCATGCTGGATAGGGCCATTGCATTGGCGCTTCTCGGTCATTTGTCTAGGAACATGTGTTATATCTGTTCTCATTGATGACACATTGATGGCAGGTTCTTTCCATGGTCCGTGAGAGGCGATCCTACTGGGCGGTTGAGCCTGCTTCATGGCTTGCTTCTCTGCCCTGTATCCTAAATTGAGGGGCGTTGCCTTTGGACGCCCCAGCTGTCCTTTATTTATTTGTTAGATTGTTTGGTGGTTTTTCTGTTTATTTAGGGTAATTTCAATGTCAGCCCCACTGCTCATCAGGGGTCTTTGATTGAGAGACTGGTACCAGTCCTGGTCCTAATAGCTAGGCTATAGGAAGGGATGTAGTATCTGTTCTCATTGATGACAAATTCATGCTATGATTCTACCAAGGTGGTCCTACCGAGCGGTTAACCCTACCTCATGACTTGCTTCTCTGGCAGGTAGCTTAAATGGAAGGGTGTTGCAGTCAAACACCCCTGCTGCCGCTTATCTAATATTTGTTGGTGCATAGCCCTCATGCATAATTGCATAATAGTTGTTGAAGTAACCTTTCTTTATCTCCCAGCTGAGCAGCCTCCATATTTTATGGACCCAGTTTCTCAAAAACCAGAATAATGAGGAATCCTAAAGCCCAGCGACGGTGACCAATGGGTTTGAACTGCCATTATTTCCTTTTGTTCTGTCTACGAACTGTACTGGTGGACTAGGCTTTGACACTACGACTTGCAATAAACGGGACTACTTTTATACATATCAAACAGGCCAATGAGAAGCCTTTTATAAAGTGTACGCGAGTAAAAAAGCGGAATTTGGGACAGCTCTACTCCCTTTGTCCGATGGGCTCGAAGTACAGAATTCCCCTCACCCTGGCATCAGCTTTGTTTTGCCCAAGCCTACTCACAATGACTTTTAATATTTCGACCCGAAACTCGTGCAGCGCATTATGGTATCGTACAGGTTTTGGTATGAAACTTATCAGTTGATGTAAGAGTTACGACAACCTACGGTCTAAAAGTATTCTAGAGGTCATCTGTTGCATTTTGTAAAGAAAATTTATTATTATTTGTTCAGGGTAGTTTAAAAATCGGACCCACTGTTCATCAGGGACCTTTGAGTAAGAGATTACAATTGGCGTGTTCTGCAGATGTACACTGCTCATTAAAAATTGCTAGGCAAGTAACTATGGTAACCTGATGTTCTTAATTGTAATTTGCGTACTCTCTCTTATCTATGACATGTATGGAAGTTCCTTTTGCACCAAGTATATATTGACAGAATATCAGAAATAGAAATATTATCATCATCATCATCACTACCATCACCATCACTCTCATCACCATCACTCTCATCATAACCATCATAACCATCATCATCATTATCATCATCATCATCATCATCATTATCATCACTATCATCATCATTATCATCATCATCATCATCATTATCATCATCATTGTTAAGCTTTATTTTCGTAGGTGGTATCTCTGTTATTTCGAAAGTTGTGCATTTTGGGGGTTACATTTTGAACAGGGGGGTGGGGCTCTTGTTAAATCATTGAGGGAGGACAAAGGCTCATTTCAACTGTCCTCACAAGGGCAGTTATACACAAAGCATGAGTAAATTAGGGGCAACGTCTAAAAATAGGCCATTGGATAAGAAGAAACAACCCATGCCAGTGCTACCAGCAGATGATCCTGCATACCAGTCCGCTAACGTGCTCATTGGGTCATCAGGAGAGAATGCGCTCCGTCTCGTGGCCTTCCCCTTGCTGAAATTTGTTTGTGCTCTAGTATATTGATTACTAATCTTTGCTTTCCAGGGGAAAGGTGTTTGGGGAGGAATTGCGCCCCTCACCCTCCTTAAGTGTACAGGAGCTTAAAGAATCTGTATTCTTTCTTCTGGCCTATACTGATACATTTTGTGTAGGCATATATATTGTATATACAGAATTGAAACACAAGAAGTAGTTTGGACTTTGATAATACACTGGGTTTCACGCCAAGGCAGTCATCAGGTATCAGATACCTGAAGATCGCCTTGGCGCCAAACTCAGTAGTATCGAAAGCCTGGAATATTTCATGTCTCTGAATTCTGAATCTGCCTGCAGCTTTGAACTTTTTAATTTGCATGGATTTGTTTACTTTAGCATCATATATTATGTGGTTTGTTTGTGGCACGAAATAAGAATATTGCGCGAAATAGCGAAAACATTATGTACTTTAAAGCTTTTTCGTCTGACACTCCTCAGAGTACTATCGTCAGAATGAACGAAATAAAACGTGGGTATACTCTTTCGCACGTTTCATTAAGGTCATTCTGACGATAGTACTCCGAGGAGTGTCAGGCGAAAAAGCTTTAAAGTACATAATGCTTTCGCTATTTCGTGCAATAATATATCATGTATACATATATATTATTCTTTTTTCTTCTTACGTGCATTTTCGTTAAATACAGAAATTTATAACTTCGCAAATTTCAAGCATGTTTTCCCTACTTCTTCCACTAGGAACTTTGGCTACACTATCTTTCACTCTTCTCAGAATCAAGAAATTATGAAGAAGTTCGAGCCACATGTTTACGGGCTAGTGAATGTGCCCCATCCTTCAAAGTAAATTGGTCATGTCTTGAACTCTTGCGAACATACAGTGATAAGAGAGAGTTGTGTTTTTCAATGATTAGTATGCTTTGTAAATTGGATGAATCGACTCCGCTGAAAAACAGCAGAACTTCTCATCAAATTGTGGAAACTTTGTGTTATTTTTTAAACATGACAATATTGTCTGGGAAGGTTAAATTTGCGAAAAGGACCTTATCCGAAGCCCTCATGTACAGGACTAGTGAAAGCGAGGGCATTTTAGCCAATGTTGGCAAAGCGATAACAAACTGTGACAAGAGCTTTTTATGGCTTATTTACATCTATATAAATGAATTCAACGAAATGCCACCATTGTTATTTGATAGCAAGAAAGGTGGCCTCTCGAGACTGTTATCCAAGGAGCATTTTTCGATACCATTCACCGACTTGCAAGTAGCCAGTGTCAAGGATACAAGAGTTTATTTTGAAGGTACGTACATACATACATCAAACATGCGTACATTAAACATACATACATAAATACGTACATAAATACATACATACATACATACATACACACATACGTACATACGTACATACATACATACATACATACATACACACATACGTAATACATACATACATACATACATACATACATACGTAATACATACATACATACATACATACATACGTAATACATACATACATACATACATACATACATACATACATACATACATACATACATACATACGTAATACATACGTACATACATACATACATACATACATACATACATACATACATATGTACGTACGCATGTACATACATATATCCCCGCCTCCCTAAAACAATTGTAATATGCCCTTGCACCGTGTAACCTTCAGATAATTTATTTCGAAGTAAATTTGTATGACGTAATTTTATTACTTTTATTAACGGGAATAAAACATACAGAAGAGTGAAAATATTGCAACGAATTAAATGCAGCATGAACACTTGAATTTGATGACTCCCCCTCCCATATAAAGTGGTTGATGATAAAAAAAATAATTAGGTTGTGTAACTCATTCATACTGCTACTGTTTTTGCCAGACAGTGGTCAGGATAATTTCCTTTTCATCTTTTTGCCACTTTGGTAGCTGTATTCCTAAAATGGGGTCCAGTATTTTGTGAACAAATTGGATGTGGTTACAGCTTGTGTGATTTTCAATAATACATGATTGAGCGAAAACATGTCAGTTCTGTTATTTTCGATGATGTGTTTCTATTTTGTTCCATAACGTACAGTTCTGCCCATATGGATTTCTCATCTTACCGGCCAAACCATATTTATTGACTGAATTCGTTACTTCAAGCTCACCGACTCTCAAATCGAAGAGCCTGGGTGATAGAGTACTAAAGTGTGACGTCACGATTTAATGAATATCAGAAATTCGATAATTTTTGGACTCATTGTTTTCTTCTTGTTGACATAGACAACCTGTCCAAATTTGAGAACCATGCCTTGAGCAATCGCAGACATACACCCTTTCAAACTTTAAATCATGCCTATCAAAACCTTGTTCAATGAACCCATTTCATAATTTTTTGAACTGAGCAAAATTAACAGTGTTTCCTTGAGGCCTTTTTCCAATTCAAACAGCCGTTTCTTGCAGCTGGTACGAGATTTGAACGCAATACTTCGTATACAGGCATTCTGTGGCAGGGTTAACACTGTGATTTAGTTATAATTACGATTCCTGGCAAAAAGTTTTTTGTGACGTCATCACTTTAGTACTCTATCAAGGGTCTTATGCACAAAGCCCCAGGTACAACGAACACTTCCTTACCCCAAGAATCAAATTATCTTAGCAAGTAAATGGATAGCAGTTAAGTTTATAATCACGATAACTATCATAATTGTCATAGCATAATTATGACTTTTCGTAAGAAAGGGTTGTCATAATTATCATAATTTGTCATAAACTTGTCATAATTATCATAATGTGCCATAGGAAAGAAGTGTCATAATTAGCATAATTATCATCACTTGTAAAGTAAAATTTGCATGTTACTTGAAAGCATACCATTCTATCAGGATCTTAGGGCAATGCTGAAATGCAGCAGGGTGTAATATGGAATTTATATGAAAATTTATTATACTATAATTACATAAAAATACTGCAATCAATCAATTGTCTTATCATCAGACGTAGCCAATGCAATACTGTAGGCACAAAATCAAGAGCTATGGTAAAAGTCAGAATTAATTCAGCAATATTAGAACAGACTGCCGATTTATGTTCAATAGGTAAAGTTCATCGTTTATCACAAATAAAGTACTGCCATTTCGGAGAGGAGACGTCTCTTCATACTCAGTGCAGGTGTAGGCGAGGAAGGGGGTTGCGAGATGGGCGGAAATTGGTCAAAAATCGTCACGCATTTATGGGGTGCGGTTTAGAAAATTCGTTTTCCATGAGGTAACCAAAACGTGCAATTATATTAAAGAATATATCTCTTTATAGCAAATAATAGGCAGTCACAGTTGCCCAATAGTTTGGTTATCAACTGATTTCAGCATTTCACTTTGCATTTCGTTTCGTACTGTTTCGCCTACAGTTTCGCCATTTTGACGCATGCCGTTCGACAGTGGTAATGTCCGTAACCTTTCACAAGTAAATTAAAACTGTTAATGGTTTGGTCTCTTTTTACCCCCTCGACGACTGAGGTCTTGCGCATTATCATACTGCGTCAGTGGCTAAACATTGTCACACAACTCTGCCAACTAGATTGTCTTTAAAGTGAAACTGATGATTGCCAAAGCTAACCCGAAACTAGTTATGTAACTGGTTTTCTATTAAATGCTTCCAATGAATAATTTGCCTCCACGGCTACAAGGAGCTTCGTACTCCTTATCCGATACTTTCATGTGTAGTTTAAAGCGTGCATTAGTACCTGTACGATATGATCGCTTCTTGTAACAGTTGTATGCAGTATTGATACGTGCCAGCACATCGTCTGTCTTTTCTTGTCTCGTAGGCCTCCACGAGTGCCGGCAGCAGACGCACTTTTCTACGTTTTTACAAAGTTTTTTTCCGTATAGGCATTTTCTTGGTTGTACCACAATTTTCTGATTTTTCCAATTGTGATGATATCAGTAAAGGCATTTGTGAAAATATGGCAATTAAATCATTATTTCTGATGTTAAATTCTTAAATATCTTAACAATATCGATATCCTTAACAATCAAAGTTCTTAAGCGGCTCTTGAAATACATTCCCCTTGTAACTCCACTCCCAACCACCTACTACATACTTGATAAACAAAGTTCCGTAGCGACTCTTGGAGTACATTCCCCTTGTAACTCCACTCCCAACCACCTACTACATACTTCATAAACAAAGTTCTGAGGCGACTCTTGGAGGACATTCCCCTTGTAACTCCACTCCCAACCACCTACTATATACTTGATAAACACAGTTCTGTCACAGCCAGTTGAAGCTACAGCTGCCATTAGATTATAGAGCCAGGTGTCTCAGTGAAGAAACCACGTGCTCGCTCTCTGGTACATTCGGTATAGATAGCGTGTTCAGGGAAGATTCAACAATACGTTTATTCATCAAATGTCATAACAATTTCGCTTGTCACGGTAACGAGACTCTTCAATTCATGAATAGGAGTTAACAGAGAAAAAAAAGTTTGACTAGGAAATGAAATGACGATGAGAATTGGTGGTACTATCAAGTACTTGCTATTTTCGACCTCAAACGTGTTCTAAAGTACACGTCTTCGAGCGATGAAGTACACGTCTTCAATGCCTTATATATACATACATAGTTCTTAACCTGTTATACCATCTCGGTATCTAAGGCATCAACTTGAGTTAAGTTGATTGACTAACAATCTTTCGTTTACGACAGTTCCTCAAAAATGTTTCCATCGATATACCTAGATCTTCTTGGGGTTTTATCACACACTCATACACAGTCTTATGGTGGTATCCTACTTTTGTAAACTTTTCATCCACGAACGTAAGTCTTTTTGTAAGGCATTCATTTGATGCTCGTGCAACATGAGCAACCCATTTGATGTTGTGGTTTTCAATGTATTGTTGCAATTTTATGTCTTTTTATTGGAGGGGAGTATGTAGACAAACGTACAAGTACAACACTTTAACACGCACCAAAATCTGAAGCGTGCAAGCGAATTAGGACCTTAGGGCTACTCGCAAATTCTAACAGCGCGAGGGGTGAATAACGGCAAAATATACGAAAAATGCGAAGTTAAATTGTTTTTCCGACCCGAACAAAAAATTGAAATTCGCATCGCGATTTTATCACTTTTGCGCTTTTTAACTACTCTAAAAATAAAAAATTACAATCATTAATTCTGCTTAAGGTGAAGAAAAACCAGCAAGATCACATCTCTGCAAGTTATCTGACAACTGATACCGATGCTCAAGTCATGTATTGGCATTTTCTTGTATGTTGTGTTATCAGTCGAATTACGTTGTTTAAACAGCGCTTTCTCTTTCTTCGAAACCTTTAGCTGTATCTGGCAAGAATGTTCTCAACAATGTTATTTGCTATTGCTTATTTCCGCCTTGACTTTGCGGAATTTTCAATCGCACTTTAATCAGGTAAACAAAGTTCTGATCGCAATTTGACAAATATCCGTCGCGGATCGCAACCCGTTGATTCGAATCTTACCGCGCTATGCAGTTCCAATTTCTTAGTCCTATTTGCATCTTGATCACTCATTTCCACCTCTCTTCACACTACTGCACTCTTCAAACTAATTACTTCAGATAGACACGGGTTTACTACTGCCCCTATTTCAGAAGGGGTGACCACTACTCTGGTGTCCGGAATAAACGTCCCGGTACGTTTATTAACTTACAAGAAAATTTCCACCCTAAACATGCTTATTCCAGCCACCCCGCTTATTTATTTTTGAAATTTTTGTCACCCACACCATTTATTTCGGACGCTTTTTTTCTCTTTCGGAACATAAAATCATGAAGAAATAAAAAACTTCTCTTTAAATGCAGACTTTAAAGACTTCTTCTATATTACTTAGATGTTGTGTTTATACCTTTTACCTATGTTTGATTCGTTTATACGCGAACCCTTAAAACAAAAGCCCTTAAAAACACTACTGTTACATGGAGCTCCACATACTTTATAAAAATTTTGAAACAAACGACGCCCTTTCTGAAAATTCTTCAAAGCACAATCACAATTCCTGCCAATAAATATCGTAGAATAATAAAAGTACCTTATGTTAAATTAACTGGTATCAATTTCCCAAGTAAGGGGTTGTACTATTCGAGAATCTCCATCTTGAGTACATCTATTGCCAGAAAAAGAGGTTCATTTGTTCCTAACAGAATTAGCGTAAATAAGTGTGTGTGTTTTTCGTAGATCTGCGAACCTTTGCAGAAATCTTTCAGACACGAACGACCTGTGTTCGAGGACGAGTGACGTCATGTATGACATTCTAGGATCTGGACACGTTGCTATAATGGACGACAACTCGAGCCGTCACACTATTTATGGATGTCCCTAATTTATATCGTACAGAGACTACTATCACACTGTTGGCGACGCTTTGTTTGCAGAAGCTGAAAAGTTAATCACCGCTATTTTATCTAAATACGAAAATTTAAAATCGGTTTGTCTCAAAAACAGTGGCTTTTAGCAATTTTATGTGCTCATACCCATTTCAGTTCATAAAATTTCTCCGTAGCCCATGTGGAAAGTAGCTTATGCTGGTAAATGAAATTATCATCGAGAAGAGAAGATTTGAAATGTTAGTATAGGAAAGACACTAGAGAAATAGAAAATATGTCACCACCGGGAATCGAACTTATTTTCTATTTCCCCTGTGTCGTATCTATACTGACATTTCAAATCCTCTCTTCTCGATGATACTTTTTGACTTTCAAAGGGCTTTTGACAGGGTACCCCCACCCCACCCCACCCCACGGTTAGGATTCTTAGGAACCAGGACTCTAGGACAGCTGCCCTTCCTTCAGAGGTTGCATGTCAAAAAGGTGCATCGGTGCTTATTTCATTTTTTCGTTCCTTAAGGACTTCTAAGTCGGACTTTCAAAGGACGGGGGTTGGGGTTCTTAGATCGAACAACCGCACACAGAACGAGACAGCGAGTCTGAAATTCCATGATTTTACGGGAAGCCCTTTATGAATGGCACTTTCTTGGTTGAATCTTGTAGGCATAAAGTTTTTGTAGCTTTGGATGAAGTCAACAACCTATTCGAGAGTACAGTTATTCAGGACGAGGACAAATCATTTGTAAGTAAAAGTTTTATTAAAACCTTATACCGTAAAATACCGAATATTAGCCATGGGCTTATCGAAGTTCGTAAGCATTTTTTGTAGGCTTATATTCGGGGAGGCTTGTATTCGGAGGGTCTTTTGAGCTAACAGGTGACTTGGGTATTCCCCCAAAAAATATGCACCATTCGGTGTGCAATCAGAGAGACTAATAACAACATTTAATGCGTAGATCTCAAAAAAGAGCAAACGTGAATACAGAGGCTCTCTATATACTCTGTCCATGTTCATTCAGTAACACTGCCCTCTGCGCTACTACTTTCGGATCCAACACACAGAATTCCGAATGTAAACCCCGGGCTTATATTCGAGGGGCTTATATTCGGAAGGATATTTTGGTTAGTTTAGAGGGCGGGCCTATATTCGAGGGGCGTATATTCGGAATTTTACGGTATTTTATTTAAAACCACTTGTATACGCAACAGACCGGGAATGCTTGTTGGACTGGAGCGGCCTTGGTTACGTGGTGGCAACGACATATTCAGCTCACTTTTCAGAGCCCAAACGGAGACATTCGTTCGAAGTATCATAGGAAGTAATGTGAAGTTTATTGCGTGTGGTACATTACCTATTTTTCAGTTCATATGTCGGAGCATAATTGAGAAACGATAACACTTGCAAAACCTTTGAAAACCCTTGGCACTCTTCCTTTCGAGTCATTGCTTCGGAAAAGCTATATATAAAAAGCGCAATACTAGATGAGTCATATATCAATTTCATTTTAACTATCGAGATTTTATAAACTGTAGAGGGATTCCCTCGATAAAATAGACCGTTTAGTTACTTAATCAATCGAACTACTAAATCATTGGTGATAATTCCAAACGTGTAGAATATTGTAAACAACAAATACTACACCAAGGACGTCGTTGCTACCACGTAACCAAGGCTTCTACCGCCTTTGAAGGATTTCCATTTTTTGCCATTTATTTGCAACAGAGAGGATCCAGTCAACGTTTACACAACTTCTATTGCATTATACGTTGACTGCCACCCTACATTATTTGCTATTTGCCCCTAATAATTGACTTGCCTTCCTCGCCGAAAGTTCGTTGTAACGCAGACTGCAGCAGAAATGCTGTGATGATACTTTTATCGTTAGTTCGCAAAATCATGCCAAAGGTGGAGCCTCATATGTTGCACCTTCAGTTATGTTGTTCTCCGTGGATTAGTATGCCCCATGGCAATTGCCTCCTGTGCAGATGCCTGAGTGTAGACCAGGGCTCTCTAACTCGCGTTCCGCAGGCCAACTGCGCCCCCGGGACGACTCGCGGCCCCATCTTAATGTGGAAGATTGATGCCAGTGCGGATCGCAAAATTGATGTGAATGAAACTTGTTGTGTGCGGAGCTGAACGAACCAATCACTGTGGGGTAGAAGGCTTTGGAGGGCGGTACATCGGTCGGGCTGTCCAGTGCTTGGCTCACTCATTCATTCATTCCTCCAGTTAGCTGGGCGGAGGAGAAGTCGTGAAGCCGCTGACATCTGCTGCATGATTATTTTTATGTTTTTAAATTTTTTACTGATTGAAATTTTAAACTCATTTTTAAGAATATTTATTTAATTTATTATTTTGTTGTAAAAATAAAGATATTTGAGAACATTGGAATGTTTTATCAGCGCTTTTCTTGTGGAAATCCTGATGTGGCCGGCCTCACCCACACACGGCCTCCAGCGTCCCCCACGTAACTTGAGTTTGAGACCCCTGGTCTAGACTCATTTGCATTCGAGACATCTTACCTTCTTGCACTTGAGATGTTTTCTGTAACAAAGTACCAGTTAGGAATTGGCATGTGAAATACTACCTTTCGATCGTTGCGCACTGTTGTTGTCTACAATTGAACAAAGGTAACGGTAAAAACAGTGACAAAAAAAATTCCAACTAGAGAGCGATTTAAAGATGGAATCAAATGTAAAAATTTGAATTTTACTACAATAACCTATTAAACACTTTTATAAATTTTGCCAGATAGTATCGTACGTACGTTCTTTGCCGTGTCTTGGATCTGCCGTATGCCTGACTTGATCATCCTGTCCGTCGGTGGGTGACATATGTGGCTTTTTATCAGCATAACGCTTGTAATAATAAACAGGCTCACATTGCTGAAAAAGTAAGCACACACTAAGCATATGTCCCAGCCGGTTTTTCTGAGCAGTGACATTCTCGTTATTGTGTCGAAGTGAACAGCAAGATAACAAAATTTGGAAAGCCTGTACCTACGATAGAAGCCTTACATCATTGTTGAGCAGTATCGAGTTTAATTTTTCCGGATTTAAATTGGACTAAAAATAAGCATATGATAAGCATATTTTGAGCCTGAAATGGAGCCTTGCTTAAGCATACCTAAGCCTGTCTCCGAAAAATCATATGCTTATGAAAAATATATCCCACTCTTTAAACTGTAACACGAAAACTCTTCTGGTCTGGGTAGTGTTTCATAACGCAATGCGGAGGTTCAGTTGCATTTGATTTCGAGTCTGTCGTTGAACTCTGCTCTCCTTTATTTCAATGCTTGTCAGGCAAATTTGGCCTCCGACGCAAGATTCTCGTCTAAAGAACACTCTGGACGTCCCATTCTGTCATGTATTAGTACAAACCGGAGACGTTATAGCAGAGGTTGTGTACATTCTTGTAACGATTTCTCTTGTTGTTTTTTCAGGTCGAGGTGGACAGATTGTCTCTCATCCATCACTTTAAGAAGTTGTTGAAACCAGGATCTAGCATTGTAAGAAAATTTTTTAGTTTGTTTATTTTCGTTGTGTGAAAACTTGTTCACTCCACACAAGGCAGTTGTCACGACTAGTTTATGGAGTTATATTTTTGTCTTATCTTTTTTCTTTTTTTTCTTTTTTTTTCCTTTTTATCCTTTTATCTTTCTCTAAAATGTTCATAAAAGGGCGGCAGCTATTTTTATGTGATCATTCTTGTGGACAAGCCTTCAGAAAGGGTTATGTGCCTCCAGAGTGTTTGATATACGCAACTAAACCGGAAACGCCCTCTTGGCCATAACGACCTTAGGTAGCAACAACATGCTTAACACAGTTTTCTCTAAACGCCGCTGCGAAAATTTCTACACTATTGGAGGTATCGCGCAAGATGTTAAAAATTTTTGATCGATTAATTTAATTTAGAAGTATATTTGGTAGAGGGAATCCATTTAAATGTGATAAATCTGTAAATATTATCAGCAGCTCCTAGAAACTACTATGTCGAGAATGTCGTTGCCACCGCGTAACTAAGGCTGTTACAGCTTTGAATTTAGTCGCCTAATGTCGTGTTACGAAAAATAGTAAAATCTGCCGGATGTACCAACACAACCTTACAATTCCAACCGGAGTGTCCAGTTAGGTGCTACTTTTAATCCCATAGCCAGCCACACCTATCAACGTTATGGGCTAATGAGCTATCAGGGGAGGGGGGGGCAAGAAATTATCCACGGGAATTAAAACTAACATTAACTAGTTTGGATCACATATGATAATTTAAGAAATACTGATATTGAAAGACTGGTTTTCTGTAACCGACATCATTAGGCATTGATTGATAAAAGAATTAAATCGGAAAAGTACTAGGTCAGTGATTCTCAACGGGGGTTCGGGAACCCCCTGAGGGGTATTTGAGACGTTAAATGCGTAAAAGTGAGACAAGGGGTACAAAGGGATCCAACAGCTAATGATATATTTCATTGCTTTTCTTGTGTCAGAATGGCAAAACCATTGATAGATGGTAATAGATAAGTATTGCCCCTTGTTGCAAATATTTTTGTTTAAAATCTAGTAAGTTAAGACTCTTTAATTGGCTGTTTATTCCATGGTGTACTTGTTTAAAATCGATGACGTGAAATAATGCCGAATTCTTTCATACTTAGCAGGATACTTGAAAATTGTGGTAGCTCGAGGGGGGGAATTTACTGTCTAAGGTTGAGAAACCCTGATTTAGGCAATATATCAACAGGAGGGGAGTATTTTATCAGGAATCATGGTCCCTAAATGCCTCCATCCCCCTGGCTACGGGGCTGGTTACATTTCTCTGAAGATGGAGGTGTTTGCTATTTACAAGCAGCGGTCAGTCGTAAATACCTACAATGCTGGACAAAGATAATGTTAACTTTAACTAAATCTCGATGAAAATGACTGGAATCATGGAAGACACTTAGTACAAGAAAGGGGCTCCCGTTTGTGGTATTACACGCTATCTGCCCCTTACCTCCTATCAACAGGGAGGTGTAACATACCAGTCACTGAAATGAACATTTTTAAAATCCATCGTCAGTTGGAACGTGGGTGAGGGCAGTTTACAGTAATATTTGCCCGATATTGTAGGTATAATACTTTACCACGGAAGGTATTACCACATGTTTTCCTCTGTGTTTTTCTGCTCACCCTAGCTTTGTTTGATGCCCCGAAAAAATCAGAAGGATTGCCGTCAAACTCTCTTGTGTGATTCTTGTATCTACACCGATCTCTTAGTTGATGCAGTGATGATTGTTCGTACCTTCGTTTCCGATCTCGGTGTATATGAATTTCCTAGGGGCACATTATTTTAAGATATCAGTACGAGATTATTAAGATTTTTTGTGATTAATGAGATTATTACAGATTATTTGAGATGATGAGACTATTAAGAGATTAAACGATTATTTCTGTAATTATTGAGGTTATTTTTGGATTATTTTAAGACTAATTCAACGCATTGCAAGATTATTTTGAACTATTTGCTCCTCATGAGTTGCCATCCACACCGCCTTTCAACCCTCTTTTAAACCTTGTCGTAAACTCACACAGTTCTGTCCGCGCGCGGAATGATTCCTATCGTACTTCATTCAAAGCGCGGATGGATGCATCGCTTTGTCGTGATCCATACAACAGATTCAAGCGATAGCCTTGATCAGTGGCGAGATCCTGTCTATTTTAACTCTGTTAAAAGGCATTACCACGGGAATATTTATCGCATGTTCGCCTTTGTGTTTTGCTGCCTCAGCCTGATAAAGAGATTATCTAATTTGATGTATACCTCCACAAAATCAAGGGTTTCGTCACACCTCCTCCCCGACGGTAGCTCTTGAACCTGTTACAATTCATTAACAGATTTGGTATTTACATACGGTAAATGTTCGATTAAGTGCCTCTCTCGAATGAGCGCCTCTCTCAATTAGGCGCCCCCTTCTTCAGCCCATCTTTTTAATAAGCGCCCCTCTCGAATAAGTCGAACTGAATTGCTTTTCTTAAGCAAGGGGGGAGGGGGGCGCTTATTCGAATTCACTACAGAAAAAAGACAGCTTTACTCAAAACATGTAAAACATCTAACGCTGATAATGTAACTGAGTTTGATATGGAAGAGGCAATGTACGTAGAACTCATTTGGACAAGGATAATGAAGAAGATGACGTGTAGACATTGAAACATAAACATCATATTTATTTAATAATAATAATAGTAATTTTTTTTCAAACTTCAATCTATTCATGTCTTAATTAGCATACAATCCCAGTAATCACTTACAATAAGGCATACTGGATAAGCTTTTGTTTACATGTTGATGAAAGTCATTTTTCCTATTTTTCCTTATTACGATGGAGCTTTACAGTTTAGCTATGTGTCAAATAATACCCAAAACAGTTTTTGACAACAGAAATACCAGGGAAAATAGTTATTAAAACCCAGTTGAGAGACATGGAAATTCCGGTTTTATTAAGAAACCTGTAGTAGTTTGAATATGTTCTATGCAACGTGGTTTTGTTTACCTTTTCCAGTACACGTTTCAAGGTATCCATCTATTTGAGGCTACTTTGGTACACTGTCCTCTTAGGTGCAATAAAGATATTACTAAATGATTAGTGATAAATAATGTAAAGACTTTCCATTATGCTTTTCATCTTCCTTACAATCTTTTAAAATAAAGTGGTATATTATGGCTGTAAAATGGTTATGGGCTCAGGTACAAATATTGACTAACTATCGAAAGAAATTGCCTGTAACGGCAGAGTCTTATGATGAATCTTGGATGCTTTCTATATTATATCGTTTTACACATTACAAATCTATTATGAATATATTCTAAAAACTAGCACCCGCAAAAACTCTTCTTTATGTGAAAACGGGGATATCTTGGGAGCGAACTTAACAACTGCGATAATACGGCATTTGTATCTGTGAATGCATAGACACCTTTAAGTAAACACCTATGCCATGAGATAACGTCAACTTCTTTCTAAGACGCTGTTCATTGCTTCATTCACTACTAATTAAAGTTTTATCTATTTATTGTGTTTTAGCTGGGAAAACAAAACCTCCACCAGTTACACAACCTCCAACGCCAACAACTAAAAAGCCATCTACTGCACCACCTGTGATAACAGTGAAGCCTTCCACAGTAGTACCACCACCCCCTTCATCAAGTAGGTACTTTCTGGTTTGCCAAGTAAATAACATAAAACAACTGTAAAAGTGTTTAGCTCCATATAAATTAGAATAACAATTATGACATAATAACTGTACAGAAATTGTTTTAAATTGTGTCTTTGGGGGGGAGGGGGGTCGACAGATATAGGAGGCCTACTTTTGATATCTTTGTGAGTATATATGTATGTATGTATGTATGTATGTATGTATGTATGTACCTATATATTTATTTTGCAATCTAAAAAATTAGCGTAAATGCATCTTTTAAAAACACATTTCTCTAAGATACAAATACAATAAAAAATACAATATGTGTTAAATTGTTTCAAAAGACACAACAAGAAATGTAAAAGAAAGTGCATTAAAAACAAGAAAACGTCAAGAAACTTCAAGAAAAAAGTTTAATGCACATAAATTGTTTTAATAATATACCTATGGTAAAGGATAGCCGAGGTGGCATTTACAACAACCATAACCACATACATGACCATGTTCTCATAATTGTCCCTTTATAGAGGTATCAACCAAAGTTTGCACCTAAGATATGAACCGAAAGCGATATTGATGAGGCTGGTAAAAACCCTCCAAATTGCCGAGGGGAAGGTTTAAGCCATTCGTTGCTTTTCTTTTCTTTGCTAATGCTTTTCTCTTTCTTCGTCTTTTAATATGTATCTGAAACCGTTAGAGTTTTCAACTATGTTCATATTTGTAGGTAAACAGCCCCAAATTTTAGGTCCTTAATATAAAATACCTATCTGACCTTGGATACATTTTCTAGATGGCTTCTGCAGCTTCTATTGGAGTTACCTGTAATTCTGCACAGGCTTACTAACAATAATACCCCTGAAAAATATCAAGGGTTTGTACTCCTGTGTTATATTATATCAGGTCGTGCCGCATAGGACTATTGGATCAAGAAGCTTTGGAAATAAACATGTGTTCATGCAGTAGGTTAAATTGAAGAAACTACAAAACAAGTATTGGGAAAGGACCCAGAAAAATCCTAATCTTCCTTCTAGCTTAGGCCAATTAGAACAATGAGTAGAAATATAGCCACTGAAGAGGTCACTTATGAATGAGTGCACGCCATGAACACAGAGATGAACCACCATAGCAAAGTAACTTACCAAAAACCTAACTTGCTAAGGCAGCTGTTCCGTATGGAAATCATAAGGTTCTATTTTCCAGAGCTTTTCTAGATAGATGCCTAGCCATATCTCCAAATATTAACAGGACCTTGTTGTGCTCTAAGATCGATCATTAGCTGGAAATCATCTGGGTTTACCTCAATCCCAGGCAGACCTAGCTGAGACAAACATGTTTAGTTTCAGTACGAGAGCTGCAGCAAGCTATTGCGTCAAACTGTCAATTTCTCCCCTATGCCAATCTTGTAATTGAGTCAACGAATTCAGGATTTTATCAAATTTTATTTTTCCATTTAACTTTTTATATTTTTATACAGCTTTTTTACAGTTTTTATATTTGAATTTGTATTTGTCGATATCCAGATATTAATAATTTGCTAAGATATTTGTTTGTTGGTTAGAAGAGGTTATCGCTTAAGCGAGTTCTTATTGCTTTATGTCAATTTAACAGAGTCTTGACTTTGTTAACGATTATTTGATTTAGAACGTACAGTATATTGCAGCTTAAAAAACGTTTGTCTCGACGTCAACAATTTAATATTTACCTGTTAAAAACTTGAAAAGGTGTCTTTTTGTGACAGAAACAAGGATTCTGTCTTTACCTTGGGTGTTTCTTCATCATTTATCTCACGCAGCAATAAATGTTCTTACGTGTTTCTTGAAAGCTTTACGTGTGTTATGGCTTGATTTTTTCTACACACTGAATTGCAACACGACCAAAGAAAACCATTGTATTGCTATTCAGCGTTTTATATCTCCAGTTTTAAGAAATGGAAGCTTCTAAAACTCAATGTATATTTTCATATTATAAAAATTTAGTAAAGGCATCTATCTTAGAGCTTTTGCTGATTGGCTTTGCTTCTTTGTTTTGGTATGGGATCAAGGTGAAGGTAAAATTGGTGGAAGGGATAGGGTAGTGTTATGGTTGGAGGTAATCATAGCCTTACAAACAGTACTTTTCACGTTTAGGGGCGTATTATGTGAATCAACAATACCGAAAAGGAAATTGACTCTATCCGCAAATTTGGAATTGGTCGTGTTTCTTAAATGTTTCTTAAAGTTTGCCTGTTTTTAACTGAATGTTTGTTATTAAGGTGTTTTTCACAACAAACGGGAGTATAAACAAATGTAGGTTGGTTTCAGGCTGTTTACAGTGTGTTTTAATGCCATTTAACACTCACAAATTTATACTGTAGCACACGTAAGCCTCTACGTCCGTTCCGAGGGATGCGATGATAAGCCACTGTCAACAGGATATCCATGTGGTAAAGCGACTATAATGGTGAATGGACAGAATTACTCTCAAAGTAAAAGAGGGTTCAATGTCGTAGCTGTCAACGCGTTCACTGGTACGTATAAATTCTGTATAACTGCATATATCGGACGATTAATGAAGTTCAAGTGTGCCTTGCTTTTTAATTAACACCTAATTTTACGATCTTGCCTCAGCGTAATGTGTGCTCATTGCTTTTAGTCCAAACTGTTTTTTAAACATTTTTAGGTAAACGATTGCCATAATCAAATTGTTCTGCTACCTTGACAGTGATTACAATTAAAGTTTCTTGTTATATTCTTGTTCTATGGACATAGTGTGTCGAACATGGGCGACCATGGTGCCTGCTAATCCAACCGATGTTTTGGTAGTCATAAGACATTATATGTGTTTGTGAGGACCTTGGTAAACTCCGAAAAAGATTTTAGAATAAAATATATCAAATAAAGGGTTGTAGAAGTAGTTTGGAAGTTAACTAAAAATAGAAATTTAAACTTGAAAGAGAAGGGAACTTTACATGATACAAGAACACTGCGCAATCTTGATTGATTGATACTTTTATTAGATATATAAATACATTTCACGATATTCCTTTATATCTTTTGTCGTATATGTAGTAGGCAAATTGTACTCATATTCCAGTAAGTGTTTAAAACGTATCTCCAGCTTTTAAATTTTGGCAGTGAGCAGGCAGATATCACTTCTTACCGTGCCTGCATGTGACAGCTTATTGCGTCGTTAAATCTGTTTATGCTAGAGCTAAAGATTGGCAAGAAGTTTAAAATTTGAATTGTTTCGGCAATCACCAGAGCAACTTTACGTCGTGCCAAAACGTTTCGAGAATATGAAATGTTTTTAGAATAATGGATCAACTTTTCTTTCAAACAATACGTTTCGTTGGCCAAAACGTAAGCGGTACTACATATTGGAATCAAAAAAATGATGTACTCTTAGTTGTGCACAAAAGATGTAACAGCTCTGGAAGAGTACGCAGGATTGTAGTAACAAACAGCAAGACTGTTGCAGTCAACAAATTAATGACACTCATGTTCAAAATGTTTGGTAAGGCGGTCATTGGATGTAGGTTAAAGTGCGGCGAGTAAGACGGAGTTGCTGTGAGGGAGAGGTCTCAAATTGTCTATAGGACTAGATTTATTTATGCATGTTACTCCAAGAAAAACAGCTCAAGAAAAACTCGGAATAAATGACTCATGTTGTAGGCTGAAATACTTTTTTCGTATGCCTACTCGTCAGAATCTAACGTCACAAAGAAAATTAAATTCAAGGAAAATGATCGAAAATTTATTAATTATGAAAAACACACACGCAGATTGATTACTTAGTTACAAGATACGGACGAGGACCAAAGTATTGCTTAACGATGAAATTAAGCAAATAAATTTTTTTGGCGGCAAAGTTCTGATCAAGCCCCCTAATTTCTAATGCATCTAAAATGCTTAAGTGGTGACCGGAAAGAGCTTGATGTAGGATGGTGAACCTGTGAGTTCTAAAGCCTTGGCATCACTGAGGATTCAGTAGCAGATATGACTAATTACGGAATCATGCTTGCAAATTTCTCCCTTGACCAATTTCCCTTTTCTTGTCTTATCCGCACGTCAGACCATTGCTGAAATGTGTTTTTAGGTTCCTGTGGCCATGAACAGCTACTGAATACGTGTGTGCTGCAACATACTAAACAAAGTGTCACTAACTTTGTTCGCTTTTCTTCTTTTATTCTCCCTTTTCTTTAGGAAAAGTTTTAGCTTCCTACTCATTTGATACACATGGCTCCGTGCAAGAAACAGCTAACATGCCGTACTATATAAGAAGGCTGCCTGATGACACCATTGTTCTCATCGCTATCCAAGATGAAGCATCTAACTATTTTACGACGAACATTCAGTATTCATTAACGAGTCTGGGCTCAAGAGTAAAATTCTGGCGGTAAGTTGCAGCCGAGTTATTTTGATGACACAGCCTTTTTCAGTCAACGAGCTTCCACTAAGTTCTTGTATCTACATTTGCTCACATTACACTACAATTGTGACACTTGGAAGCCCACTTGTTTTGCATATTGTGCGATATGTATGCATATTGTTTTGATAATACGTGGAGATACTAATACCAATAAATAATTGAATAGACCGTTGATGAATAAAATTTGAATGATTAATATATCAATTCGGAAACTCGATATATATCTGAACGTTAAAACAGGTAAAACTGGCTCTTGCTTAAGGTGAGCTTTTGGACTACTGTATTCCGAAAGCTCGCCTTGAGAAAGAGCTAGTTCTAACGCTTTTGTATTCACTTTTAACTTTTTATAATCCGTTTTACTGTATACATATATTCATATACATATATATAAAAAAGCGAACATAGGTTCGTGAGAGAGTCTTGTTTAGGTGTACTTAGTGGTCGGTTTCATTAAATTTTATACCACCATGAAAGCCATTTTGCTGTATTACTATCAAAGTGAAATTCAGCGAATTGAAATCATTTATTTTCTGGAATTTTAGGCTGCAAATATGTATCTACTTACATTTTCCAATTCTTGTTTATAAATAATATCACGTTTGTACACATGATATACCTCTGATTTACTTGCCATTATCATAACGTAATACAATAAAATAGTAGGCCTACTTCAAAGTAATTAAAATTTTACCCTGGCGCACTCTTGTGAAATTCCTTGCATACAAACCTGACCTTCCCGTACGAATTGAGCAGCTTCAGTTTAAAAACAGTAACTTTGTTTACTCCCATACGTCTACCAACAGGAACCGGTTGCACCATCTACTTCCTAATCGGACTTTAATCGTTATTTGACACCACATCCTCTATCTATAAGCGTCACTCTCCATTATTCAAAGTGTCATTTTGTCTACACAGTCTAAATACCATTAATACACCTCTAAATGCCTTTAAATTGGATGAAACACTTCCGCTATTCAACAAAATCCATTTAAATTTACGCGGCTGAAATTACCTTCTGCCGGCTGTATTTGGAACGCTGTGTCAAAATTTTTCTCTCAAAAAACTTTATCACGGAATATCTTGACTAAATAACTCGGAAAATATTGCAGTTTGTAAGCCGATGACATATTACCTATTTTAGTTATTGTAGTAATTAAAGGTTCATTGAGTTCTTACTTTTTTGCGATTTTCCAAATTGATTTTACTTCCGTTTATCGTCAGATTTATTGCTAAGAACATCATATTAAAGTTTTTTTAACATCTTATTAACGTTTTTTTGACATCTTTTTAACGTTTTTTGACATCTTATTAATGTTTTTTTAACATCTTATTAACGTTTTTTGACATCTTATTAACGTTTTTTTAACATCTTCTTAACGTTTGTTTGACATCTTATTAACGTTTTTTGACATCTTCTTAACGTTTGTTTGACATCTTATTAACGTTTTTTTGACATCTTATTAACGTTTTTTGACATCTTATTAACGTTTTTTTGACATCTTATTAACGTTTTTTTTAACATCTTATTAACGTTTTTTTAACATCTTATTAACGTTTTTTTAACATCTTATTAACGTTTTTTTGACATCTTATTAACGTTTTTTTGACATCTTATTAATGTTATTTGACATTTTATTAACGTTTTTTTGACATCTTATTAACGTCTTTTTTAACATCTTATTAACGTTTTTTTGACATCTTATTAACGTTTTTTTGACATCTTATTAACGTATTTTGACATCTTAGTAACGTTTTCTTTAACATCTTATTAACGCTTTTTTAACATCTTATTAACGTATTTTGACATCTTAGTAACGTTTTCTTTAACATCTTATTAACGCTTTTTTAACATCTTATTAACGTTTTTTTAACACCTTGCTAACGTTTTTTTAACATCTTATTAACGTTTTTTTAACATCTCATTAACGTTTTTTTAACATCTTATTAATGTTTCGTCATAACATAACCCTTCTTCAGTTTCACTTGCTAAATTAGTTTCGAGAATTTAAAAAGGACAAAAGTATTTCCACTTTGGACGCTTTGGCATTATGTATCATTAGTATATGCACTTAATTATCAAAAATACTAAATTAACAGCGTCGTCCTTAAGTACATTTGGACATTTGTACATACGTCGGTACAAAGATAAAAAGAAGCATTAGCAAGAATCATAATTGTATGGCATATTGTAGCCTACCTAACTGTTAATTGGAAAAGCTTGCAATTGCAATATTTAGGGGGACAGGGGCTATGAACAATCTAAAGTTTATCTTTATGGTATTGCCATTATTTCAGAAACTACTGAATTGTAATCATTACATGTTGTGCTCCTTTTTGTCTATTCAAAAAATTTGCCTTGGATAAAGGGCTAAGTGAGTACCGCTTACAAAATGGTTAACAAAGTTCCTAGTTTAGGAATTCCATTTAACATTTTGAAGAAAATAGTTTATAAGTATACAAATGAAAATATACAAGTATACAAAAGTATACAAATGAAAATATACAAGTATACAAAAGTATACAAATGAAAATAGCAATTCTGCTGACCAAACTAACCACCACAGGTACAAACAAGATAGAATTATAACGTTGTTAAGTTTCAATTTTCAATCTTAAAATCTTTCAAAACCCGTACAAACAGGTTAAATACGCTGACGTAATATTTACAACTTTACAAACCACAGAAAATAATTGTTTGAGTTGAAACACAAGAGTGTAGGGAAAAACTGTGTCACTAGAAGGACACACCACGTTTTAAGAGGGTTGTCTCCCTAAACAGGAAATAACGGGATGAAAATTGCCTAAAATATGCTAAAATGATCTTCTTCCTCTCCTTTCGTCGCCTTTAAATAATCTCTCTCTCACACACACAGAAATACACACAATACAAACACACAAACACACACATATACACTGGGAAACATAAAAACTTACTCCACTGTACTATCAGCAATAAATAATAAACCTGACAGACACATTCTCAACAACTATGTGGCGACATTATATTTAACTTACTTTCATTTGCGTCTAAAGAAAAAGAACGTTACCATTTATTAAAACATTTATCATTTAAAAAGTTTCTTGCAACCACAGAAATAACATTTATTTTGTAAACTGTTTCTTCATGAGGCACAATCGGCCATATTTATACAATATACAGAACAGATAGATAAATATTGATATAGATTAGAAAATAACCTTTATTGTCTGACTCTTTACTTCAATTTAAAATATGAATGCTTTAGAATATGGGTGGTTTGCTATTTTGCGCATATTAATATCAGGCTGCCTGCTTTAAGAACCGCTGACCCTAGCCTCTGACCCTTTAAAAATTTATTAAAAGGTAAGTATTTTTACATTAACATGCAGAGTGGATACTGCTGTCCACTTTTATCTGTCCTTTCCAGTATATTTTTGTATGACTGAGATTTTGCTTTTCAAGGCAAACCTTTATACGTTTGCTTGTCTAAAGTAGAAAAGTGATATTTTTGGGGGGCAAAGATTTATAAAAATATGATACAATAGGAAATGATATCTGTACTTTACAACATTCCTCTCCTTCATAATTCACAATGCAAATAGTAATAACAACTTCACAATAGAAGAACGAAATTTTTGCAACGAGAGGTGTCTCGGAAGAGCTAATCATTTTTGAATCACCCAGATAAAGCCACATTCTTGAATCATTCAAAGTCAACTGAGATAATGTATGCTGACTAATAAAATTCCGTAAGAGGCCAACGTTTGCCATCTACAAAGCGCTTTCTTCCTATAATATAAACTATTTTCTTAGCATAAAATTGATTGGTAGCTTAGCTCTTACTATGATACGGAAGCAATCATCCCTGTAAACAGACTGAGTTGTCATGTGAATACTACTTTATGGTAGTTTCAATGTGTAGTAACTCATTTGGCTCTTAAAACTCGATGTCATCGTTTCCTTTAAGGAGTTAATTGATGGTCAATACAAGATGAACAGATTGCTAAGTCCTTTTACCTAATCTGAAGAATGTGTGAACAGCCTTGTACTGGGCAGAACATTCCGAAAAACAACTGAGTTGAAATACGCCGTCCAAAAATTAAGTCCACTGTCAAACATTATATATAAATCTGATTAAAGTTTAGCTTCGAAACAATTATGAGTTAGTTAACTATCTATCTTCACTCACTGCGACACCCATGAAATGGAGACACTAAACTTACTTGTCAGAATTATCTATATCATCAGCATACTAACAATATAAGCAGGAGAAACAGTAGCATCACACCATTTGGAGCAACAACAAGCGCAATACACTGACAATATATGACAATCATATGGACTATGTAACATAACACGTCAAAAGCGATATACATGTATATTTAAAATCTGTTTCGTTTATACCGTGTGCGATTATCAGAATGTCTGTACATTAAAAATCATTGGAAGCAATGCTCACTTTGCATCTTGCCGATAAAAACAGCTAATGAAAATACACATATAAAATTCTAACACATCAAATATACCGAGATTTCATGGTCACTACCACGAAATTCTCTCAGTAGTCTAAAAGGTTTTATATGTTTATGATAATGGACTGTAGTAAACGTGATCAAGCTATTATATTGCCAAATATCAAACCTTCGTTGACGTGCGTTCTCTTAAAAACGGAATTCAAACTTATGTTTGTTACAGTGTTTGTACAGTTAATTATTTTACAGATGATTGCAGAATGTTGCTTTAAATAATCTCATTGCTTAGCGAATCGTATAGACAATATCACCAGTGATACAATCAATATATTATTTACTTTTATCTTTTTGAAAAAGTTTTAAATCTTTTGGATGTTAAGTTTAATCTGTTAACAGCAAAGGGCAGGTAGAAGCCATTAGTGCAGGAAGTAATCTCTTTAACATAGCTTTTACAAAACTGATAAGCAGCCGAGCTCAATAATTAGCATGTGTCATATGATATATATCAATAATGAATAGCAAGTATTAATTTCTGCTTGCTATCATTAGGAAGAAGGATACGATAATGGAACGGTACAGAAGATCTCCTAAAGACTAAAGTCATTAATCTAACAATTAGAACTTCTATCGATATCTCTCCAAAGCTCAAATGAGATTTCCCTGCATTTGTTGCAGTGTATTTTGTAATCGGCTTTGAAATCTTACATTTTATCAGAATTCACTATGACAATCACTGTTGTTTACCTTTGTCACAGAAGGCCCTTTTACGTGACACTGCGAGGTTGCTAAGATTTTTAGTTGGCAAGCACCATTAGCAAAGAGAAATGTTTCCAAACCCTGTAGGTACCATAAAAACCATTTCTCCTGCCAAGACTCTTCCTAAGGTGCACTCGAACTCCTCTTAATAGCACTAACAAGGACACCAATGGCCAAGCAGCTTTTGATTTAGAAAATCTTCGTGGAAGTCTAAGTTGGCGTCTCTCTAAATATGACTTCGCCACGAGATTCTTTTTAAAAACTATATGCAGAGACGGGGAAAGGTAAGGCGGATTGGGGGGGGAGGCAAGTAGGCTGGGTTCAAATTTATTTTTTCACATACCACTAAAACACTTTTGGTCATTGTGGGAAAAGGGGTGTTTCGTACCGATATGCATATCTTACTGTGAATGTGACATAATGTTGTATGTGCTTTTCTTCTCTTGAACAACACTAGTATTGACCCTATAACCATTTTTATCAGCTTTAATGCAGAACTTGATGGCGTCGACATTTTGCGTACGTACGTATAGGTGGTCAACTTATTCTTTAACTATAAAATTAATTACCTATATTGCTATTAAATAAAATGTCTTTGGTATATACTTTTTTTTCAATACAATGATCATATAGTAGCTATAACGGATAGTCCGCACTATGGCAGGGTAACCAGTAATAAGGTTTACAAAGACCTTATTTAAATAACCGTCTCTTTATAGAGATGTACCAAAGTCTGTAATTTCAAAACTCGAAGTCGGTAAAATCCAGAGAGATCATTCAAGAGCTTTTTTTGTTGTAAATAACTGCAAATCAACCATGTAGGGACTTTTGTGCTAAGTCATATTTTACATTAAGTGATATTACTGTGGTCTGCATTGGAGATCCTACTGTGGAACCCTAATATATAAAAAAGTTTGGCAATACTGCTTCTTTTGACTTGGAATTACTTTCTTCGCCAATTCTGTCCACGAAAGCAAATGTTATTACCATGTAACATATATATTGAAGATATAGATACAATAACTCTGTCCCCTTTTCCCATCAAACCATTTAGAAAACTTTAGATGCATAATCATTAGTTTAGCCATATCTTACATAATATCACCAGACAGAACTACTCGGGAATAAAGAGAAACAATTGCAGATGATTATAATATTAATCTCAGTTCTGGCTGATGAGTGTAATGGTGATAATGACCTTTATAATGACAAATGTAATAATTCTGGTAATAATAATGATGATCGTAATTATGATGCTCGAAAATGAAAATAATCTCGGTAAATAGCCTTAAATCCACTTTGATTCTTGACAGCGTTCAACACGTGGAATACGAGGGCAAAGAAGTGAGTAACTGTGCAGTATGTTACTAAGTTAAAAACTTGATTTAAAAAATTTGATGAGACGTGGCAAATACTGAAGAACGCTGCAATCTGATTTCACTTTCCTATCATTTACTTTATATTTACATATTCAATATTTCATCAAAATTTCATTACATATATATCAAGGGTTGACGTTAAAATAAATTAAATGTGTAAAAGTATCTTTCATATAATTTATATTGTGCAAAATAGCTATTCTACGACAACACCTTCTTTGTTGTTTACTTGTTTGTTAATGTTTACGTCAAACTACGAGAATTTACGTAAGAGTAGGACCATCCCTGCTGCATTGTTGACTGTAAAATCAGAGTATAGCAAAAACAAGAGTTTTTTTAACAAGATTAATCATACTTAGGCTTAAATGCTACTTAACACAACCAATATTGAAACATAGTGTATATCATTCTCTTCTGTCTATAAATACAAAGCTACACTGATAGTAAATGATTCTTTTATATTTCAGAGGCTTTAACTTCCTTGGCTCTTTAAAAGAGCATTTTTAAACTACTATGAAATTTGAAGAAACAGCTGTTACAGAGTTTTTTTAATGAAATGCCTTTTGCATCTTTAGATAAGTCAAACTCGAAATATCGCAATTCTAGTATTTGAGTTCAAACATAATTGATTCTCGAGCACTGGTACAAAATACGGTGAAAGCAGAAAACACGATTTAAAATTTTGGATAATAGCACGCACGTGCTATCAGTGAATACAACGCATGTATTCCATGCGTTTAAATTCTCAAAAACTATGCGTATATATGCGATCATCGCTCTGTCCATGTTTGTAACTTTGTTATTTTTTAGAGCCGACAGAAAAGTGCAATGGGGTGATATTATGTGTCAAAAGTCTATTTTAAGTCTTACATTTGAATGCCTTACGTTGATGTACCTAAGTCTTGTCATCAAACATTCCTGAAGGATAGACAGCCCTCTGCAGCTAGTCACGAACGAATGTGGAACCATTTTGTTTAAACAGGAAACAGAACTCAAACGAAGGCCGAACGCAAAAATGATAATTTTTGTTTTCAAACATCTTGGCCATATATTTCATATATATTTACATACACACCATCTTACAACGTATTCTTACTGTTTTCACCCGGCAAAAGCAGCAGCGACTGGTCATTAACTGTCGATTAATAGCTTAATCTATAATGGTCAAAGCATGATGTACATAGTGACTCAAACGGCATAATGGCACAAAACTACCTCATAATGCTGTATAGGGTGACGTCCTTACCTAAATACGTGTTACAAAAAGGAGTCCATCGTAGGAATTGGTATTGACATAAAAAAGGAAAATATATAATAAAAAATATGACATCAAACTTATTAATTTTAGAGAGTTAACAATATTAACAGGTTCAATAAGGGATTAAATCAAAGTAGGAACTAAATATGTTGTATTAAAATAAGGAAGCAGATGTGGCTTCCATTACTGATTACTACTCCAGTACGACTGGCGTTAATGGTTAAGCAGTGATGTCCCAGTCTTTGCGATAGGTTGTGCTTTTCAGGTTCATTTTTCAAATTTGGTGAATTTTTTGCAATGAAAGTACGGGAGTCTTTTGGTGTCCCCCGTAATAACCCCGTAATAAGCTACTAAAGCTATTGCTGTAAAACGTCAGTGAAAAAATTGCTTAGTTATTGGCTTATAGGAAAATGACTCTTTCCTCCAAAAAATGGTCACTTGATATGATAACGACGTCATTATTGAGATACCTGTTGGAAAAAGAAAAAAAATTTGTTTGGATAGCCTATATTTGCAATTATTTGGTGCCGATAATATTTTTTCTACTTTCATACTTATATTCATAAAAATTCGAACGTTTTTCGTTGATTAGAATCATTGTAATGCTTACTTATCGGAATTCGGTATGATAATTTTAAGGTGTGCTTTAGAGTTAAAATGATCATGTTTTACACAATTACTAATCACATCTCACGGACCTTTCTTGAGCGTCTTAATTCAAAAAGGGAATTGAAAAAAACTTTTGATGAAATGAAATATCTTTTCCGTACTATGACGTCATATTGTTAATAGTGATGACGTTGTATTGTAAAAAAATATAATGTCATAAGTCACTTATGAAATTTTACCAGGAAGTTCCTTAAAAAACCTGAAAAATGTACACCACCATAAAGAGTCGTATAGCGTCCAGAAAAATGACATATTGTCAACTGAAAAGTGCAAAAATGTTCCATTCTGAATACTCATTGTTCAAATCAGAACCTGAATCAGTAACGGATTCATTTTGCTAAACATTATTCCAGACATTGGTCTCAGCAATGGTCTTGAGTAAAGTGAGAAAGCTTTTACAAAGAACTTTTAGGAAAGTAGAGGGCCAAAACAAGCCGTTGATATAATGTGCTCTTGAACGACTCGTTTCTTCTCGCTCGTGTTATTTAAAACACTTAAAATATGAACAAATTCCTTTTTCAACAAAGCACAGGCCTCCTTGTTTTTGATAAATGCAGCTTTTACAGAAGCAAGACGAAAATGATAGCGAAAACTTTAGCCAATACCTAAACGAAATCTCTCCGTAGTTGTCGGCTATTGTTTGGTTTTTAAGTAAATATTGCCGTATTGGCGACTCTGTTTTAGCATCTGTTGATATGGGTGTTTTTCCACAACTTGGTAAAGTTTTCGAAAATTTACTGAGTATTAGTTACGAAAAGCTGGTTCGTGTTGCGCCATTCTCTTCTGTAGCCTCTGCGACGTACGACTTAAATATTCCATCGCGAAGCGACTAATGAATTTGTTTATTGATAAACTCTTATGTGTGATAAATAGTACGTCTTTTGTTAATGATATCAGAGACAGATATACCAGGCAAAAATAGTAATGTTATGACAAATATGAGATCCAGCAAAACGGCCGCAGAATCAACGTGATGCAAACGCAATAAAATATTAACAAATTATTTGATTCTGAGCTCCAAACTAGATTTCCGAATGACATGCCCTAAAAACTTAAAATGGAGGTATATATGTGATAAGGGGAGAAACAAGGGGAATATGAAATGTTAGGAGAGTGAAAGATTTACCGGAGCAGCTGCTAAGTTTAAACTGAGCTTACATTTAGGCAGTAGGAGGTTTGCTTTGAGAAGGAGACCAAATTCAGTAGAGGCTAAGGCAAGAAAGGTAATGTTTGAAATGAAAAAGTGTGTGTTCGTGCTATGAGGGCGAATGTTAGAGAAAGGAGGATTTGGGAGTTTTTGAGAGTGTTTTTACAAGACTTAAACGCCCAGAAACATCCAAGAAGCATCTATGAAATTGACGGATCGTTTGACCTAAATACATGACATTACATCCATGACATTTAAAACGGTAATCAACACCTGAGTGGAGCAATCTAGTTATCACATCCTTGACTCGAAAAAAACCCTGATAGACGACAAGTGTAGTGAAAACTGAACCTTACATTAAGATAGGAATGAACACTTAAACAAAGTTTCAGAATTTGTTTACGAATTTACAAAGAACGTGTACCAGTAAAAGGAATTGTAAAATTGACATCACGTTTGAGAGCTTAGGTAATAACTAAACTTATTAATACTTATTAATACATTGTTGGCCAAAAACTCTCTCTCTCAAAAATCTCAACTTGCTAACTTCCTTTTCATTAATACTATAAGACAAAAAAAAATTTAGTACTGTAGTGGTCTACATGAAGCAACTTTCAGTTGGAATCAACAACAAGGGTTTCAATATGGCAAAACATTTGGTCACAGTTGTTCTTATTCTCTTTTCAAAGCTTAAGGAAACACTTCATATCTACGGTAGTCGCTAATAAACTGAGGACTTCATCGTTCCATATTTTAGGTCGGAGGAAAACCTGATAATTTGTTAGAAAGGACAAAACTGATGATGTTTTCTAGATAGCCATTTTCACGAAAAATATGGTAACTCCTCGTCGACAAGAGCACGGTTAAAAAATTTCCGTGCGTTTGTATTGCTACGTAAACGATTAAATTCGATCAAATGCCACTCAAAAGCCTACCATGAATGGGTTATGGAAAACGCGTAGGGAAGGCACATTATTGTCCCTATTATGTCTATGATTGGCTGCTTACAAAACGAGCGAGCTAAGAGATTGTCTCAAATTTTGGAACCTTTACTAAAGCATTTTATGAGAAGCTGCATCAAGGATTCATTTACGTTTCCCAAAACAATGCAAACCCCAAGGATTGACTCCAAAATATCGTTTATGTGCTTGTGTGACATCAGAAGCCTCCTTGGGCAACGTTCCTTTGTCTAAAAGTATAGTAATAGTGCTAACACGTTTTAGAATAGTAAAATTCAAAGCCCTTCAATTCCAAAAGACTTTTCATTGATGAACACTGCCTACTCAGTCATCCCAATTCAGCTTCAATAATACAATATTCAGACAAGTTAACGGAGTTGCTATGGGTTCTCCTCTTGGATCAACTATAGCAAGCATCTTCGCTGGTTTCTATGAAGCAAAAAAATCGATAAAACTATTTGTCCACTTTTCTATTTTGGCTACATTTATAATAACTTTTCTGTTTTTAAAAAGGAACAACAATGTGTACACCCCGGCAGAAACTTGAAAAATTACTTATTGGTCTTAGCTTTGTGTACGATTAGAAAGAAAGTAATAATTTCCCCTTTAACCTTTCCACTACATTTGAGTTGAAAAAAGCAAGTCCTGTTTTCTCACTGGTATTTACTGAAAAAATTCGTTTAAAGCACAATATACACGGTTGGACTCGTTTTGCTCTTAAACTCGCCAAACTAATCTGATCGGCTTTAGTACACCGCCCTATTGTAATCTGTTCAAAAAATGTCAATGAAGCGTTATTCACTATTAAAGCAATTTTCATGAAAATGGCTGCTACAAAACATCATCAATCTGCCATTATTAATCAAATTATCAGGTTTTCTTCCAACCCAAAATATGGAAGGATACCCAGCTTATTTGTGACTGTCGTCAATTCGAAATGTTTTCTTAAATTTTCTTAAATCTAAACATCAAGATTGTAAAGCCACAAAAAATAGACATAAAACTGTTCAACGCAACATCATGAAACTACTGTTCGTTGATTAAAACGACCTCGTATATGTGTCACTAAGTTCATTTTACCATGACAAATAACTTATCATTTGTTCAACTTGTTTATCATTTTGAGGAGCAGATTATAATTAAAAATACATTTTCCCTTTGCAACTCCTTACTCATTAGCGAACTGAAAATTTTTCGGCTTGGGTCTTCCGTGGGATTGCCAACTCTAAAATACAAAGCGCTGTAAGAGGCAAAGGGGCAAAGGCCTGTAGAATCGCTGGCCGTGGAGGAGAGCAAAGAGACAATGGAAAGAGCGGCAAGCTTCCCTGGAAGAATTTGGAAGCCCAGCCGCCAATTCTTTTCCCTGCATCCGGAGCAATTTTGATGCTCTTGCCTTAGCTTAAGCCCAAAGATTTTAGGAAAAAGATGTTTTGATCTATAACATTATTATGCCCCTGAAATCTGCTGCTTGTTGTTTAGTAGAACGATATTAAATTCAAATAAATCTGGTCATTTAATAGAAGAAGCTGCTCTGCTGAGGGCGCCCGAGAAAGCATCAAAATATGTTATGCTTTACGTAACTTGTAACCCCAGACTGCCGTTCGTAGGCATGAGCCGAGAGTGAATAAAATTAATATATTAATTACTCTCTTAACAGTTTTTCTAAGTTCAATGTTTTCATAATGCGGAATGTTTTGATTAGTTTATCAATACTTACAGAAGATGGTAAAGGCTTTGAAAACACAAAAAGAGTTTGTAAAAGACTGGAAGATTGGCAACCCAAGCCTCTTAGCAGGGACGGACCACTCCCAAGTAATCTAGTACATTTTTGCTGGTTCGTTTGTTACTCATCGTGCTCGGGAACTCCAAATTTTGAAGACTTACGGCGCTGAAGAATATCATTAAATAGCAATCTAATTTTACAAAATACAAGGCCATTAGCAAAAATCAACTTCTGTAATCTATCCCATAGTTAATACTTACTTTCCCAAAAACCCAATCATTACCTCCTCATAGGCATCGTTTAAGAGAATAAATATACTCTGGTTCCAAGTATGATGCTACAACCACTACCTCAGAGTCAGCAATAGCACATATCGCAGTATTTTAATTCCACGTATTAACTAGTGGTCTTAACTTGGTTTAATTATATGAACAAACATTGTCGTAGTACAGCTGCGCTATCCCGCCCTGTCTCCATGGATGATGGTAGAACCCGTCGTTTTCTTCTAGCCCGTTTAGATAAAACGACTTTTATCACACACGAAAAATAGAAGTTCTTTTTGAAGGCGATGGGTTCTATTTCAAAAAGTGTTCGAATAAAAACGTTCTTATTCTATTTGCCCAAAATTTTGTAGCTTCTATCAAAGTTATTCCTTGGCTGGCTGACAATTCACGAGTCATGTGCATGTCTAGACTGACTTAAGCAAAGGAGTTTGTATATAAATAGAATACGTAAGTGCGGCATCACAATTGCAAACACATGAGAAGTTTAAGTTTGATTGTATATTCATTCGTTACATTTTTCTTGTTCATATGGATAACCTGCCAAAGTTTCAGAATAATACCTAGAGAAATAGTTCAGTCGTGTTTTTCAGAGTTTAAATCATTATATTAAATCATTGTTATTTGTTCAAAGTTCATAATTTTATGAAGCGAGTAAAATTGACCTAACTTTATTTCTGTAGGAGGCATGTGGATGAAATAGTACAACTTTGAATGTAATGAACAGGCGGAGGGAAGGGAGGAAGGCACGGTTTGAAATGCCTTGTGGCCCATCAAGCTTACTTCAAATGTTCAAATGAGATTTTCTGTTTGATAGCCGTCATTCATCAACCAGGTGCTAAATCCCAAATCTTGGTCTACTCGAGTACATCTTGCCTACCTGAAAATTTTTTTACTTTTTCGTTTTCTCTGCAACGGCATTAAGGCTAAACAAGTTAAACGATCCTCTTCGTCCAACATCTTTATTAAAAGGAACTTTGTACGCCGACAGAACGCAATATTGTTATAATGGTTATCGAACTTGGTTTAGGTACCGTATTTCCTCTAATTATAGACCCGTCTATAATTAATTGAGGGCACCAAAGGGGGTCTATAATTGGAGGGGGTCTATAATTAGAGGGGGTCTTTAATTTCCAGAACAAAGTTTTCAAAAAAAAGAGCGTATAGAGTTTCAATAAAAACTGCGAAAGTACATTTATACATTGACTAAACAATGATTTTCGAGAAAAGACTGTCGCAAGAAGACAAAATCCATATCTGCCGCTTCCATATAGATATAGAAGGGGTCTGTAATTAATTGAAGGCACCAAAAATGGGGGTCTATAATTAGAGGGGGTCTATAATTACTTGACATGATGCGAAAAGGGGATCTATAATTGGAGGAAATACGGTAGATAAAAAATATTTCACAGTGGTCCATACCCTTGTAGTGACAGACATTGACGTCATAAGAAACTTCTAAAGACATGCCTCATTATATTAAACTTTGCAACTTCCGATGTAGAACAATAACCCTTTTGTTTTGTATTTGGTTGATGATAAAACCACAAGTTTGTAAGTTTCTGTCTTTGCCTACATGGTTGCCTTTAATTTTGCCCCCATCCTAAACTTTAAAAATTGATTTTTACTCCCTTTGATTTTCGCCCCCCTCCTGTTGACCCTTTAATTCGCTCCCTTTAATTTTTGCCCCCCTGGGGGCGAAAATTAAAGAGAGACGAAATTTGAAAGGAATAAGGTAGAAAATTCAAAAGAGAAAAAGTCAATTTCAGGATTTTGGAACATCTTCCGTCACTGATAGATCAGTTTGAGCACTAGTTCCTGAAGTCCAGTGTTGGATTATTCTCTAGAAGTCAAGATCTATCCAGCTCAACATTCGGGGTATCAACGGCCATGATCTCGCCAAAAAGCAGCTCATGATGAGATCGTAGGAGAATTCCATGTCTATTTGAAAGCATGTCTGGGACCATGTCAAGGTGCTAGTGCAAATTGATTTAATCTAACCACGTCCATCCAAGAAGGCAATACTGCTCCTAATTGCAAGCTTCCCTCTTATGGAACAGTGGTCTCCTAGGATAGATGTAATGAAAATAAATGACAGGAATCGGATTTAAATAGAATGACTTCACTGGAGTTGTAGAACCTTATGGTAAAGTTAAAAGCTAAAAATTTTATATTTTCTCTCCTCGATTCTGAACGGCTATTACATTTTGAAAAATCTGAACACCTCGGTAGAATTTTCCTTAATTTGTTGGTATAGTCAGATAATGGTTAACAATAGTAAATGGTTATCAGTAATGCTTTGGTGACCACGAAATTCTACGCAGTCCACTTTATGGACATACAGCCATGGGCATTTTCTAGCGCATCCATTTTTGTGTACGACGGAGTCTTTATATTGGCTTTATTGCAGTTTCTAGGTTACCTCCAAGTTGAGTATATAGTGTAATAGCATATGCTTTAGATACTTTTTTAGTTGCTGTTCATTTCCTAATTATTGTTATTGTATAAACAGCTAATTTACTAATCAAATAAACTAATTTATGTTTGTCATTTTTGATGTTGTTTCCCTTCAGCTCCTTTCTGAGCTCACTATCTAGTTTATATTTGATGTTTTTTGGAACATCCCTGTCAGAAATAACAGGGGAAGTATACAACCTGCAGACTTGATTCTAATTGCGTCTGTCGTATCCGCAAGGAGGTTCAATCAGATAGGAACTACTTCATTATCGAACTGTTTAACAACTTCGAACATTTCCATATTCTTTATTCTGTAACTGGTACAAAGAGCCATAAATAGGTATTTCAAAAAACTATTACAATTTTGGTGTTTTAATGTTTGAATCGTAGAAGAAACTTGTTTATTACAGCAGTTTCCCGGCAAATACACTGAGCTACGTGATCATTGAGGTTGTATTAAAGAACTCGCATATGGTCTGCCTTTCTCCGAAGAATGTTGTTATGCACTCACTCTAACTTCAACTCTCTGTTGTCGGGCTGCCAGTTGTTACAAATTTCTTTCGTTTTACAACGAATTGGTTTTCCTTTGATGTCTTACGTAAATCAGTGAATGGAAAAGCTGCATTCAGAAAGCTTGAAAAAGTAGAAACTCAGCTTACCAAAACAAATTGCGACATAGAGTTTAAGGAATTTTGTAACAGAAATGGTATGCTTACTAATTACATGACATTCATTAAACGTGGCCAATGAACATTTAACGCATGGCGACGCACTGCTTCATGACACGCTGCTTCGTGACGCGCTGCTTCGTGACGCGTTGCTTCGTGACGCGCTGCTTCGTGACGCGCTCCTTTGCGACGCGCTGCTCGATGACGCCTCTAGTGTGAATTCAGCTTAACGGCGCGCCTGTGCGAGTGAGTGCTCGCACAACCATTGTGCTTACCATCGAAGTCATAATGCTGAAGTACCAAACAACACAGATAACACTCGGATCAAAGTGATATCAATAACTGAATGCATTATCGCTTGAAAATTACTTCCTTACACATAAATGCCACCAAGTGCAACTTTCAATATAAACTGCTTCGTGTCGTTTACATGTTTATATGAATCCAAAGGTAGTTTACACCCCAAATCTGCTATTGCTCGGCAATGTTCTCATCCTACGTCCATTTGTTTTTCAATTTCAAGAGAACGCTCGACAATATAAAAATTATGGTTGCCGACGCAGCCCCAGGTTTGGGTCGTATATATAAACTAACTGAGTACTTATCAGCTAGGTACGAGCAAAGAACGATCGACTGAGGAAAACAGCCAACATCATAACACTATTTACGACGTTTCACAAATGTGACGATCTGAAGTACACAACTTATTGCTCTCACAACGTCTCCATATATATTAATTCCCATAAGAATATTACTCAAAATCACAAGAATATATAAAACAGCATGAAAAATCCAATACGCCGAATGTGCGTAAATACTATACAATACATCTCTGGGTTAAAACGTTTAACTTCTTTAATCTTGAGCGCTATAATCCCAGGTTTGTACACGATCAATTTGTGACAATTTTCTAAAGAACTTTAAGAACTCCGAAATATTTAATGACATTAAAATTTTATATCGCTTAAAAAGTAACTTGAACAGTTTCGGATACTCCAATCGAATTACAAAACACTGCAGTAGTTTCATAGGGCACCTAATTAATAGGATTCCTTCAAGGGTAACTTGCGCAAATTTTCCAGAAGGAGCTTCTCGAAACATCCAGTTCTAATCACCAGTGCCGGTTTTTGGCAAGAGGGGGGCCTGTGTCATAAAGTGATTTGAGGGCCCTTTTTTCAGTCCTTGCAAAAATACGTCAAAATTTACTTGGCTTCACTGAGCTGTGAGGGCCCCCCCAATTTCCATCTTAGGCGCGGGGTCCTCTGCCGCGGCACAGTCGGCACCCTCTAAAACCGGCACTGCTAATCACCTAGGTTAAAAAACTAGGGCTTGAAATCAGCCATCGCCCTTGCACTACAGAATACGCATAAAATTTGGGCGACTCTACATAGAAACACTACACGGAGACTTTTTAAGTCAAGTAATAAAAGTAACACCAAACCACACAACACCTTTCTTATTTAATAAGTTGACTCTTGCCGCGAAACGTTTTAAGTCTACGTCCTTCTTGATTATTGTTATATGAATTGTAAAACTTTTTTCAGTTTAGTTTAGTTTACACAGAATCAAAATCATAAACCACATCTTTACAAGAAATACAAATGTTATTTCCAAACTGTAAACACTAATGTTTCCGATGATCCGCAAAATGGATCGTGATCTGCGCAAGATGAAAAGAATTTACAATCTGGATACAGTTCAATAAAATCAGGTACGACTCGTACTTACTACGTTTCGCAAACACATATATCAATAAAAATGTTTTTGAAAAGTTCAACACTATTTACTGGTAATATTTACGGATATTTCGAATTTACTCGATTTGGCACCACCATGAATGAAAGGGGCGGAAAGCACCCAATGTCATTTGATTCTAAGTGTTGAAAGATTGAAACAAACGGGTGCACTTAACAATAGTAGTTCAGATTTTACACATAGCATTTCATGACAGGAAGAGATCTTGAGCCATCTCGTTGGTACGAAGAAATTTATAAAAGTGTGAATTCAGTCATTAGAGACCTTTGCCTACGTCGCTATGAGGAAACCCATCTGCCACAACAAAACAGAATGCAGTAACTTTGTTTTCGTTAGGCAAAGTTGTCCCACCCACACTCATATCCATACGATTTTCTCCAACTGCTGCGGTGCTAAATCGAGTAAAGTCAGTAATATCGAACTCCTACATGGTAAAAAAATCGATGTCATACCAAAACAGTGTATTAAACATTGGTATGTAAAGGGCTATTCCAAAATAAGCTACATCACCATTTCTTTACATAATTAGCTTAAAAATTCATTCAGCAAACTGCTGAAAAATACTGACATACTAAGAGTTACTCAAACCAATTGAGACACCTTGACAGTGCTTTCGACCATGTTGTATAGACCTCTAGGAGACGTTCCCTTCCTTCAGGATTTGGAACAAATACTCTTTCCACTTTTCTTAACTCAAGTAGTTCTGACTTGGACTTAAAAATCCCTGAAAGTGCAAGAAAATACGTCATCATGAACGATTCTGAACAATTCAGTGGGAACAATGCGAGGTAGCGATAAAGTAATCCAAAGCAAACGTTACTCTCCGAAAATAACATTTAAAAAACCACTGTGAAATTGTAGGAGAAATGTACAATGCTGTTGTCGGAACGGACATATGTATTTAAATAAGCATCGATCAAAAGGCGTCATGTAAAAGTCCCTAATCGGACAGCCACCTTTATTGGCAATATTCTCGGCTTGTTGCTGGGGCAGTTAGTATCTTATCGTTGCCAGTGCGTTCAAATCTAAAATCCCAAGTGAAAATCCCAGATTCTCACAAATTTCTGGTGGCGACCACTTTTTGGACCGACACGTAAAACGTGACATAAAGTAAAAAATATGTAAACTGCTTTTTCTTTTTTCCTTTTTCTTAATTTAATGCCCTGCTGCTTTGAACTTCCAACTCACAACACTGGAATATAATATAAAGCCATCCATTGATGTTTTCTTGCTCTGTAAAATTTATTAATTTTGCACAGGTTCCGTGAGCCGGACGTCATTCAGAGCATCCTTCTTTCACGATCTCAAGGAAATGTCTTTGTGGATATCAATTATTTTTACCTAATTAACGAAAGATCTTAAAATACGACTACCTGGGATGGCTGAAAAACTGTTCCTCCTGCCCTAGTCACCCCGTTTTGACGGCCTTTGGCCTTTAATGCTTATAAAATTAATCGACGAAACCACACCAAGCATGTCGGGCGGTATGGTATGACATTATACATGGCTTGAAAAGCTCTTCAGAACTTTCGTTAAGATCTCCTCCTCGCTATCTAATCGCTACAACCTCAATAATTATTGCAACGAATTACAACAAAGGAAACAACCTAAGAGAATGTGTCCAGCCGGAAGTCGAGCCGGTTTGGATAGGGTTTCACTCAACGAAATATTCGTCTACGTAAGACATGGCAGGATGGGAGAAGTACCTCTCGAAACGTTGCTGAAAAACTAACTGACTCACGTCATGATAACTTCTTCCACCAGAATGGCTTCTACTGAGTCGACAAGTGTTAGTATATTCAAATTTACATGGCAGGATCTTCGCTGAACCGGAGGCAAACATCCTAGCAATCTCTCAATCAAAGACCCCTGATGAGCAGTGGGCCCGACATTGAAACTACCCTAAATAAACAGAAAAACCACCAAACAGGCTAACTAATAAATAGAGGGCAGCTGGGGCGTCCAAGGGCAACGCCTCTCACTTTTGGCTACCGGGCAGAGAAGAAAGCCATGACGCAGACTCAACCGCCCAGTAGGACCGCCTCTCGCGGATTATGGAGAGCAGCTGTCATCAATATGAACAGATACTACATCCATTCCTTGCCAAAGGGCCGAGAAGCAAACATCCTGGCAGTAGACTAAAAATCGTCTTCTTCTCCCCGTCTCAATTAAGGTAGTGTTTCTTAGAAACGTCCTAATATGTGTTAATTTTGCTTGAAAATTTTGGGGCATACATAAGCATACAGAAACTGAAATACAAGGACATTGAACTGGGTTGGTATATACTTGATGATTCCAGGAGCGTAAATAATCAAATAAAAAAGGTTAGAAGGGATCAGGGAATATGCTCTTTACTTAGAGCACTTTCAAGCATTGACACACTCTTTTTAAGTTGCGATCACCATTAAATATAACGGAACTAATAACTATGATTTTTCACTCTTTCACTATTTTGCTGTTAATTACCGCAGAGTCTGTGTCGGGTATTTTCCCATGCTTTTAAACACCCTGCAGTACAGCTATTTGTACAGAGTACATTCCTATAAGTATTTGCAACCCTACATTCCATTTAACGAAGTAATCCGATCGAACTTATAGTTTGCTTACGATGAAATGCTCGGGCGGCGAAATCAAATAGCCTTTTTTGTTTATCTTGAAGATGAGTCTCAGCATGATTTGCAGAATGGTTTTACTGTTTGGGGGCTCTTGTCCTGCTGCTTTCATAAAAAGATGCATACTTATAAGCCAGTATAGCTGTATCACACAAAGTTACAATATTATGTCTGTTGCGGCAAATATCTTACAGTGGATCTTTTACGGATCTTACTGAATGAGGTCTGAAGCTTCTTACCTGCACCAAGTCCTGCCATATACGCAATACCGCGTAAAGACGTATCTGTATCAACTGGTCGTTCCACAATGCAATCACAAAGGTCTGCTATGCCCTGGAGGACAATATCGCTGTTACTAATACCACCGCCGGTCCTGCATGTAGAAATGATGAAATTCAAGTATATATGCCATCGCCTGCACTTACCGTATTAGTTAGAAAGGAACACAAGAGAAATAGAAAAGCATGTCACCACCGGGGAGAGAACCCGTGACCCACGCTTTCGCGGCGTGCGCTCTACCAACTGAGCTAGGTGACCTCCGCTGTTAACATACTTTTTTAAAAATAACAGCTCTGTTTAAGGAACATTGATTCTAAGAAAGAGCAGGATATAGTATCGAAAGACATTCATGCCCCTTGTTGTCAATCTTCGCCTAGGCCGAAAAATAGTCCTTAATTATAAAGTGTGTTCTAGAAAGAGGGCAGGTTTTAGTAAAGAGAAACTGATAGTCACAGTTTAAAACATGGAACAGCACGTGTTAAACAATGATTTAGCAGTGGGTTAAACCTACTACCGACCAGTCACGCCTATGCTGAATCAACCAGTTTACTCAATTACTGACACACAAACATCAAATAATTAGAAAGCGTATGATGGTGATTTGTCTTGTCAGCTAGAATTAAATGGAATCTGTAACTGACATAGTAAGAAAATTCTTGCCTATAGACAAATTAAATCTATCAATAGTTTAATGGTCCTTGCCTAGGCTCCGTTACGACCAATAATGACTTGATTAAAGTTCTCAAACTATTTCCAATTATTACGGAAGATGGGTTTGAGTCCCAATAGTAATACATTTTCTATTTCTCTGGTGCCTTTTCTAAGTATTTAATAAAAGATTTATTTTTAAGTTTACAATTTGAAGTCATTATCAGCAAACGTCTATTCCAGGATTTTGACCGCAGTTTGAGAGGGAAATGGGACAAAGATTTCAAGCGTAAAATTGATTCAAGTCATCAACAAGTAGGACGAAATATGAATTATATTACTTGCAGTATCAAAATTGCATTTTTTATATCAAGAAGCTATCAAAACATTAAATAATCTGTGAAATATAAGCGTGGAAATTAGGAAAGGGAAAAGAGGCTAGCAATACTCCAGACAACCGAATGAAACAGAGAAGGTTTAGTTTATGGTCAATTTCTGGACCTCCTGTATCTGCTCTCAGTATTATTTATAATCTGCTTCTTGAAAGAATAGCATTCCTACTCCGTTTAAGCCTTGTTCATATTTCTCTTTTACAGCCTTTCTCATAATACCCTACAGCTTTATAGGAACCAATTCTCAGTGAAATTAAGCAATTTTTGCATGTTTACAAAGAAACACCAGATATTGACTCCTAGGCCTTTGCCTAAATAAAACTGGGTAGGAGCGGATCTAGAGGGGGGCACGGGGGCTAGACTCTGCTTTGCTTTAGCCATCGCGATAATTTTAAATTCCAGTATT
>JAAAKM020006971.1:120127621-120166323 GCA_010016025.2 Alatinidae sp. Z8VKAUB7J3
TGACCAAAAGATCATGTTGCAGTTTTTTATGAAATTACTGGTTCATGATTACGTTTAAAGATTATTTGAGCTTTGAGTAGATTGATAGAAATAAGAAGATGAAGCAAATCTGTTTGATGCATTAGGAAATTTCTGGCTAGCTCTTAAAGTATAAAAACTTGATAACATGGTATTAATTGTACCAGATACGTGGAAGATAGAGAAATACGTCTTTGCCTAAAATGTGGAAACATGATTATTTAATAATCTGTCCTGTAGATTCTTCATAGGTAAATTCCAGTGCGCATGACAGCATTTGTGTAGACTTAGAGTTCACAATGCAAAGCTTTGGGACTTTGTACAGATCTGTAATGTATTTGATGGAACCATGGGTTCTAAAAGACCAGTGGATGAATAATAAGTAAAGAGATCTTGTTCTGAACTCTCTAGCATAATCGATTAATGAATGTAATAAAGCCTATATTTCTTTTTGTTTATTACATTTCCAATTTGGCAATTGCAAATACGTATATAACTTCAGCAATGCAGCTGATGCAGCTGATGGTATAATTTAGTCAATATACGAATACAAGGTGTTTTTTCTAGAAGACTTGGACCTTTGGCGTAAATTTCACTATTCGCGTGTCAACTAATTTATTTGGAAATCTTTGACATTAATTGGTGTTGCATTTGTTGCCTTGATTGAGTACATTGTAAATTTGAATAAATGTAGAACTTTGACTCCCCTGAGAATGGGTAAGGGCAATTCATATACTTCGGCAAGAATACATCGGCCGCACAGGAATTTCAGACATTTGATGTGATACCATTGGCTAGTTTTACGTTGTCTAATGGTGCATAGGCGTAATTGTCAACCAAACTGTTTACTTGTTTTGGACAGGGTCGTCACGTAATTGCTTGTCGTCTTGAACAGATTTTGTCATTTATTAAAACCAAAATAAGTTGCTTTGAAGTTGGGCTCTTACATCGATTCATCAACAGTCCAAGCTTGAGTGTTACCCTAACCTGATATAAAAAAATTTTGATTTCGTTTGTATCTTAAACCAAATAAAAAGGACTCCTTTACTGTTATTCGCGTTTGTTCTCTTGGGATAAGTTATTGCTATTCCATCTATTATTGTAGTTTACTTAGCAGAACTTGATTGCCTTGCAGTCTTTGTGTTTTTCTTTTCATGACTTGAAACCTGTGGTTTCAATGTATATAAAATCCCAAGCTTCTTCAATTCCCATGTTTTGTTGCTTTTCTCGTATATTTATCTCCATATCCAAAGCACAGTGACATTTTTTATAGGTTGTAATTTCCCTGCCATCAGATAAAACCTCTTTCAATTTGGTTTATGATTTCTCGTTTGTACTAAGTAACAACGAGGGGTCTTTTTAACAACATATTTGTTTTCATTGTGCACAAAGACAAATAGCTTGACATTTCTACGGTTAAGTGCAACGTATCTACGTTTTATTGTTTACTTGTGGATGCACGAGATATGTGTCGGTTGATTTAGGTCTTGAATCAAACAAACATGCTGTCCGTTGAGACCCTATCTGCAGCAATCTTTTGTGAGTCCAGTCGGCAACTTTTAACCTCTCTGATTAAAAACCTGTCGACTACAATATCATTTATTTATGCATTCTTTTGTTCGATTATCCCTAGTATAATGACATCAAACAAAAAATATACATCCAAATATAGGTAGCGATATTTTTGTTGTTAAGTAAACAGAAAATAGACAGCTGGAAAGACAGGGACCTCATAAGTAGCAAACAGACTGAATGAAGATAGAACGAAGCTGTTAGACATGATTTTATGGATTCATTGCTTATTTGGTATATTGAACGAGCATTCATATGTTTGCAAATCAACGTTTGTAACAATGGCGTTCCTCAATTACACAGATTTTACAAAGAATCTCGATTGTAGGGGAAATAACCCTTCTATACTTCTATGTTGCCATGATCAGCTCATTTGAAAACCCTGTCTTTGACAGTTAAAAACAAATATGTTTATCTACAGATATGTTTGTTTTCATTAGCCAATCTAGAGCAATAAACATTGCCACGTTCTTGCAGATCGGTTTCTTCCAATTCTCGGCATGGGTCCCTTGATCTAGTTTGATAATGCTGCTCAATTACATGACATCTCCTAAACGCAATTAGGGATAACAAGTAATGTCCAAAGGTTCCAATTAGTAAATACTGAATATAGAATCAAAATGGGCATGTTTGCTGATAAAGGTTCCACTATTTGCATTAATTTGAATTGAATACCAATTGTATTAGAATGGAAATCATCCATAATTGATATTGCTTGCATCATTGTTCATCGTCGTGGGTTTTGAACTTCTCCGCTTCTTGACATATTGCGAGAAGGTATCGGAAGTTATTGAGAAAAGTAGAATACATCTTGATCTGGGAGACGTCATTGAGAACCTCAGATAAGACTGCAAGTAATGAGACGCCTTTACGGGCCGGTAGGTAGCTAACAAGGAAGATTCGCAAACTGCAGGGGGGAGGAGGAGGGGTTAGTCAATCTTCAGATGTCACTACAGTTGATATTGAAGTTGATGATTTATATTCTTTGCTGTCCATGCTTGACAAATAACAACAAGAGAAACGATTAGGTACCAATCCCTCCAGCCTAATACCTCCATGATACATACACTCTGTGATATGTAAACACAGAAAGAAAGGGAGGGGTCTAAGTGACAAAGGAAATAACACAAAAATTTCAACTTTTTTTTCTACTTCTTTTTACTTATTCGTCTTACTTCTCTTTACATGTACAGCTTTAACATACTCAGGTTTGTTGTACGGATTCTGACAAACTATGTTATATTACAAGAATAGTATGAGACGCTATGATTCGGAGTCAACAACATCCACGTCGTTCAACGTGATATCTTTCCCAAACTTGTATTGACGTAAATGCTTCTCTAGAAGAAACTTCCTTTTGTGTACTGTGTATTGTGTGGCCTCGTCATAGTCAAAATCATCTTCGTCCTCCAGTTTTCCAACAGTTTGCATGATCTTCTGATGAATCGAATCTTGTTCCATGTTTTTCCATAACTTCAGTTGGCTCAGATAGTCTTCAGCTACAGCCTGACGTATCTTTGGTAGGAAGAACTTCCTGGCGCTTTTAAGGGCATTATCTGTAGCTTCTCCTTCAGCTAATCTAGATTCGTAATACTGCTTAAAGTCCTCGCGGTACTTGTTGTATGCGCGATTCGCAAATCCCTTCCATACATCTTCTTTTGGCTCGCTATCATCTGGAAGCCCATCTTCATCTTGACTTTCTTCCTCTAGACTATCTTTATCATTAGCAGAGTCGTTACTTTCCTCGCTAACCATCTCCTCGTCTGATGTGATACGTTTCCCTGTATTACCACGAAGACTTTGAAAATCGCTCGTGCCATCTGCATCAGTATCGCCAGCTTCATCAAGATGTGTAGTATTCATATGCCTTTTTAAGTTATAAAAACCATGTAAAATATATCATAAAAATAACAAAACACCGCCTTTTAAAAACAGATGTACTTCTCCTTGGCGACGTTTTTGAGAACTTTAGCCTTTACTGACTTTGAACTAAGTTATACCAGCCCTGGGCTCGCATGGCAAGCTGCATTTCTCAAAACGAATATTGAGCTAGATCTATCTGAAGACCCACAGATGTACCTATCTATCGAGCGTAGAATACGAGGTGCCGTGTTAATGGTAGCTTAGCGTTGCACAGAGGCAAATAATACCTCCATCACAAGCTATAATCATGATCTACCTCATGACTATTTCATCTAAATGGATGGGCCATGTCTCAGTCCCCACGCGCTAGTACTTTTTGTTGACTATAAGAAGAGGAGAACAAAGAATTTAGAATTAACAAAGTCGACGATAGAGACTACATCGTTTATATCCTAGAAGTTGATCTCGATCATCCTACAACACTACAAGAACACCACAGGGGTCACCCATTAGCAGCAGAACCTCTAAAGATCACATCAAATCTTTTGTCATCTCAGAAAAGCTTGAGTGAGCAGTTGCAACTCAAACCTCCGTCAACCAACGTCGAAACTCACTCCTAATCTACACAACAAGCTAAACTATGTGGTGCATGAATGCATACTAAAACTCTACCTTGTAATGTAATGGACTACAGTTAAGGATGATCTTTGAAATACCAGCCTTCTACCATGTGCCGTGGCATCGGTCCTATATAGACTATTATACGGTCATGTGAGCTGAGGCTCAAAACGCTTTTTGAGAAAGAGCTATTTAAACTAATGAACAACTCTTTTTCTGCTAAAATCATAAAGACGTTAAGAGGTCACAAAAGGATGGAACTTGTACGCAATGAATCACATCTATCAAGACCGGCAGCAAAACTCGTCTTCAAGTCTTTCCGTATCTTCACACCGGCACTCGTTTCTGACAATCTATGTAAAACATAATGATTAATCAATCGACCGGTTTATCTTGGATCTATCATCTTGGATCTCTACAAAGTTCTTACCTATGACTTTTTATAATGATGTTATCAAGAAGCACTATCCTGGTAACACATCTCGTCTCCTATCAATCAATACAGACTCACTATACTATACTTTATAAACTGATGACCCTTTCTGAGACTTCTCACCTACAAAAAGTATTTTTGACTTTTCCGACTAGCCTCCCCTTTCACTCCTTACCCATCACCACTGAAAACAAACAAAATAATAGAAAAGATGAAAGAAGAACGATGTGGAAAGCCAATGGAGGAGTTTATCGGCTTACGACCAAAAATGTACTCCTTAAAGTATCAAGGGAAAGAAAAGAAACTGCTAGAAGTACTAAAAACGCGATAACAGAGAACCGTATCACCCATAAGCACTATAAAGAGTGCCTTTCCCGTAGTACTATAAAAAATGGCATGCATCACATCACTTCTTTTAAAAATCATCTAAGCACAGTGAACTAAAATAAAAGGTCATTTAGAGCCCCACACTTCAGGCAACGTGAACAAGGGCATCTTCTTGTCTTTTCTTTTTTAAACAATACCCACTTAACTCTCATCAACCATTGGGATCATACAATACCCACTGACATCACACAGCCTTTCACTCAAGTGTCCAGAGGTATTGTCACAACAATACCCACTGACTAACAATACCACTGACGAACAATAGAGCTTGAGGCTGATTGCTTGCCTCAATTTTGTGACGTCATCTCACTTCCGTTCTCTCACTTTCTCTCCTACTTGTAGGCCCACAAACAGTGGTGCTGATGTAGCAAATGTGTACCGATGGCCGAATCACAATCTATCAGACTCCCATTTACAAATTCGAATGATTCATAAAAGTCTTTCTATTTTGGGTTTCCTAGAGCGCGAGCACCCTCCCACCCCCAAAACTGTCCCTTCCTATGCTCCCCCCAAATTAGTGAACGTTCTTAGGGTTTACAAGAAATATCATGTATAAATATTCAACTTGTTCTGGTAGTCAAAAATTTTAAAACGAGTTAATAGGAGGAGTGGGAGGGGAAGGCGCATTTCAATAGAGGCAGCGACTATTATATCAACATAGAATTGTTAGGGCACGCGTTAACCCAAAAATGCCATAAAATTATTTGCTATAGGTAGAGACCGGGTGAGGTGGAATGATTAAGAAGCCATACAATAGGCAAAAATATACTGTTAGCCTTTTCTTAAATGACCTCAAAATATTTTGAACACGTCCGTCTACTATTTCCTTTGTACATTTTGTCAGTTTGACCGGAGATATCAGGTGAGTGTGTACATGACGGTAGCCAAGAGGGGGCTACAGGGGGCTCAAACCCGCAATTCTTCTATCAAATATCTATACTCTCTCTTTAAGCAATTGCAATATTAGCCCCAGAAAACTCAAAAAAGCTCCCCACGTTTAGAATAGCCCCTTCAAGTTTCTAACCCTGGCTATGAACCTGAGTATGCAAGATTTACTGGATATAAAGGCATGACTTTTATAACGATTCCGAAAACAGAATAAACTTGTACCAGTACATATGCCTCAGGTAAAGGCTGTCAAGTACTGTTCCACAAGTTCTTGTTATAAGGGCAGGCCTGTGCAACCTATAAACCAATCAGTGCCACAATTGTTAGCACGACAAAAAAATCTTTTGCTAAAACCAAGTTTACATACAAACGTACAGCATGATTCCTGACTGGGTGTTTTCGAAATGTATACTTCTATTTGCAAGCCCTGTGCCACATTCTTTAGTGCATTGGTACATGTGAGTGGGCTTTGCAAAACCCACTCCATTTGTAACTTGTACGTATATCTACAAAGATAGTCAGCAAACACACGGTAGGTCCTACAATTTTAACCGTAGATCAGAAAGAGGAATTGCCTGTTTGACAAAGACTCATCTCCTATAGTCAATTTTGTATTTCTGTAATATCTCTGTGATAGGGATTGTAAAGCATTTAATAGCAGCGATTACATTTCCAGAACCCTCCTTGCCACTACCTCGGAAGGTTTTTCCTGAGATCAACTTTTGGGAAACAGGCCACTGCTAACTTGAGAAGCTCAATTATATCTTAAATAAGAAGTTTATAATTCTTTATTTTCTCCATTTTTGTAACGCTTCACCTGTCTCCTCTTGCTCCATTTAACATCAAAAGGGGCAAGCATCGATTTTCTCTTCGTAGCTAAGACAGGCCTTTAATATACCCATGGCTGGTAAAAGCCGTTTGCTTCTTGACATTATGGAGCTGACTTCTGATTTCTTACTTTATTTTCTACTTTGGTGCGTAAAGCTGGATGTGCTGTGAAATAAAAATAAAATAATATAAGACCAGAAACAGTAAGATACGTCAATTTGACTTGCTTTGTATAAATTATGACAATCTAGTGATTTGCTCTATCTCATCCAAAGTCAATGTGATAAAATGGCATTGGCTTGGATGTGCAATTATATCTTGACATACGTGTTTTAGAAATCAAATGAGAAAGCTTGAAAGGCGATGTGCTCTTAAGACGTCTCATCAATCCAAGTTAACTTTTACGGATATATTGTTACACGACATCCTACACTTCCCTGACAACAGTTTCTGATACTTTCAAATCCATTTTCCATCAGTCAACAGCCATAAATGTATAGACAGATAGGCCTACTTAAAAAGACCACGAAGTTACTACTCTGATAATACTCCACGGTGAGCATTTTTATCATTAGAGCAATCTCATAAATATTATACATGAAGGAGCCTTGACTTTCGGGATAACAATATCTCAGAAAATCGCCACTGTTATTCAAAACACTCAGTATAAAGCAGAATGAAGGACATGTGATACCTCTTATATTAAACGCAAGGAGAACGATGAAATTCCAACACAGTTTTTCAGTTTCAACAGTTATTTGTGTGCAACTGATCCAAGTATTCTTGAAACAGAATAAAATTTTACTAGGAACATGCCGTAACTTACCTTGCAAGAGTCTAGTTGACAATGTTGTTCTCCATGCTTTCCGGCGGAAACGAACTTCCTTTGCCTTTCTCATAATCTTTTAAAATTGTACCTAGCATCAAATAAGTAAGGATATCTCTGCTTCGACGAGAAAAGAACGTTTAAAGCGATACTAGGCGTTATGTTGGCGTGCTGACTGAGATTTGCAGGCCTTGTCGAGGTTTTGGTTGTTGGAAGACTGTTCCTGTGCAGCATCTGATCGATGAAATTGTCGATGAATGAAAGGCGAATAGTCCACTGGCAAGTTATTATAAGTAAGACACCAAATGTGGAAACTTCATTCATTGGTTTAGCTAATTTTCAGTAGTGACTTGAAGAAGTCTGTTAGACGCAACGTTGTCAATGAAATTGTCGATGTCTTGTCTGCTAAAACTGGATTTAAAATCGTCGTCATATTCCATAATTTGAAAGTCTGACAGGTTATTGTAGCCCCTGCTATCATTTTAGTACTTTAATATAATATAATATAATATATCTATGGCAAGCAAAAGCAGCAAATAAGTGCAAAATTAGAGATCCAAGCCATCCTTAGCCGCAGAAAACCCCACTGTTTGTGTTGCTTTCTTGCCATCCAGGAGATGGTGCGCATGCCCAACTTGGGTTTTTGTTTTGTAAACAAGAAGTATCCCTATACCCGAACCATACCCTTATGTGACTTGGCCGACAAGACGCAGGTCCAATCCGGTCACAATATACTCATATCATTCCGACCTTTAGATCCGACGATCTCTTACATCATCACAATAATAGCGGTACGGGTTGTATGCCAAGTTCTTTATTAATCTACCCGTAAGATCTTGACAATACTTTTAATGATATTTGTCTAAAGTCTCACGTTCACAGCATATGGCTATTACGTTTACACAAACTACATCTATTAGAAGAAACGAAATGAAAACTCACCCGTTTTAGACCGGGACTCTTTAAATTCCATAAGGAATTCACTAAATATGATACCATATGAAAACTGAAATCCTATAGTGCAGGTAACACAAAGTAATCGCCCGACGCAGATAAGCCATGCTTGACAACTATCCTTTTTAAATGCAGACATACTTGATGCCATAGGCCTACTTGTTCACGACAGTCAACAAAACATGTTTCAACAAAAATGGTTTCATTCTTAATCTAGTGATGGAAAGGCAGGTACCAGCTGCTTGTCAAAGTGTCCTCAAAATAGATCCTCTAGGTTACAGAACTGAAGAGAAAGTAAGACCGTACGTGTGAAGAAGACAGTTGACCAGCTTGCCTCTATTGTTAATTGTTGGTTGGGCATGTCCAGTGTTTTGAGTTCGAATATAACATTCAGCTGATCAACATTAGTTTTTATGCCATGCTGTGTTTGGCTAGTCTCCCACAGTGATTAAAGCAATTTTTAAACAAGGGTTTTCAAGGGAAAAAACACAGGGCCTTAAAGATTGCCTAAGACTATCTGTCCAAGAGTTTGAAAGACCGAAGACGATGTAATACAACGCATGTCTTGTTAATGACTTCGCTATAAACGAGTGATACCACTTTCTGGGACTTGTAAAGTTTCGGATTGTTTTCTCGACAGTCCCCTCGTGCTCCTAGGAAAGTCTCCAATGCCCGGGATTCTCCGGTGCGTCCCGGGGGTAACACTTACCAAATTTCGGGGGGGGGGGGGCAAAGGCACATATAATAGAGGAGCGACTGAACCCCCTCAATCCCCAAGTGTCCGCCTCTCGTGACTGCCACAGACATTATTGGTATCCATTAGAGTAAATCAACGCCTGGCACCGAAAATCAAGACTGCAGAGATTGCGTTGCATGCAACTTTAACTTCTACCTCTAAAGGGTTCATGGCAAACGCAAATTAATTTATTACGTTTTTGTAACACCGATTAGGCTTAAGCGAATATATCTAATACATACCGAACCACACAATAACACAATTTGCATGTCACGTAACCAAGGCAGGAGGCGGAGAGTTTCTAACATAATTTTGAATGATTTTTCCATTTTGGGGGCGTGGGGTGGGGCGTGGGCCGTGGGGGGACGATGATACAAAGAGTTTTATATGCAATTAGGAACTGCCTGCAGTTGAAATGGAGGAAACTCTTATTGTTACCTTTTCGGGTTATACCAATAATTTCACAAATTGAAAACTGCTTTCTGATATTGCTAAACTTCTTTACATGAGGCTAGATTTTGCTTCGTTTAATCCAAAACGCGGCCTTGTTTTCTCATTGCTTCTGTTCTGCAAGAAAATTGAACTCCATGTGCCAGAAAACAATTATACTATGGGTGCTTCTGCTTGTGGTTGAAAAGACATAGGGGGATATTTCAATAGTTCTATAAATAAGAAAAGGAGGTATTCAATGATTACACGTAGTACCTAGGTACAAAGGGTAATCAAAAATGGAGAAAATATGACTGCAAATCATATTAACGCTTCTTATGTATCTATGACGTACATGGTTTAACAGTTGAATCATAATCTTTCTTGTCAACTACACTACTATTGCACATAAAAGGCAATAAACAGATTTTTTAAAAAAGTAAAGTTGCAAAACAATTATTATAAGTTAAGAAAGTTGAAAATTTTTTTACCAAAAATTCGATTAAAATGAACAGTTGTAATTATGCCCCCCAAATTTATTATCTTCTACATTGCAATATGGGTTAATTATATTTACACTATAACAATAATTTCAATTCAAGGAATGGGCCATAAATTTTCGACGTCAATACAATTGGTAGAGGAGGACGGCGGGGGGGGGGGGGGGGGGGGAGGTAAAAGTTCTCAATGTTCCCGAACAATAATAACTATTGTTCTTCATGGCCACAAAGAGAGGAAGATGTCAGGGAAATGGACACTTAGGTTGACATCATCAATGTACTATCTCAACGTTTCCTTAAGTATTGGCTAACATAGATAAGCAACGCAAGCCTGCCAGAAAACCCCGCGAACACGTCTTATCTAAGACTAGCATAGGAAATTGTAGCTGTTGAAACAGAAGCCTCAAACGTTATCAAAACTCGATCTTGTATTTCCTCATAGAAAGGCTACTTAATCGGGTGTTGCACTTCGTTCTTACTAAATTGTCCACAAATTTAGACCTTTGAAATTTATGTCAATTTACTTGCAAGGTCAGGCAGATCTTAGGCTGAAATTTAGGGTCTTTGAAGAACCGGGCGTTCCTCTCACTTTTAATAAATGTATCCCGTTGCTATTGTTTTGAATAATTTTAATCAACGTTAATTTATCCTACCTGATGATGTCAGTTAACTCCTGTGATAGTATAGAATAGATAGGGTAAGTACTGCGTCCTTTACATTGTGTGCACTCCAATATACAGAACTATTGCTTCGCATTTGAACTTATTAGGTAATTACATGTCTAATACAATCAATACTCCACGCCACATGCCAGCATAGGACAGCCTGTTCTGTATTGCAATAGCTACATGATTTTCTCTAACACCTTGGTGTAACTTTCACATGTACTGTGATTTTAAATTGTTTCAATGAGTACGTAGTTAATTGAATTTCCTATGATAACTTCCATAACTAAACTAAGCCTTCGTCAATAGAAATTTCCTGCCAAGCTTATTCCAATTCATCCAGTAGTGGTCGTCAGCCAAAAGATAAAAAGGACATGGCCTCTCCGCATCTTGCTGTGAACCACTAATTTCACAATACTTCAAAACCATAGTAGTAGCACCTGCAATGCAAGGCAGTAGTTTCAATGGTCTCAATTCACGATGAAGTCATAGCATGAAAATCAATCCATGTAAGAAACAAGGCTTTCGAACAATAATACAATGACATTTTTATGCCAAGTGGAAGGGTACCACTCACAATGTGGCTCAGCCCCCGCATCCTCCGCATCCACCACAGCCGCCACATCCACCACAACCTCCACCATCACCTCCACCTCCATCACCGCCGCAGCCAGCCCCATCTCCGCCTCCGCAGCCACCGCATGCACATTCTCCATCTCCCCAGTCGGCACCATCTGTACCATTTTCCCAGCCATCTCCATCATCAACCCAGGTGTCGGATGTCACACAACCACCAGCACCAGTATCTGCTCGATATGGGTTACTTTGATAAAAATATGGCCCTGATGTGAGAACGTGGAATGACCTTGGCAGAGTAGATGCGTAAAGTCCAGCAACAAGTAGAAAGGTCATGCTGTCGAGGTTAAGGGCTCTTGCTTTGTCTTTTGGCACTGCGTAATGGAGTACGGTCCCAGACGTGGGATCTCTGGGCGGTGGTGGACGTGGCTGTGACAAAACAAATAAAGCCGCTATACAGCATCCTAAGCAGATGGACTCTGCTACGTAAGGCGTGTTTGGAGAAACTATTACAGACCCTGCGCCAAGATCAACGGCTACCTTAAAACTCGTCGTATCTGTACTGACCGTAGCACTAAACACAGTGCTAGCATGGTCCATGGCAGTGATATCTAACCACGTGGGGTTGCTGTTAAACAGCTGAAAGAGACGGAGCTTTATACGGCCTGGGCGCCCCCTGACTGACGGTGTCCCTTTAACAAAGCCTTTCCATACGGCACTAAGGACACCCCAATCCTTATTTACTCCACGAATAAGCATGGCTCTCTGCAACGAGGGATTAAAAGTACAACACATTTTCTGGCTCGACACTTGATTTACTGTTGGCAACACGCTGCTGCCAATTGTATGCCCTGTTGCTACAACTTGGCCATGGGCATCAATAACCTCCACCACCGACAAGCTCGGCTTCTTACAGTGCACGATCCGCCATGTGAAGGACGGAACATTCCTGTTGTTATGAAGGGGTGTGTCCGTATACTGACATGGCACACTTTCCTCATACTGGCACGTTGGTGCCATCAGTAATGGAAAGCGAATCACATCCTTTAAATGACTACTCTCACTCAACACTCGGTTAGCCACACTCACACGAAATACGTAATTTCCAAGTTGGACACTTTCAGTCAGCAGATGAAGAACTCCTGTCAGCTTTGGGTGATTTGAACTATTGATACAGGTTAAGTCTAGCGGAATGATGAAGTTTTTGCTGAAACCATTTTCGTCGACACCAAAGGGAAACGGGATTCCAACGCGATATATGTCCGTTGTAATAGTAAAGGGATTACGCACTTGTTTGGCTATCTTGATGCTAAGGCTAGTTGATACCTCTGTGTCAAATTGAAACCTAAAGACATGCTTTCGAACATCCACATTCATAGCCAGATGACCATTCACGCTTTTAGCTTTGCTTTTCAGTATTACGCACTGTTCTAAACCCTCCTTACATACTTCTATTTTATACTCAGCATCCGGTAAATTTTCCACCCTCATTTCTTGTGGCTGCAGAGTAAAAACACGGTTCGCTAAATTGACATATCGATCTGAGGGGAATTCTGGAATTAGCAGGGGTGGCTCTCCACGAAACATACTTCCTTGGTTCGAAAACGATTTTCCCTTCTTCTTCCACAATGCTTGAGTCATGGCGCTGCTTGTTTGCAGTTTCGAACCTGGTGCACGGTCATTCACAGAGTCGTCGTGATCTAGAAGCTTTCCTAAAAAGTGCTCAGTATCCGTTCGGTATGCCTTTGGATGCAACTGGTGCGTGTGCCAAATAAAGTCGTTGTCATAGCAAGGTACGATAAAGACTTTCGAATTTTCAGCCTTTATTTTTAACATAATCGAGTATCTTTTAATAGCTTTTTTCAGGAATTTTTCATCATTGTAGTGGGGTAATGATACTTGGTAGTTGAAGACCCTCTGCCGCAAAGCCGCGTCTAATATGTTATAGCTTATTTTGGACTCGTATACTATCGGCTCTGGAATCACATTGTCTGTCAAGTCAACATCGTAGGGTTCATTAGGATACTTCATTCTCCAGACCTCTAAGGATTTTTCATAACCGCTTTTCCTCTCATTCAGTGACAGTGGCTTGTGATCGACAATTACGCCAGCGATCGTAACTGAGTCCTGTGCATATGCACTAGGGCACAACATATGCACATGCCAAACCCATGCGATATCTAGTGGAGCCACTAAGGTAGTATCATCTTGCTCTGCAGCTAATTGAAGCCAGTATTGCTCGTACCTCCGTATAGCATTTCTTATAACTGGTACACTAAAGAGTGCTCTGTGCTCACTGACCAGCTTGAGAAATTCATACTGTCTTCTTGCAGCTCGCAGTAGGTTCGTCTCCGACGGTAGTTTCAAGTCGTTCCCCATCTTGAATTCCAACCCTACTGTCTACCTAAATCAAAAGAATACACACACAAAAAATTATTTTCAAAGTCTCACGTTGTTGTGCGAGAGAATACATAGGTCGTACGTCTTAAAGGTCACAGGACATAATCGCACAACAGGCAAGTTTCAAATATTTTACCGAGTGGCGTAAACAAAACCAGGTCTGCAGATACGGAGACAATAGGGCTCTTGGGTAAATATTTGCTTAAAAATACGACATATGCCAACAGTTATGAAATGGATACGTTTACGGTATTGGCTAAAGCACGCTCTTCTTTTTACCTCGCACTTTTGAAGCAGTATTCATCAAAACAAAAAAAGGTAGATATCTCTACAAAAAGAGCCTGCTTATGGCTTACGCATTTTTAATGACGAAAATGACAAAAACACGTGTCGTTCACGTGCGGGTTATTTTCTATGACGTATTTCAAACCTTTATATACCGCCTTCACTCCAGACGATTACTGTGACCAGGGTCTGTCCAAAACTTTACCAGGTGATAGCTATGCTTCCCCCTAAAGATATCCTTACGTCTTTTAACGTACGTGAATCGTAGGTTTCATTTTCCACCATTAATGTTACAAAACTGTAATCATCGTAATCATAATCATCATTACCATCATCATCATAATCATCATTATGATCATCCTCAATATCACCATTATAAACACCGTCACCAAGCCACTACAAATACCACCACGATCATTATCATCACCATCATCCACATCACCACGTCCATGCCCACCTTCACTATCACCATGTTAATATCATCACTAACACTTTTATCATCGTTGTCCATATCACCAAGACCAGACCAACCATTACCCTTATCAACCTTAATCACCATCACCAACACTACCACCAACATCATCGCAATAATTCTCACCATTATCATAATGGTTCAGATTACCATGCCCATGCCCACCATCTAGATCACCATCATAAACATCATCACTTCCCCCATTTTCATCATCGTTCAGATAACCACGCCCATGTCCACCATTACAATCACCATCATCAACCTCATCATCGTGACCTTCATCAACATCATCATCATCATAATAATAATAATAATAATAATCAACAGTATTATAATCATCATCAACATCTTCATCATGATCATGATCATGATCATGATCATCGTCATCATCATCATCATCATCATCATCATCATCATAATAGTAATAATTTTTTAAACTCAATGCCTTTATTGGTGACCTTTACAAAACATTTTCCGTTGCCTTCACCTGGTGTAGTACATGGGACAGCAGGATTGATATACAGGAGTGTTTAGTCCGAAGAAATTGTAAAATAATGATAACGATAATAAAATATAGACACACATATACAGAAAAAATAGCTAAGGGCGAAAAAAAAATTACAGGAAAAGTAATAGCTTCGGAGAGGTCCAGTCTTTGTTGCGTCTATTAAAAATATAATATGATGTTCTTATTGCTACTTCCGAGCACTTCATCATAAGCCTATTTGCATTTATTTCTCAATTTTTAACAAATTTTATAAAACCGCATGAGTCCTTGGTAAAAAATCCCAAAGTTGAGATTTCAAGAGTTATTACATTTAAATCTAAAGTTTGATCAATGAGGTCCTTGTATTTGCTTTATTTGCACTCCTTTGATTTAAACAAGTTTGTCTCAAAACAAACTGTGAGTTCAATCCCTGTGAGACAGTTGTCTTCGACGGAAGTTACGGCTATATCCGGTCGTAGCGTTTTGTACAAACCGCAAGGGTTTTTATATCTAGGAATATCGGCAAACAAGGAAAGATAATAATAATTTTTTTAAACTTCATATATTTATTTCATTCCGAATAATGCAACCATTACTCGCTTTACAGGCATAAGTAGTCGTAGTAGCAGTGGTAGTAGTAGTGAAAGTAGTAGTAGTAGTAGTAGTAGTGTAGTAGTAATTGTAGTAGTAGTAGTAGTAGTAGTAGTAGTAGTAGTAGTAGTTGTAGTAATAGTAGTATTAGCATTAGCAGAAGCAGTAGTAATAGTAATAGTAGTAGTAATAGTCGTAGCAGTAGTAGTAGTAGTAATTGTGGTAGTAGTAGTAGTGGTAGTAGTAGTAGCGGTAATAGTAGTAATAGTAGTAGTAAAAGTAGTAGTAGTAGTAGTAGTAGTAGTAGTAGTAGTAGTAGTAGTAGTAGTAGATGTAGTTGTAGTAGTAGTAGTAGTAGAGGAGGAAGAAGAAGAAGAAGAAAAAGAAAGAAATAGTAGTAGTAGCAATAGCAGCAGCAGCAGTAGTACAAGTAATAGTGTCAGTAGCATTGCGACTACAGCTGATGGTAATAGCTGTACAATTAGCAACTGTAGCAATAATTAATAGAGACAGGATTTATGGAAAACTTACATTGACACAACGCACCAACAATAAAAGTGTCCCACAAAACGCAGTATTAAGTGAAACATGGTGAAAATATCACATATCATATCTTCTGCTGTTTACTGAAAGCTGAAATATGTTTTCTTTGAAAATATTTTGTTTCAGAAATAGCTATGGTAGTAATTATCTTAGGTCTAATGATTGAAACATTTCTCACTATAAAATTCTTTGTCTTCGTCTCTGTTTGCCCACGTGTTGGTCTGGCTGTCCTTCGTGCACAGTTGCACGCTTTAAACAATGAAAAGTCCTAACCCTTTATACTTTATTGATTTAAGGATTAGTAATAAAACGTTAACTTACGTTTACTGAAATAGAATTGGAAACGGACTTGAAATGACAAAAGCATTTCTCAACTGTCTTTCGTTACACTTTATTTTAGTGGAAACAAATTTAGTATGAACATTGAGGCTCAGATTGTCAAAACATTATGAACAATTTAAGAACAACACCACGCTGGATGAAAACTCATAAAAACATAACCTGTTGCGCAGTGGTTTACAACAAAATTAGTTCAACATCATCAATTGTCTTCAAATCTTATGTAGTCGAATGAACTGTCGCTGAATGAAATGGTATACTCTCCGAGTTTGTTGTTACAGTACATGATTTCCCCCTCAAACCAACCATTTTCATACAGACGCCCAACTCATTTGCCTACGAGAGGCAGTTGTCGTAAGGACAAAATAAGAATAAATGAGCTTGCTTGCAAAGGGAAAAATAAGAAGACTGAGCCACAGTCCAAATTATCTGGTTGTTACTAAAAATGTATAGTTAGAATGGGCAAAAAAAGCTATCGTTATCATCCTCAGGACAACAGTGTCAATATATGGCCCTCAAAATAATAGGGTACAACACTTATCATGTTCTGGGTATCATCAGTACAAGTATTGCAAGCCTGAAATGTTTTGTTTTTCAACGTCTGCTACACCCATTTACATTGTTTCCTCCAACATCAAATTGACATTGCACGTCACATAGTTTTGCAAGCACTTTCAAACACAAATATACTATTAGGGCTGGCCAACTAGGCCTCTAAGGATACTGCTACAGACGTGCACATCTTGCTACGCTTATCGTATTGTGAAAACCACACCATGGCTATCCAAGCGGGTTCTCACCAGCACTGAATTATGCAAAACATTTAGGAGGAAGAGTCATGCCTTCCAATATGCAACCACCTAAAGTGAGTGAGAAACAAGAACTTGTATAGCGTGCTGGTCAGGAATTCGGAAGCACTTCACCTATGGAAACGGAGCCTCTGAAACACGCACGCCTTCCCTACATCAAAGACACGAGTGGTACCGTGAAAAGAATACTCCAACAGAACAACATCCGATGCACATTATTTACATTGTCCACCTTACGCAAGACTCTGTCAAAACCCAAAGATCAAGTCCCAGCAGCAGAAACAAACAACATCGTGTACAAGATACAGTGTAAGGACTGTCCAGCGAATCACATTGGCGAGTCAAAACGTTCATTAAGTCAGAGGGAGAAAGAACACAAGATAGCCGTTGCAAAAGGAGGGTGTCACGAAATTGCCGAACATTGCAGGAAAGAAGGGCACAGTTTTGATTGGGAAAACAACCAAATTATAGACAAAGAAGTCCACACAACCACCAGAATGATCAAAGAAACCATTCACACTTTACACCATCACAGCCACACTAACAACAGATCATACCAACTTCCACACATATGGCAAACAACCCTAAAAAAGAAAACACAACAAACACAAAAACCGTATGGCGCACCCTTACAATCTATTTTGATCCCAGATTCCTCGGAGGTCCGCAACTCAACCTTATAAAGGCAGCGACACAATTCAAATCCGGGAGCCTGAAGATTGGAGAACGTCTCTAGAAACGTAGCTAGCAAAAAGATAGCGACTGAAGACATGATAAACTCTACCATCCGCTTCATTTATGATGATCATGATGACCAAACTACAATATTCTATGCTTCATTGTACTATGTTGTACCGTATTAAACTAAACTTAACTATACTCTACTATACAATACGACGATTATACTGTTCTATACTATACTACACTTTGCCATATTTGTTTATACTATACTATACCATACTAACTTTACAATATTATACTTTACTATACTATGCTAAACTAGACTTTACTACACTATGTTTATATGATATATATTATATATTCTTTGTCTACTATACAATACCATATTACACTATACCGCATTATGTATTACTATAACATACTACAATGTACTATACCATAATACGCTATGCCACACTACACTATACTATACTATTCTGTACTATACCATACCATACTTTACTATGCTATACTATACTATATCATACTACACTTTACAATATTATACTTTGGTATATTATGCTAAACTGTACTATCCTCTACTACACTTTATTGCATATGATATTGTATATTTACTATACAATACCATATTACACTATCTAACATTATGCAATACTATACCATACTACACTGTACTGTAGGCCACCATGATACGCTATGCTACACCATACTACACCATACCATACTATACTATACTATTTTATACTATTCTATAGTATACTACAATATATTATACTATACTTGACTATACAATACCAAGAATTGTTAACTTGTCGCAGAATAGTTTACTAACGATTGACAGAAGATGTGATTTAATTAAAGCCCTAAATTGTAGTACTAAAAGGTGAATATTTGCACTTAACCTCTTTCCTCCTTGAGTAGACTCAGTCCATCTTAACCACTTTGCCTTTGAGAACATTTTCTTTGACATCTTCAACTAATTTTTTAAAGCCTTTTAAAAATTGTGCAAGAAATATTACATGATTGAGTTTGCAAAAAGTGTTATTCACTTTACAACCGACGTTCAATTTTTTTTACCCTCAAAGTATTTGCTAGTTGAAAGTTGCTTTTATCTCTCTGAAAAAGGAAGCAAAACCTCACTTAATCAACATTTCGCCTCTATTAAGAATCACAGAATGGGCAAACCCTTTCAAAAGAAAAGTCCCCAAACAAAATTCATGGTAAACAACTTTGATGGTTTTCTTATTGTTTCTTATCAGGAAAGGAGGCAAAGCAGTTTTATCATTTTTCAGATTCATTATAGAAATCAAATGTTTGTTAGGGCAAGCTTATACTCATTTTCGTTGCACTTACTAGCTGAAGACCTGATGAAGACGGCAAAGTTTTCATGAGAGGAACTTGATATCAGTTTAGGGGAAACAAATGAAATAAAATCAGACATGGTACGTTCGTAAGCAGTTATAATCAGAGTTTTTTACCTGTAAATCAAATGATAAACACAAACTGTCTAGCCTCTCAGTCCAATTTTGCCGGGATGTTGAATGCTATAACTATTAATTAGTAACTCAGTCCGAGACATCCTTGGGAATCGCGGAGTAATTGCTTGGGAATCTAATAAAACTGTTGACTGCCAAGATGCTGTTTTCTGCATTAAAGCTAAAAATTAATCACAAATAAATGTTAAAATGCAGAATTTTAATTTATCAAACAAGCTTTGGAGAATGCTATAAGACGTAAGAAGCAAAGTCATAGCATTTAAATAGCGTCTGAAATGTGGGGTGCGTTTATATCACTATTTTGAAAGAAGGACCCAATTTCTTTGCTTCTTTGCTTAAAAACATAAGGAAAGGAATTGTATTTAAACTCAGCAAAGTTTTCATACTTTGTTATCTCGGTTGGTCAGAAGGCGGTAAAATTACTTCAAATAGGCAAACTCCGGAGGAGATCGGAACTGTTGGACGGTTTCTTTTTCATGAGTGTTAGTAGGAAAGCATGCAACAGTGATAAGAGTGGGGGAGAGCTTCTTAACCTAACAGAACTCTAATCTTCGCGCCCTCATCTGCACATTTCTGTTTATTATACTGACAACAATAGTATTAACAAAATTTACCAATCACAACTTAGCATGATTAATGAATTTAATTTAAAGTTTACCCTTAGCTGTTATGTCAAGTTATGATGCCTCTTGTAACTCTCATGGCCTTGATTTATAATTCTAAGATTTTATCGAGAATAGACGATATGAAATGTTAGGGTTTTTGGGAACTGATGTGGCCACTAGGGATCTAAAGTATGTTAACTTCGGAGGTCATATACCTCAGCTAGTATGGCGCACACCATGAAAGCTTGGGTCACGGTTTCCATCTCCGGTGGTGACATATTTTCTATTTCTCTATTGTTCTTTTTAAAATCCTAAGATCTAACAATAAGCTTTTTTTAAACTACTTTCAAAGATAATATTACCGGTACAAATTCCTGCTTTTTTCTCATGTCATGCTATATGGGATATTGGACAGGAGATAACAGGGTTCGATACACTAGAGCGTTAAAAAAATTAAAATAAGAAACTGCAAAGGCATAGGGGAACACCCACAATAACAACTAACTATAAAACAAACAAAAATACCCTATAAACAAGCTAATAGCAACAATGTTAAAAAAAATATAAAACTATGTAATAACTTAGTTAGCAATTTTTAATACCGTTATTGATCGTCTTTAGTTACAATGGCATTGGGGCTGATTCCTCCTGACAAAGTACATGGAATAGCATGATTTGTTAAAAAAGAGCGCTTTTTAAGATGAAAGGCAATAAAAACAGCAGCAAAAATTGTTTCCTACCAAAATAAAAAATCTGGTACGGGTCATTTATCGTTTCTTTTACGATGTATGAAATATGTTACTCGACTTCTTCAAAGATATTTTAAGACAGATAAATTGTTTTAGCTATCGATGATTTACTTAACACAAATGAAGATATGTGTCTGGTATGTCAATGTTACTGGAAACTTGTTCAGTGCTCTTTAAATGTCCTTTACCAAAAGCTCGAAGTGTGTGTTTCATTACAAATGCTACTTGATTTTCAATATGATAATTTTTTGACCATTTTATCAACTACCTGGGAAGCAGTTCTTATGTAAATGTTTGCCCTTGTGTTTTCCTGGTTGCACAAACTCACGTGGCTATACAAAATTCAGTAGCCAACCTGTCAACATGCCTACCCACCAAACAGTTCACACTGGTTGATTTCCATTTAGCTATCAAATGGAGGTTGCATTCAAGCAAACAGTACTGTAAAACTCGTTCACCATGTTTAACCTTCCTGGTCCAACAGTGCTTGCATATGCATCGTGCATGAAGTAACTATTATCATTGCATGTAGAGATGATAGAATCTGTGAGATGTTTGGAACTTAATGAATGCTAATTTTAAAAGGGAAGTCATATTTTCTAGTCTTACAAAATAAGACTTTAAGTATATTTATAAATTTAGGTTTTTATATATATTTTTATATAGTAACTGAATATTAGATATTCAGTTACTACCTATATCAAACTTTTCATATTGAAAACAAAACAGTAAAAAAACAAAACAACTTTAGCGAAAGTGATAATATAAAGAATAATTTTGTAAACATTGATCTATTCTCTTTGATGTAATAAAATTCTTGTACTCTCTTATAAAACAGACAGGAAATATTATTGTACATATCTTCATGTCCTCTACCCAGTTAAGAGATCTGATTCTGATAATTTCTCTTTCTTGTTCATAAAAAATTGAAAGTCGAGGTTTGAAGTGTAGAAACTAATATCCTTATACGTATAACTTTTATTATTTATTAACAAATCGCTTAATATTGAAAATAATAAAAATAGTTATAATAATAATAATAATAAAAAAATAACAATAAAAATTATTTTAACTTCATGTATTTAGTTCATTTCGAATAATACAACCGTTACTCACTTAAAAGGCATTACGATTGCTAAACATGTACAATGTACGTTTTCCTTTAAAACTACCAAACAAGAAGCTCGGGATTGGGCCAATCATTGTATCTCTTTCAAAAAAGAAAATTTAATAATAATAATAACAATAATAATAATGATAATAGCAATTTGTTTTGGAAATTATTTTTTACGCATGCCCAAATAGCAGTTATAAAGATGTTCCAAGAACAAGGAGAGAGCGTAGGAGCTTAGATCCCAGACTCCCCAATGATCAGGATGATTCCGTATATCGGGAGGTCACTGATTTTGTCGCTGCCCGTGACCCCAAAAAGATAGCCGTTAATACCTCCGACTGGCTGGCGATTGCCGATGGTATTTCCCATTCCCAGTATGTGAAGCTGGAAAAGATACTGGGCCCGACGTATTCAAAAAGAATCGTGTCGGCCGAAAACCTGATTACTGATTTCCGGGCAACCCGGACCCTGAGGGAAACGGCAGCCTTTACCAATGCGCTGGAGGTACATCGGCAAATTCTGGAGCGCGCACTGTCCAATGAAGTCATTACACCGGGGGTTACCACCCTGGCGGATATCGGTCACTGGGTGAAGGAAGAATTCCACAAGCGTGATTTGACGCGCGGTTACAGCACGGGTGTTGAGATTCCACGCATTCTATACTCAGCAAAATCGAAACGCGTTACGCCTCCGGATGTGCGATGGTGGATACGCCACCCGGATTATGTGATTCAGCGAGGGGATTTTCTGACCTTCGACAACAGCGTCTATTACCTGGATTATTTTGCTACCGACTATAAGCGCAATGCCTATGTGTTAAGAGAAGGGGAAACCAGCGTTCCGCCGAGTATTCAGCATGCCTATGACCGCGCAATTGCTGCGCGGGGGATTATTCGGGAACATATTCAGGTGGGTAAGACTGCGGGACAGGTGCTGAAGGATGCGGTGACTGCATTGGAGAATGCGGGCTACATCTACACGCCCTTTATTGATATCGGCGTTGAGGACTACAGGATGATTCAGAAGGTAATGGGGAATACCAAAAAGTCGGGGTTCTCGCTTGATTTCCATAGCCAGGGAAACAACGGCGGCAGCCTGGTTACGGTGGGACCGTCGGCGGCGCCCTTTCGCTCCGATCGGGATCACCTGGTCATTCGGGAAAATAACTTTTTTTCCTTTGAGTACATGGTCCACACCAATCTTCCGGAGCGCCGCGGCTATCCGATATCTATCAATATTGAGGGGAATCACGTAGTCTCCAGCCGGGGCGTGGAATTTCTTCATCCCCCCAATGAAAAAATTCTGCTGATTCATTAATGAGCGATACCGAGGCGGAGAAATACAGTGCGTTTTATTGATACAGAGCAGGTCAGGGAAGCGTTGCCCTACGACCGTTTGGTTGAGGCCCTCCGCGGGATTTATCGGGTGACGGATGTGGCAGCGAAGCGGGAGCTTTATTACATGCCGGAGTTGGGTGCCGAACCCGGCGTCTGTATGGCAACGATGCCGGCCTGGGGTGCCGGCCACGACATAAGTACCAAGGTGTTTACCCTGTTTCCGCACAACCAGGCGCGCGGTTTACCCACTGTGCATGCGCTTATGCTAGTATTCGACGGCCGTAACGGCAAACCCAAGGCGGTTATTGATGGCACGGAGGTCACCCAGCGTAGAACTGCCTGTATGTGCGCCCTGGCGGCTGATTACCTGGCTCGAAGGGATGCGACGCGGTTATTGGTTTGCGGTGCCGGCGCTCTGGCTCCCCACGCGGCGTTGGCCCATGCCACGGTACGGCCGATCAAGCACATCGATATCTGGGCACGGCGGCCGGAGGCGGCGGAGAAGGTGGTTGACCATTTGCGTACCCAACGGCCGGATCTGGCGATTGAAGCGGTGGAGGACCTGCCCGGTGCGGCGAATCAGGCGGATATTGTGTCCTGCCAGACCAGCGCTGCAGAACCGGTGGTCTTTGGTGAATGGCTCAGGCCCGGCACCCACACCGATTTTGTCGGTAGTCACGACCCTGACAAACGTGAGAGTAACGATGAAGTGGTAAGAAAATCCAGGATATATGTCGATGTGATGGATCAGGCGCTACGCGAAGCGGGTGATATTTTGATACCGCTTGCCAGCGGTGTCATCGGCAGGGATCAGCTTGTCGGTGACCTCCATGATCTGGCCAGCGGTCAGGTTGACGGCAGGCAGACTGACGATGAAATTACCCTGTTTAAGTCATCCGGTTCGTCGCTGGCTGACATGGCGGCGGCTGAGCTGGTATCCAATTATGAGGGGTAATCCCTGGTGGCCGATATCCCGGTATTAAAAAACCACGCGTTGCAGGCGCATAACAGTTTTGGCTTCAGGGTAACGGCGGAATTTTTTTTCAGTGCCGGGTCCGGCGCTGAAATCCGTCAGGCAATCGATTTCAGCCGGGATCGCCGGTTGCAGCTGCGGGTGTTGGGCGAAGGCAGTAATCTGGTGCTGGCGAAGGACCTGGAGGGATTGGTTTTACGGCCTGCGATCATGGGTATTGATATCCTTGAGGAGGACGACCGCAACGCCCTGGTGAGTATCGGTGCCGGTCAGAACTGGCATGAATTTATCCTCTGGTGTCTGGCCAATAATCTGTTCGGCCTTGAAAACCTGTCACTTATTCCCGGTTCGGTGGGCGCTGCCCCGATTCAAAATATCGGTGCCTATGGCGCTGAGCAGGACGAGGTTTTTTGCCGGTTGGAGGCGATATCGAGGGAATCCGGCGATGTCAGGGTTTTTACGCGCGAAGACTGCCGTTTTGGTTATCGGGACAGTATTTTTAAGCGTGAACTGCAGGATCAGTACATCATTACCCGGGTTTTTTATCGGCTCAACAAACAGGCTAATCTCAACACTTCCTACGGTGCTTTGGCAGCGGAGCTTGAACGAATCGGCGAGGAGCCCTATACCGGGCAATTGGTCAGCAGGGCGGTCTGCAATATCCGGCGTAGCAAACTGCCGGATCCGATGGAATTGGGTAACGCGGGCAGTTTCTTTAAAAACCCTGTGGTGGAGCGTGCAGAGTTTGAGGTGCTGAAGCAGGCTTTCAGGGACATCGTCGGCTACCCGGAGAGTGGAGGGCGGGTCAAACTTGCTGCCGGCTGGTTAATTGAACACTGTGGCTGGAAGGGCTACCGGCGCGGGCAGGTCGGTGTGCACGACAGGCAGGCGTTGGTGTTGGTTAATTACGGACAGGGAAGTGGCGATGAGCTCATGTCACTGGCCCGCGATATTCAACAATCGGTGCGCGAAACCTTTGGTGTGACCCTGGAAACGGAGCCGAGAATTTACCGTTAGCCCGGGTCCGGATAGAAGACCGGAGTCAAACAGACCCCGGTCTTTGGGACCGTTAGGAGGAAGCCCGCTCAGAGGTATCGTCCTCAGTTTTCCCTGTCTTAGGTAATTCCTCTACCGCCGCAACCGGCGTAACGCTCGCTGCCTCCTTTGGGGGAGCAGGCTTAACGGCGGGCTCCGGTGCTGCTTCCTTCTCGGCGGTGACCGCTGAAGCAGGAGGCGGTTCGTCGCGAGTAGTCGGCGCGTTTTGGGCTGCCGCTTTTTCCTGTTCCTCTTTCTGCCGGCGTTTGATTTCGCGAGGGTCGTTTGCCGCTCTCGCCCGGGTCACCGGTTTTTCGGCCGGGGGAGTCGGTTGGTTTTCCTGCGCCTGTGCTATTGGGGAAGTCTCGGTAGCCGGCTGCTGCTTTTCGGTAACCGGCTTTGCCGGTGTCGGATCGACGGCCGGCGGCTGGGGCGTGGCAGCCGGCTCCGCACTGATTTCCTTTTTGCTCGCAGTCTGTTCGGTTACAGCTTTGGTCTCCTTGGCCGCAGTGTCCAGAAGGTTGGTATCCCTGGTTGCTACTTCGGCTTCCGGTTTCGCTGCTGATGCTCGCCTTGCCCGTCTGGGGCGTTTTTCCGGCGTCTGTTGTCCCTCGGGCTCAACTGCCGGTTTTGCATCTGCACTGTTGTCCATCTGGGGCGGTTTTTGGTCTTGAGTATCTGCGAACAAATCTCCGTTGGGAGACGGGTGAGGAGGTTTGCCGGTGGCAGCTTCCTTAGCCTGGCTTTGCCGCTTGTTAGCGGTACTCTTGTCGGCTGTTACCCCGTTGCCCACCGTTTCTGTGTTAGCCTGCTCTTCGGTTTTCTCGCTCTTGGACGTGGCTGGAGCAACCGTTGCGGCCTCACCACTGTTGGCGGTTGCAGCGATGTCGGCTGCAGCGACTGAAGGCGCCGGCTGCTCAGCTTGCACTCCTGTCTGCTCTGAAACCGGTGTTTCCGGTTTAGCTAAGTCATCCGCTGTGCCGGCCGGTTGAACAGCAGCTGTCTCCTCTTTCTTTCTGCGAGCGTTGCCGGAGCGGGAGCGGCCTGATCGCCGACTGCTGCCGTCCTGAGCGCGCGACTTCTTATTACTCTGTTCTGCCTGACTCGCTGCAGACGCGCTCTGCGACTCCGGTGCCTCGTTTGCCGGGTTTTCCTGAAGCTTGGCTGTTGCTGCGGCGTTTCCGGACTCGTTGCTCTGTTTCTTGCCACGATTCGACTCGTTGCGCCTGCGGTTTGATTGCTGCTTGCCGTCGTTGCCCGCCTGTTTTTTCCGTCTTTCCTGGGACCTGTTACCGTCCTCTGTTTGCGTGCTGCGGGCATTTCTACCCTTGGATGCGGTGTTCCTGGAGGTGTTGGATTTGTTACCGCCGCCACCTGACCGCCTGGTGCGTTGGCCACCACTGTCCTGGGCGTTGGGTTTTTGGTTGCGGCGTGCTGCCTTTGGTTTTGCAGGCGCCGGTTTTTGCTCAGGTTCAGGCTCGCCGGCACCTAATAAACCACCAAACAGGCGCTTGATAATCCCTGGCTTTTCCGTTTTCTCCGTTGTGTTCACCGGTTGCAGCTTGGCAGGCACAATGGATTTTACCGCCGCTTCGGGTTTGCGTCCGGTGGGCGTTGGTATCAATTCAGCCTGGTCGGGATCTTCGTCCTGTACTAAGCCGTAGCTGGCGTCCGTGGTGTGAACGATCTCGTTGTCATCGCGAATGCGCTGGACCTCAAAATGGGGTGTTTCCATGTTCGGGTTCGGTACGATAACCACTTTAACCTTTTGTGCATCTTCAATGAGCGTGACATTCTGGCGCTTTTCATTGAGCAGGAAGGTGGCAACGGCGACCGGCAGAATCGCATGAATTTGCGCGGTCCGGTCCTTGAAGGATTCCTCTTCGATCAACCGCATAACCGACAGAGCCAGGGATTCGATGCCCCGGATAGTGCCCTGGCCGTTACAGCGCGGGCAGACATTGGTCGATGTTTCGCCGAGTGAGGGCCGGAGCCGTTGGCGGGACATTTCCATGAGTCCGAAACGCGAAATTCGGCCGACCTGAATGCGGGCACGGTCCAGCTTTAGCGCCTCGCGCAGCCGGTTTTCAACCTCCCGCTGGTTACGGTTGTTGGTCATGTCGATGAAATCGATTACGATCAATCCGCCCATATCGCGCAGCCGCAGCTGCCGGGCGATTTCGATGGACGCTTCCAGGTTGGTATGCAGTGCCGTTTCCTCGATATCGCTGCCCTTGGTCGCCCGGGCCGAGTTGATATCGATGGATACCAGTGCTTCGGTGGGGTCGATGACAATGGAGCCGCCGGAGGGTAACTTGACCTCGCGCTGGAAGGCCGTCTCGATCTGACTTTCAATGTGGTAGCGGTGGAACAGGGGTACGCTGTCCCGATACAGCTTGATCTTGTTCTGGTAATGGGGCATTACCTGGCTGATGAAGTCGTAGGCTTCCTGGTGCACGGCCTCATTATCGATCAGTACTTCCGCTATATCCCGGCGCAGGTAATCCCGGATGGCGCGAATAATCACGTTGGTTTCCTGGTAGACCAGGAAGGGGGCGCGGTTGTCCAGCGCAGCTTTGGAGATGGCTTCCCATAGCTGCAACAGGTAATCAAGGTCCCATTGCAGTTCTTCAATGCTCTTACCGATGCCGGCGGTGCGTACGATAACACCGGTCGCTTCGGGAATAGCCAGCTGGGCCATCGCCTCGCGCAGCTGGGTTCGATCCTCCCCCTCAATTCTGCGGGAGATACCACCGGCTCTCGGATTATTGGGCATCAACACCATGTAGCGGCCCGCCAGGCTGATAAAGGTTGTGAGGGCCGCGCCCTTGTTACCGCGCTCTTCCTTTTCTACCTGAACGATCAGTTCCTGGCCCTCGGCGAGCACATCCTTTATATTGATGCGGCCCTTAATTTCCGAGGGTTGCTTGTTAAAGTACTCGCGGGAGATTTCCTTCAGCGGGAGAAAGCCGTGACGTTCGGACCCGTAGTCGACAAAGGCAGCTTCCAGGCTGGGCTCAATCCGGGTTATTTTGCCGCGGTAGATATTGGCTTTTTTCTGTTCGCGGGAACCCGCTTCGATATCCAGATCGTAGAGGCGTTGGCCATCGACCAAGGCGACACGCAACTCCTCTGGCTGAGTTGCGTTAATTAACATTCTTTTCATATGACTCTATTGCTCGTTTGGCGTCACCATACGACAACAGGGCCAAGAACCTGCCTGCTTGCTAACTGTGTCGGCACCGCTCCCCGTGGGGTGCGGCAAACCTGTAACCATGTAGAGTTAAGTTAAAATAAAACCCTTGTTTTACAGTGTGAAATATAACTATTATGTGGTGCGGAGCGACTACCCTCTCATTCTCCCGGTCCCCACGTAGCGGATAGGGAACAGCCTTCAGATATGGATAAGCTGTGAATTAAATAAGCAGTCCCATATCAACTGGCAGCCTAGCCGAAGGACGTGTCTGGGGCAAGTCCCTGGCCAGGATTGTCTACTCAAAAAGCACACATAAGTCCGTTGTAAAGGGCAGGCTTCGTTAGTGCTGGCCGCCATAACAGCCAACTGGCCTGCTCGAGTGGGGATCGCTGACTTGATTGGCACCTACTTAGTGTCGAGCGCGAAAAATGGATCAAAAATGTATATGATGTAAAACGTTTCTCTAACCGATTAATGGTGTTCAACTCATAATTAATGAAAGGATAGCGGCTGTTGCTTCAGTGTATGTACCACAAAGAGGCCTCTATAATTAATTGAAGACAGCTTCTAAGATCGATTACAAACCACCTTTACAATTTTTACAATTCTTGCACCCTATGAACTGTCTCTCGTCTGTGGTGTCTACAATGGTCACATTGGTAAACGTGCTGATGGCTTTGAGGGAGTTCTCGATGGTTATGGTCAAATTGACTATATCCTCCTCACACGAAGATGTATGAAAAATGTTATCACAACCAAAGTCATCCCAAGTGAAGAGTGTATCTCCCAACATAAACTCATAGTGAGTGATTTGTTGCTCAAAGTTTCCACTAACGATAATAAACAATCGTTCACTCCAAAATTAAGTTGTTCGGAGCTACAACAACCTGAGGTTAAGAAAGCGTTCTCAGAGGCCCTAGCAACAAATCTAGCTGGTGACATTCCACCGGGCAGTTCGGTCGAAGACATATGTGAGAAGCTAAAATGTACTCTTCTTAAGAAAACGAGCGATGTGTGCGGAAAATCTAAGAAAGTTGCTTCGAGAAATGAGACATGGTGGTGGATTGAACCGGTTATTTTTGACAAGAGGCTATTGTAAAACGCATGGAAACAAGGCAGAAGTAAAGAGGAGCATCGGAACGCAAAAACTGCCGCAAAACGCGCTGTTTTCATCGCTAAAAAGAGGGCAGAAGAAACTCAGTTCAGAAGCAGAGGAGAAATTGATCAGAAAAAATTTCACCTTGTAAAGCAGATGCGGAAGGAAAATGTTGATGTCATTGGAGATAAGTGTGTACTTTATGAAGAGGGAAACATGTCATTCAGTTAGGAAAGCAAAAAGGGAGCCTGGAAACAGCAGTATCAAAGGCTGCTAAACATTTCGCTTCCTTGGCCTAATTTAAATAACACCTGAAACGGTCATGGATTCGATCAGCCACATGAGGGCAAATAAGTCACCAGGCCCAACAGACATCGTTTATGAAATGCTGAAAGCCGCACCAGAACGGACCAGTGTAGTAGACTGATCTCTGATCTGTCAAATGCTATCATGTAAGAGAGAAAAATTCCATCTGATTGGGATGATTGTTTCATCGTTGGTCTCCTTAAAGGCAAAAGTAACACTCTGGAATGGGGAAATTATTGTAGCCCAAAGCTCACAGAAAATGTACTCAAGGTTGTTGAGCGAGTTATTGAAAAACACATTTGTGATGAGATGCAATTCGGTTTTGTTCCTGGGAGAGGCACCATTGATGCCTTTTGATCGTCAGACAGCTGCAGGAATACCCTGCCAAAAATAAAAAGCTCTATTTGCTTTTGTTGATTTGGAGAAGGCCTTTGACCGAGTCTCACGCAAAGTAGTTTGATTGGCAATGCGTATTCGTGGGATACCAGAATGGATCATCTCTGTTGTCCAAGCCATGTACAGTGGTGCAGCCGCATCAGAGTTAGTGACTCATACAGAGATGAGTTTGAAGTAACGTTGGGAGTTCATCAAGGCTCAGTACTTAGACCATTGTTATTCATTATCGTGCTTGAAGTCTTCTTAAGGGAATACCAGACAGTTTGTCTCTGGGAATTCCTGTATGCAGATGACCTACTCATCATTGCTGAAAATGTTGAGGACCTAGTAGCGAAACTGAAATAGTGGGAAAGGGAATTTGAAGAGAAGGGTATGCGTGTTAACATGGGTAATACAAAGATCATGGTTAGTAGCAAGAGCTGAATTCCCTCAAGTACTCCAGTAAAAATTCCTAGCGTTTTTATAGTAAGAATGTCGAGGTCAACTCTATAATCTATGGTGGCTGCAGTTTGTGGGCCCACAAAAATACAGCTATATTCAAGGACGGTTAGTGGAGGACCCTAACTTTTGTTGCTCAAGTTGCCTTGGCCTAGAACGACCCATGGATGGTAGACCCTGTGTGGAAGTGAAAATTGATGATGAGAAACTTAAAGTGGTGGACTAAAGCTGTACTATACAGATCGCAGAGTAGCATGGGGAACGTTGTATGAAGTATTGACCAACTAAGGTACATTGCAGAACTGTGGAGTCATGTACGGAAGCTGTATCCGCCGTGCAATGCTACATGCAAGTGAGTGCTGGTCGCTGAAGGCCGAAGATACACAGCGACTGATAATGAATGAACTAGTGATGCTCCCATGGATCTGCAATGTAATGGCAACAGAACCAGTCAGCATTACAACACTCTACTCTAGGCTCCCCATCACGTGACTTATTGTGGAAAACGCTTGCACTGGTTTGGACACATCAAGAGGAGTGAGTCATGGTCAAAGAAATTGCTGGAACTGAAAGTGGATGGTATGTAAGGCAGGGGAAGACCCCGGAAAAACTGGGAGGCCACAATAATGCAAGATCTAAAGGCCTATAACCTTAACCAAGCTGACACTGGTCCCCTAACGAAATGGCAAACAGACCTGCGAGCAGCAATTATAAGGCATACCTGTACAAGTGATGGAAACATGCCAATTGGATAGTGAATGTGCGTGTGATGCATAAATAACGCTGTTGTTGGATCATATTATTTTGGAAAATATCTAAGTAAAAATTACCATAATGCAACCGTAACTTTTGTATTCATTGCCTGACTAAATAGGATAAATGATAGGTTATGATCATAAACATCACTACCAGCCAAGTTATAACATCATAAAATAACTTATCGTACCTTAGCAATATATTCTGATTTAGTGTATAGTATGCTTACCCTTTTATGCAATTCCAAATTCCTCGATTGGCATATATATGGCACATTTTAGGATAGAGACAGGTAATCCCATAAAATTGAAGCAGACAACTTACTGAACATTCGTGAATTCGCTTGTAGAACATTCGTGCTGTAAAATCGCCAATACAATCCTTAGTGTTCATCATTGCATTTTGTGTGCCCTTTATTCATTGTTCAAAACAAGTTACTATCAAAGCAACTGCCCACCGCATAGTCGTGTTTGTTTGAGCACTCTGAGGTGCTTAATAAACGGGGTCCCCCTGCTTATTAATTTTTCAATATTTTGTCAATACCTCTTGCACTTATTAGGACCCCCCCCGCCCACCTCTTTTCTGACCGAGCTTGTCCTTAAAAAATTGGCTTTGAAAAATTCTCATACCTGTAACTGTCCTATGGTCTAGATTTTTGTAGGTCACCAGAGTTTATTCATGCATCCTTTCGAACACTGCACAAATTCAAACATTCAAGCACGTTTTAAGCATTGCTATAGTTATGTGGACATTGGGCTGGTTGAGGCTGAGCGTGACGAGTTCTGCACATTTCGCTCAATTCAAAGACCACTGTGTTCTGGAAATGTTGTGGAATTGCTGGAAATTTGCATTGTGGCTTATTTGGCACAAAGTCACCTAAAACACTCTAGCATACAAAATCCAACACCCTTGCTTCAAATGGAGAATCTTGTGGCAATCAAATATCTAAAGTGATCCAGAAATTGTCGATCATGTGCTATGGATATTATGTCATATTTTCTGATATTCAAAGATATTCCTGAGCAAATAACGCTGAGTGATTTCTTGTTAAACCTCATAATAACGATCACCATTGAAATCAGATTTTTAAGGAATGCATGAACCTATTACTTCCTATGGTGATGAGTAATTACTCCGATTGAACAGTTTCAGGAAAGTGGAGGTGGATGCAATGTTAAAGCTCCTCAGGTACGCCAGGTGCTCTCAGACTGGTTCACAGACATTAGAGGTGTACTGAAGGTGGGTTGCCCACAAAACTCTTTAAATTGCAATGCCAAGTTCTATGATGAATGGCCTCAACAGCAAAAATGACAGGTTCCAGAGGAGGATTGACTGGTATTCAGCAACAAGTGGATAAAAAGGTGGACTGAGGAGTACCACATTAGTCTGCGACAGCTCAACAAATGCTTTGCTACTTGAAAGGAAGATCAGGAAATTTGTATGAAGGACTACCTCCAAAACATCTGGAGGTTAAGGAATTTTTTTATTGACCAATGGTGTAGACCCCCAAATTATTAATGGAGACCAGATGCCACTGCATAGATGTAAGCAGGTAACAGTAAACTGTTAGAATTTAGGGATCGATTACTATCTTATTTTTGATCTAAGACAGTTTTGAAACAAAGGCTATTTAATTCACCATTGTTAGGTATGGGTACATAGATCGTTTTTTCTTGTGATGCTTCGAGTGTACCTTTTTCGAAGGTAGAGGTCACCTTAGCTGAGAAACTGTTGTGTAAAGTAATACATATGTGACGATTTTTTAAGCTATGATAGCAGTTAGTCTCCTTGACTAAATATGGAGTAGAATTGGCAACAGTATACAGACAGTATATGGAAATACATGTTTGTCAGCTATCAACCTGTTCGTAATTGGTTAAAACTTAGGTATTCACAGTTGGTAGACTGTCATGTTCTATATACGGTAAAGTAGGAATACGTACCATTAAACCTAACCAGAATTTGAAAGTCATCTATGATAGTAGCATCAAGTATTCATTACATCAAAATTGTGGAGGCAATACATACCCATTGCATTACTGTTCAAAAATAGTACTCCATTTGCATGACCATCCTCCTCCACATTCATATAAAATGGATGAACTCCATAAAGATTGATCCCACCCTGGAATAAAAAACATAAATCTTTATTAAGTGATCCTTTCCTCCATAAATTTGAAGACCATTCATCTTGACAAAATTCAAGAGATCTATTTTTCATAGTTAACTCGCATGCATAGCAAGGCTGCCCTCAAACAATGTGTAGAAGTGGATATCAATATCAATAATGAGACACTGTGAATACACCTTGTTGTATTGTCTGGACTCAGCTGCACATAAAATGTATGATCATCAAGTTCTATTCAGAGAATCACATTATATGACATGTATACTTTATGCCAAGGATTGTATAATGACTTCATACTCAGAGGCGGGGGAACAGGGGGCAGTGGGGCTTGCCCCCAAAAGATTTGCCAAATCTCAATTTTTTCATGGCCAATTTTTATCTTTATCACTGCAAGATATGCATATCAACACGAAATTTCCACACAATGACCAAAGGCACCTTACTGGAATGTGAAAAAACAAATTTGAACCCAGCTTACTTGCACCATCTCCCAATCCACCTTACCTTCCCCCATCACTGATACTATGAAATTAAAGGGTGCACATGAGTAGGTGTGACATATTTCTCTCGCATGTGTGAGACATTATTGTAAAGAAGCCTATTCAAATTGATACATAGAGACATACCGTGGGAGTCGGAATATCCCTTGCATACAAAGTCAGCAGGAGCCAGTTTGTATCAAGCCTTAGTGGAAGAACATGTTCACCCAGCCCATAAATGTTATGCGATGGAAGAACTGAGGACACCTGGATAAATTGGTTGGAAAACACAAATCCTCCAACTGTAGAATCAAATCTGTGAAATAAAATAAGAAATTGAGAAAAGACGATTGATATATTCTCTACTTGTTTTCACTGAGTGATTGTCAGCAAAAACTTTGATTCCTTTGCATTTAAATAAGATATGAGAAGCCAATCAAGCCTTGGACTACCATGTTTGATCTCAATCATATAAATAATATAAACAAGAGTGTACATCTGAAGGCTGTAGTTTGCTTCCATCTTCCCTCATGTACTAGTAAGAATCCAGTAAGTAACAGTAACTACCCCTTGATTAAGGAAGAATGTGTATCAAAGATATCCTTGTTTCATTAGAACCTCCAACCAAGCTGTATTTTTCCTAATCATTAGTTTGTCATTAGTTCTTAAACAATAGGAATGTATTATTTGTGTATTTTGATCCTATTTATCCAATGTAAATAAACTACTACCAGACGGCATAGCAATGTATATACAAGAGAGCATGTCTGGAGAATTGCCCCCCGGAAAATTGCCCCCCATAGTTTCCCTGCATTTTACTTGCTCTTTCAACGGCACATTTTTCTATTGAATCTTGTACCAGCTATTTCTTAAAGCGTATATCAGTCGCTTTAATATAAAATCTATTCCAAACTGTTTTACACTCCGTATATCTTGGTTTTAATTAACTAGGCACAAACTTTGCGTAGCCTGTTTTCAAGCACGGAGCCAGCTCCATTGGTCTGGGGGGCATACAATACATAAACTTTTACGCACAAATTTTTCTCCTTGAGGCTAATGTTTTATAATATAATTAATTTCTTGTCTTCTCGGTTGTTGTACAGTGGGAAAGGATAGTTTGTTTAACGTACAAAACAAGAACATCACACCAATTAACAAAAACACTATGTACTTAAAAGCTCTTTTTGTCTGACACTCGTCAGAAATGATCAAAATAGAACGTGGGAAAAAATTAACTGTATGTTTTAATGGGCCAATCAGAATTTGAACTGCCTGAATGGCTTGTGTTTTTGGACCAATCAGCTTTCACTACAAATAGATTGATTGAATAGGCCCAGTAAGAAAATGAATTATTTTTACCCGCAAAAAAAAAAGAAAATGAAAAAGTCTTGGAAAGGAGGCACTTTTAAAGGCATTGCATTTTAATGGCTGAGTCTGGTTAACACAGGCACGTCGTTTTTCATACAAGATGAAATATAAATTAATGTGGTATTGTAATTGATCAGCAACAAGCTCATACAATTTCACGAGTCCAAAGTAAGACGATAATGGGGAAAATGATGTCTTTTCCTTCTAAACTCATTATAAACTTACTGATTTTTTTCGAAGAAAATGTCAAAATATCAGTTAAAATGGTCTTAAGATATTTTCGTATAATTGTGATTCAATCGATCGGTTTGAACAGTCCGCCAAAAAACAAAATTTTCTTTACATTCCGTTAAAAGAGTGCATGGGTCCATTTGAAGCCCCGTTATGTAAAGCCCAGGCCTCCCATTTTAAAACTATTATGATATTCAGCCTTTCTTCATTTTGGCTGTCTTGTGAGTGTCAGGCTTTACAGCATTGCACGACGTCGGATGACAGGGGCCTACATATTCTGTTGCTGCTCTGCAATATCTAAAGTCAATGTACTCTTGAATAATAGCAACAGGAATGATAAGCAAAAGAAAATATCCTCTTGCCTTCCAGTTTCAGGAAACGATATCGTGGATTGAGGAAAGAGCTAATTAAGGATGCAATGTCAAATTAAAATAGAGTTAAATTATAGAAACTCATGCTGCTGAAGCATTTTTACTTAATTCTTTCCTTTTCAGATAGACAATCAAGGATTTAAACCTTAAACGATTTTCTTAGGTCGAGAAGTGTATTGGCTCTTGCAGATGCAGTGACGTTGGGATAGAAATGTGCTTGCAATTTTTATCATCTACTTGATAAAGGAGTTGCATGCACATTAGTGTAAGCACATCTCTTATTAGTACATGAAAGATGAAAAAGTGAAACCTATCAGTAGTTATTCATGTTACGGTTATATCAAGAATAAACATCAGGAAAGAAAATACGAAGAAGATGCGACCCGTGGGAAATGCTTATAACGTATCCCGATGGTCACTTGTATTAAGCTTGGGACGTTTCTTTGGTTTGCGATAACATCAGACGGAAGTTCAGTGTTCCTATTTCACAAAAGATCTAAGTTATTAGCAAAACAGCAGACAAGCCATAGAAATTTTCCTTTCTGCACCTACTTCATTTTCCTTTCTTCATAGGTTAACCACTATGGTGTCTAGTAGTTATGGCATATAAAGACATATTTAGGAAGATACTCATTTTATATTTGTCCTACAACTTTTCCTAACGAGATCCCCTTCCTGCTATACATAATGGAAAGCAATTAATTTTAAAGACCATCAAATATCAATGTATATGCAGCAGTGTGTTTATATTTGTGAGCAAGAGAGAAGTTGACGCTTCTTGTGTGCAAAGCTATAGCATGTTGAAAGGATAGAATGGGACTTAACTCGACAGTACTTACAGAGTTGCCTCACAGAACGAATTGGCGAATATTCGCCTCGCCCACTCCCCTTCTCAGTGAGAAGAAGGGACTAAAAAGTCTCTCAAAAGCTGAATGGGGTTGATGGATTCATTCCCAGTGTGCATTCCGATTTTAGATCAACGGGAAATCGTCGTCGCTGGTTCGTTGTATGATAGGTGATGCAACGCTGCATTTAGTTCGTTTATACGACGTCGCATCGACGTCTTGGCCCTTGGCCACGAGTTGTGGCTCGCCGAAGAGGCAAATAATCGGCTATACCAATAGCCTGTGCGAAAGCTTTGAAACATATTAATAATAATAATAGTACGAAATCTTATACAGTGCTAATTATGATACGTTGTTTCTAAGCTCTTTACAATGGTAATATGTTTAATCGCTGCAAAATGATGTAGTCAAGTGCCACTAGCTGTTTTTAAAATAAACTATTAAACAGATCTGTTCTTAATAGGTTTTTAAAATTGTTCAGGTCTTTTGCTGCGATAAGATCCCTAGGTGATGAATACCGTAGATTAGGCTCAGCTATTCTAAAGGCTCTGTAACCATGCATTTTCGTATTCGACGCTGGTTGGTATATTGAGCCGATTCTGAGTTCTAGATCTTACTGCCCTAGAAGCTCTTTAGTTGAATATTAAGGTCGGATAGACGCCAGTTTGATGTTGACTTCCAACAAAACAATGACATAAAAATTACCTTGGATGTAGACTGGCTAAGATTGGCTAAACATTTTTATTGGCAGCAAATGCTAGGCCACAGGTCAAACCTTTAGACGAAGGCATAAGCCGATAACATTTGCTTCGATGCATTAAACTCGATTTCTTATCATTTTTGGTAAAGGTACTGAGATCAAAACATCCTTGCCAATGATCTACACTTAAATCATCCTTGTGAAAACATCGATTTCACAAGCAGTGAAATAGATACATGCCCCGTGACCCCTTTAAATCACAACGCTACTTATTCATGTTCAAATGCAACACCCTTCTACTACCAATAAGCAATCAGGTAAGCAATTTCATGTACTGTTTTGAGTAAATATCTTGCAACTCTAGATTTGAACAATACCTTAAGAGGCATATTTAAAGATTACTGGGGGTTTTTTTGTGGCCCTCGTATCATTTGTGGAAAGTTTCTGTCATTTCCTAATGACAATATCATAACAGTAATAAACCATAAAGTTTTTAATTTCTAGAACAAGCAACTAGAGGTCAAAACTTGGTAACTACGACAAAGCTAAAAATATCAACTTGAACACGTGATTTCCTTGTCATGCATAAATTAGCATAATTAAGCATAGCTGATATTTTAAACTCTTTCTTAAGGGTCTGATTTTTTTTATTTTGTTTCAGTGTCGCGGTATGGATTCCCCTCTTCTTACCAATTGAATATTTACACATCTTATGTTGTTTTTACTACGTCACCTGACAACAATTCTGACTTTCAATGTGTGATTTCTATTGTTAAATGTTCTCATGTTGTCGTTACTGTATATTGATAATTTTTACTTACATTTCGTACAATGCATGTTTTTACTCAATGTACAACAGATTACTTAAATAGAAAGTCTTGGATCCAAAGAGTTTTTAAAAACAATTTCCTATTGTTAACACTAATTCCTCTATTTTAAGATCTTTTGCATTTTATCTTTGCAAGAATTTGCTCTATAATTTCAGACTTGACCCAAACCAGGATACTTGTTAGTGTAACTGTCTTTAGACGAGTTCTGAAATGCAGCTTCTCCGCTCTTTTGAAAAGAATAAAACATTTCGTCTTTGTTGAAGCGCAGCTTTCATTGTCGAGTTCCAATTGGGTGATCGCATTGATTACTGTCATTATATGAGTACGATGCTGTTCCATTGTTGCAAACAGTG
>JAAAKM020006971.1:120179334-120199500 GCA_010016025.2 Alatinidae sp. Z8VKAUB7J3
ACTGTCCAACTCTTTCTTATTGCCATTGGTTGTTTATTCCAGGCCATGGCAAGCATAACTTAGTTGATTACTTGACGGGTTCTGCTATCAAAGTTCTATTCCCATTTTAATGTTTACGTATTTAAGGATTGTAGAGTGTGTATTCAAATACAGTATTTTCTCACCATGTCCAAATGTGAGAAAGCACCAGGAGCGCACTGTTCTTTATGTTATATGGAGGGAAACAGGACTAAAATATGATTTACCAACTGCAACGCTTGATCAAAACCAAAGGAGCGAGGGACAAAGCCTCAACTACAGTCGTAAGATGGATAGATACTCTTGGGTGCCTAATAGACGCCCCCCTCCCCCCAAAGTTGAAGTTGATTCTAAACATTGATTCTTTACTTCACGTTTTGTCCAGACCCTACGTCTATTACATTTTTGTTCATTTTCCACCACCACCACCCGTCTATTCCAACCCCCCATTTATTAATTTTTTGACAATTTTCCAACCCTCCCGTTACTCCAACCCCCCTCCTATTAGGCACCCAAGAGTACATATAAGATTTAAATCAGTGCATTATGTAGGTATAGGAATGACAAAAGCTGAGTTAACCACTAAACTAACCTAGTATAAGCACGACAAATGTACTGTAATGATTTCTATCATAAATGTAATGCATCAAACACTTAGGTGTAGTCGAAACACATTTGAGATGCATTGATGTTTAACGAACAAAAGCTTAAATTCCTTGAAACGGAATTTCAGCAGAATCTATTAGACTTACTTAGAGATTTACCAGTATTGAAAAAAACAATAGAGACATAGAAAAAATGTCACCACCGGGGATCGAAACCGTGACCCACGCTTTCGCGGCTTGCGCTCTGCCAACTGAGCTAGGGGACCTCCGATGTTAACACACTTCCATTTCTCTAATCTAGAGAGTTATCAATAGGGAACTGGTACTAGTATAGAGTCTGCATAAAGTTAAAAAATTACGTTCCTCTGGGCGCATCTAATGCATTGCCTGCAATCTTGTACAGTTTAAAGAGTGTAAATATCCCCCTAGCCATGACGTTTGCCAATGTCTGTGAACGTCTGCATGCAGTATTCCTTTGCCTCTCCAGTCCCTCAACATTAAACCCATGATTGGTCCAGTTTAGATGATTCAAATGATACAAATTCCTTAGATGGATTAAAATGAGTGCCATGGTCAGGTCATAGCACATAGGTCATATTACCGTGACTTTGGCTTGTAGGGAAGTGTTGAGACCAGGCAGATTTGTACCTCTTAGTGCACCCTATGATTGCTCAGAATGCGAATTTGTGTATTACCTGCATCTCCAGTTCTAATTCTTTATTGTTTGTAAGTGAGCGAGCCTTTTGCCGTTCATGTCAAATTCTAGATCTCGAAGTGTGATGTTTTAAACCGCCAATTAATGAGAAATGTCTCCACTAATCACTAATTCTGCGTGACTGCAAAACAGGCATTACAAGCTTGTGGCTGACTCCTTATTTAAGATATCTTGGTTTGCAAATTAACTTTTCAGTTTCCTTGACTGACTGTATACTGTAAATTGTATATCAAACAATACTGTACCTACTTTTGTTTCCATGCAGTTGTTAAGCGTGGGAATATGTGTATATATGCCACAACAACAACCTACATTTTTGTGAGGAAAGTAGCCATTTGACACCAAAGGTCTTCGGTAAATTGAGAGTGGTATCGCCCTAGTATGGCTATGTTGAGTTGTTTGATGATGTTCAGGAGGGCTGATGGGCATTTATTTTTTAAAAAATAATTTTTCCAATCCTGCTTGTAGTTGTCCCAATAGTTGTTATTATCATTCTTTCCTGCCTTGCTGGCCCTCTTCTTTATTTCAGTTCTGTCATCTTCATTTTTATATTTTGCATGATTTTTCTTATTAAACGTTTGTGTGGCTTTTTAATGATTTCCCTTCCTTGTCACTCTCTGATTGTTTTAAGCAATCGCGGATCTTTTCTGTGTTGAGCAGATGATGACGGAGTTTGAGGGAAAGGAGTTATTCATGTATACGTAACACCTGTTATAGTGAGTCTTAAATATGGCCGTTAACAATTGTATACTTCTACACTCATGTATCTGCCTTTCAGTAAGTATGAATATTTTGCTTCCTTGTTTTAATCAAATAGAATCCCGGATTTGACTTCAGTGGTGCCGAGGTTACTGGAAATTACCATGGTGGAGGACCAAAATTGCCTGAGCGATAATATTAAACCGAAGCAGGTCGAAGGGAAGGGAAGAAAGGCTGTCTACCACCCTCAAGATATGTCTGGATACACTGGGGCACAGCGTGCATTCACGAGGGCCACAACAGTGCCCCCACTAGTTCGGATGCTTCATTCTACAAAACACCGAAGGATATCAGACCGGTTGTTAATATGCAGTGGAGCTGCATTTATACTAGAATCCCTTGGCGGACGCATTTTTATTCCTCCTTCAAGCTGAAACAAACTTGTAGCTGAGATCTAACTAAGTCTAACAAGTAGGTCTGTATACAACAGTAGTACATAAATACGAGTCTTCTTAACATTTAAACGGATTGCGGACCTCATATTAAAAGTTTTCTCTTCATGTTGTGCAAATAAATTGACGTTTGTCTTCGTATGCCTTTATTAATGATTTGTAAAACCTGGCGCCAATCTCACGAGTGTTAGGGGACCGCTTCTCGGCCTTTTGGCAAGGAATGGATGTAGTATCTGCTCTCATTGATGACAGATGCTTTCCATAATCCGCGAGTGGAAGTGGAAATCTGTTCATAATTTGAAGATATAAGCCATAATTGACATAGGAAGTGGTCAAAAACTTGTCTTGGGATAGGAGTGGTGCCCTCCCCTACCACTGTAGTAGTAGAAGCTCATGAAAGAGGAATAAAAGAAAAAATAAAATGATCGCAAATGAGGGCTAAATTGAGAATTCAAGAGTTGAAAATATTTTAAAGCTCGTTTGAAATAATGAAATCGAGTTCTATCACTATATCCTTGGACAAACTAATAAAAATTTTGCCTGGGATATATATATATATTTTAAATCTATCAATCAGCTTTTCTGTCTTGTACAGCTAAAGGAACAATTTTGTTTGGAATCGTTAGTTTGGATGATATTTCAGACTGCACTGCCTCACGAAAAAAAGGAAAGCTCAATTTTACTCTCTTGATTCTGTCGGTGAAAGAATAACCAATATCTAATTGAGAATTCTCAATGTTGGATGTCTACTATATTATATTCATGGTCGTGAGTCACATTCTAAACATAATCTTTATATCAACTTGCTTAATATAAAGAAAACTAATTAGAAATAGAATACACTATACTTTCTTTGATCCAAGTAGCAAAATAGATTCTCTAATTTTGTATTTAACAGTTAATGGGTATTTGAAACAACTGTTTGAAGTAGGAGCTGTTAAAATAGTGTGATAGGTCAACGTATTAAAGGGAAATACGTGCTTCTTCCCTATAACTGCAAGTAGAGCGGTGAAGGACGAACAGAGGATGTAATTAAAGTGATCCTATGATCTTAAAACGTGCCAGAATTTAAACCTTTTTCTACGCAGATATGGTTTCTACCCTTTCTAAAGTTCAGGGGTAACGTTAACCTTAATTCAATTTGTTTACCAGCTAATTGCTAGGTTTCCATTTCAAGGAGAACATTAGATATCGCTGCATATTCCTTAAATGGCACCAAGCAGATAGGTTAAATATTTGTTTGGTAGAAAATGAACCAATAACTGATCCTAAAGAATAACATAATACCTGAAAAGTTGTTTAGTGTTACAAAATTTGAATAAAGCGCTGAGTAACGGATTCGTGTTGCTAAACATTTAGGCCAGAGCAATCACATGGAGTAAATTGATAAAGCTGTGTTCAGTGTATGGCGAATATGTTCAGTAGAATGAATGCGTTAGTTAACGCAATATTCGAATATCATTATGCTAGTATTTTGAAAGAAGATACACATTTACATGTAAATTTTTGGTGTATCTGGAAGGCATTCCATTCTCGTGACAGAATTCGTAAAAACGATACTTCTCAGCAGCTTGGCTAGCTGAATAGCAACTCTCTCCAATTGTCTAAAGGGGTCCTTCATCGCCATAACTTTGTTTTTCACTTGAAAATGGCAGCACTTAATGCTGAAACGTTGTGCACAGATCGAATAAAGTTGTACTCTATACGCTGGTTATCATTGTTTTAAAACTTTTAGACGACAAGCGCCCTTTTAGACAATTGCAAGCAGCTGCTATAAAGTTATCCTAGTTGCAGCGACATATCGTTTTTAACGAACTCTGCAAATATAATTTTTCTCATCCATCTACCTTAAGTGTAGTTAAATTTGCGCAGTACTATATTTTTCGCGTACCCTAGGTGCGTAAATTTAAATCCTGCCAGAATATTTATCCCCGTGAAAAGATCCAAAATCAAAATCAAATTATTTTTTGTTCTTCCAAGAATGAGTCGTTTTTTGTACTCCTTTAACACTACAATTTCTCAAGGGACTATTTATATACTACGCATGCAAATAGTAAAATCTCCCGCTTATTGGGAGCATGGTACAGAATCCATTGTAAATCTGGCTTTGACAAACGGCTCGGATTGAGCTGGCATTGCTAATGTTTTGGCAATCGACGAAGCCCTGCGACAAGAGGATCCATTTATGATGCTAGAAATTGAATGCGAGTGAACTTTATCATTTTTTCACATCTCGGCGCGAATATATTAAAGGTTGCGCGAGTTTAAAACGTGCGAATTCATGTCCGCGCTAAAAATAGTACTGCGCCTATTAAGATACACCTAAGGTAACATTTAAAAAATGCATGAGCCAGTTTTATCGCAGAGGCCCGCTAAAAGGTTATGCCAGAAGGGCTAGTCCAAAACCTCTCGTCTAGGCCATTATTTCTGAAAAATCTCAGGCAAGGTCAGTCAGCAGGTTTTGCTTCAGCAGCAGGGATGGTTAACAGTCGTCTCATCACGGAAAGGATGGCTTTTCACGAACCCTAATCAATACACGCTTCAATGTGTCTGATAGTCAATTCTGGTTAATTATCATATTTAGCTGTGAAAAGGTTTAGTATTAAAAAGGTGGATATGGAAGTCCTAACATTTTTATTCGTCTTTACATTCTCGTGTTATCACTTTGTAACAGGTTGTGAAGCAAACGGGGAGAGATTGTATAAATGTACTGTATATTTCTTTTTTCTCTGTAGTGTCCTCACTCTCTTCCTATTATAATTATTCGTTCCTATATGTAATTATTTACCCCAAGCAATGTAATTATTCTTATAAGTATTATGTTAAAAGCGTGCTCGTGGTTTTTATAGATTTGTTGGTTAATGGGTACGGATATAACCTAATTACGGCTTCTTACTTGCCTACATGTTCACTTGCTACTCGGCTGGCGACCCTACATTCTTTTAGGTCCCGGATAAACGAGCAGTAGAGAATAGCTAGCTAGTTATGTCAGAGCTAGCCTGGTCCCAGTTTATTGTTTATACTTTATAGTTTATTGACATTCCAAACTTTTCTGTGACCTAGTACGTAAAATTATTATCGAGATATCGACGGTCTAACAGCAGGGAAGTTGAACACCCCGCAGACACATCTTGGTAGTTGCCTCAGAGTATGTCAAAGCTATGTTGTGCAGGAAAGCCAGCCTTTTGTTTACTGCTGCAGTGTTCTAATTTTGCAGCTTCCAAGAGGCATTTACCTTACTTGCAACTTGAGAAAAAGATTGCTGGATGTAATCTCTGAAAATTGTCCAAGAAACAGAGGCAGCTGGTGCAGTAGTTGATTTTGCAGCTCTAGAACAGCGCTCTCTGCAGAGCATGAAAAATACTGCTGCGCACGAAACCTGTTGCTATTATGTCATGCACCAGCCCTTAAGTATAATCACATGCTGAGCTTTAAGATTAACCACGTAGGTATCAGATTTTGATAATACTGTTCTTGAACCTAGGTATTGCGGCTTAGGTGTTTCTTAAATTGTTCTTAAGTATCCATTGAAATCTTGGATCCTTGTTTTTGTGTTTAGGCACTACATTATAAACAGACAGCATTGAATTGGGATTACCAGGGGTTGTTGTGACTCTCTAGAATGGTTTTATTTGAGGGTTTACTCGATTTGCATTTCGCTGAAAACCTTCATTCCGAACAATAATCTCGTTGCATTCTTCTTGCCACACCTACAGTAACCAGTTTGAATTTGCACGCAAAGGAAGACAAATTACGTATTTTCTAAAGAGGAATCTGCAGGAGAAACCTTTGTGCGTACTAGAACGATTACTCATAAAGGCAGAGATAATATAGGTTTATAGATTTCATGAACCGCTATCTTTGCTTCAAGAAACAGAGGATACGAAAGAATTTCTTTATCTATCACAAGTTCACGAACACTGAAGGATACAGTAAATACTACTTAATAATGATCAACATTAAATTAGAATATATAATTAATTAAGGATGGCAAATTTAAATCGAACTCTGTAAGGCAGCGGCTTATTGACTAACATTAACGTCTCACAAGTATAAGAAGCAATGGAGTTCACGTGATAGCCTCGGAGTCCTTACATATCCTCGTAATGTTTTCCCAAGATAAAATATATTTCTAACAGGAGTACATGAGAAATTAGCGCCTCCTGCAAAGTTGTTCCGCTTTTAAGTTAAATTCTTCCATTTCCACTTTTGATCAATAGGTCCTCCCTCTCCTAAGGCCTCTTTGTTTCATTATTGAATCCACTTTTCCATTTCGTTTGTATTTAATGATTTATTCTTTCTCGATGCAGCTCTGCAAACCATTTCTTTACTTCCAAAACTAGCCAGCAAAACTAGCTGAAACAAGACGGTTGTAAATGTAGCGCTTACAACATTTAGGGCGTATACAGGGTGACACAAAAAGACGGTCATCATCTAAACTTGAATAACCTTTGAAACAACAAATCAATACTTTTAATTTTCCAGATTAACTAAGAGGAAGTAATGTTCTAGGGGTTTACCAAATTTGAGATTCAAGATGCTGTGGATTAATGAGCAAAAAAGTTTATAGTTGAGGCATATTTTCGGCTGTAAGTCTATCCATGCAGCTCAATTGGTATTCAAAGAACGGTTCGAATGTCGTGAATTTCCCGTCCACTCAATGTCTCCAAAGGCCATTACGCTCTGTGAAATGCACAACTTGGGTCGCCATATCCAAACACGGCATCATTGGGCCATTCTGGTTCGAGGGCGACAATAAGCAGTCTGTGACAATCAACACCGAGCGGTATTTGCAGGTGCTTGGCAAATTCTGGACAGCACTTGGTCGACGGAGAGGAGTCTTCAGGGCCCGCCAGTGGTTCCAGCAGGATGTTGCTACCCGCCACACCTCAAATAAATCGTTGGCATGGCTACGGCAGCGTTTCCCTGACCGACTGATCAGCCGCAGGTGTGACCCGGATTGGTCCCCGCATTCACCGGACTTGAACCTCCCAGATTTTATCTGTGGGGACACCTTCAGGACAGGCAACAACCCCCCGGCCATCCCTGACCTGAAGGCAACAATCACAGCAGCCATAAGAGCGATCCTGAGGGAGGAATGTGGGAGGGTTTTTGAGAACTTTGCCTGCCGGATCCAAGTTTGCTTGCGGCGCCGTGAAGCTCATTTGGAGCACATTTTGTTGCGCCAGTAAAGCAAGGAGTCTTTGTATTACAGACCTGGAACTTTGCGCGTGTCTTCTACATAGACTTGACCTAACATAGCTGAAGTTTTGTATTCATCTAGACAAAATTTCGGAAGATATTTGACTTTTGGTGATGACCGTTTTTTGTATCACCCTGTAATTTTTCGGTTCTTACAATTGTGACACATAGAAACGTATTGCTCTGCACTTTCGTATTCGTTTTAGAACGTTTCTTTTCTAACATAATATGAACTGCTTTAATTATTATTATTAATTGCCTTCAAAAGGGTTTTTTTCTGGATTTGGAAACCAGTTACAATCTTTTTCTTCTCGTGCTTTCTGGGTAGCTCATCATGTTTTCGTATAGGAGGGAGTTTTATATTCATGTTCATATTTAAATACAGGGTTTAAAATTATGAAAGCGCATTCAATCATTTCACTCCCTCTTTTGATTGGAGATTTTCTTTCCTTTCTTTTCCCTGGTCGCCTTTGTGACCTCATAAAGTAGGGCTATCGTTCTAGCTAGGTCGTTTCTTTGGCACACTGTTTCGCAAAAACAATTTTGTCTATCCATTGTATATGTTGAAATTCGGGATATTCTCCTATTCTTCTTCTCCCCAATGTTGGCGATGAAAATGAGCACGTGGTTAAAGGTGTGTAGTAAGGGACTCGATTTGGCTTCCGATGGCTGAAACTTGTTGTTCAAGCTCTTGCATAGTGGATGACACCTTAGTATGTGAGGAAGTTGAATCCGCTGGAGTTATGACATGTGCGAGAGAAGCATGGCAAGGCTCTGTGATGTTGAATGATGGAGGAGTGATTGTTGCTGTGGTCATGGTTGAAGTATGATTGGAGATGAATGTTCGTGCGTAAATAACACCAGTAAAATACTGTTACACAGGGGGGTCACCAATTTTAGTGTGTTGCTAAATGATTAGCATAATATCAAAAGGCTACAAACTCACCAGCAAAGGCAGAGACGAAAGGAACAAGGCCAAGTTTACTTTTCTGGCTACGCTTTCATGGTCTCTTCAACTTCCATATCTTACCAACTAAAAATCGTGGCTAAGTTATCTGTTCTATTGTTCTCAAACGTAATTAGTAAATTAATAGTTCTCTAAAAGATGGATGACGTCGCTACAACCTCTGTTTGCGAGACAATACGCACGCTTAGAGTTACTTTACCCTAAAACATGCAAAGTAAACCTCATCACAACTTACTTACATGGTTTTCAGTAACGTGCATGACAGAAAACGTTTCACGCATAAACGTGTTGGCTTCAAGATGTTTTTCAAGCCTCTCCTATACAGAAAGTCTTTGCTAAAACTTGCTATCTTCACTCCATGTGATTGCTGTGGCCAGTGTCTGGCGGAAACGTATAACTAAAATAAATCCATCTTTCTACGCAAAATGCTTTCCATTGGGTAGATTACACTGTGTTAGGACTGAGAAGCAATAAAGACAATAAAGAGTGCAAACCTACTACTGTTTTAGCGTGATAACAACATTCGGAACGTTTTATTTTACGAGAAATAAAATCTCAATAGTTGTAATCTCTGTTGCACTCTCACTACACCAGTACAATTTGAAGATAACGTTTTAAACCTACACTGCGTTATTAATGTATTTTTTACCTCTTTTCCAAATTAAAATGCTCTTAAAACTTCTTAAAACAATTAACGAATGTCCAAAGAAAACAAGCTTAGGAAAAAACTCAAACTAAAAATGCTACAAATTTCCATTTTCGGGAAAATTTGTTACCAGCACAATTTTTAAAAAAATGTTTAATGCGGCTCGTCATCTGTCATTGTGTTCTCCCCGTTTCCCATTTCAGATGTCCTTGCAAATTTCCAAATAAATTGAAAAATGTCTGAATTTATAAAAGAAAGCTTTGGAATATTAAAAATTGATCGACTTATGACAGAAATATCGAATCTCGTGAGAACTTTGACTCGGAGACGTTGAAATATTAATCTGGCTGTCATCATCGAAGGTGCTTTTCACTGTGTTCTCGATTTCAAAATCTTGCAACTTTTTCTAAACTGTTGATAAGTGTCAAAAATTTTTAGGGACAAGCTTTGGGATTTCAAATATCATTTCATGTGCATCAGAAATATCCATCTTTCTAAGGGAAATTGTGAATAAGCTTAATTTGGCAAGATATTTCCCAATAGCAAACTACGAAACGTTCCAAATCTTTAGTGTAAACGTCTATTTTCCAGTTTATTGGCATCACGCGCAAGATGACAGCGTTGTTGGTGATGTTCAAGGGAACGTCTGTAAGTAAAGATTGATCAGAGAAGTATTGAAAAGTAAATATGAGTCCATAGTTAACATAATCTTTGAAGATATATTTACAAAACTCAACACGACATAGATAACTTTAAACAATAAAGCAGAAAACCTGGAGTTATTTAAAAATTAGTCAGCAAGCAAAGACAAAAGCATAAAATGAAATGCCAACAGCTAAATCTGTATAGAAATGCTAACTACAATCAGTATTGCACCTAATACTTATGATGGAGGTCGGTTAAGGAGCACACCAGAGTAGGGTAAGGAGCATCCGTAGATGGTAGGTAGGCTGGGGGTCGGACTAGGCAATGCACCAGGATAGAGTAAGGAACATCCAGAAGTGCTAGGTAGGCTGAAGGTCGGACTAGGCAATACGCAAGAATAGAGTGAGGAACATCAGAAAGTAGTAGGTAGGCTGGCCGTCGGACTAGGCAATACACAAGAATAGGGTAAGGAGCACGACGAAGTGGTAGGTAGGCTGGAGATCGGACAAGGCAAAACAGCAGAATGGGTAAGGAACACGAGGAAGTGGTAAGTAGGCTGGAGATCGGACCAGGCAAAACAGCAGAATAGGGTAAGAGACAGTAGGAAGTGGTAGGTAGGCTCGAGGTCGGATCAGCGTGTGACTTCAAGACAAACATTTATTCCAAGTCTAATATTAATACTGTCATTTTGCTATTTCACAACCACTATGTCAAAGCCTGCCAGCTTAGCTATACTTTCGTATCTACCGAAGTATCTCTTTGTGCAAAAATACAATTAAGTCCCTTAAAACTACGTTTTTAAACTAAAACTGCATGCATGGTACGTCACATACTTTACAAGAGTGACACGGATTTGTAATTCGTTCTAACTCATTATTTACACCTGTTTGACAAGATTTCAAAGCTATCGCTTTGTCACATTTTACAGATAACGTGATTTTTTGCACTGTTGTAAATATTAATTTATAAACATTACCGTGCTAGTAAAAACTGAGGCGAAAGCACGATCTTTTATAAGCAACTTAGGTTATTAGATAGATTTTGAGTTACTTAACTTTGCACTCTGTAAACAGTGTTGGAGTTGCTAAACAAGCTGCTTATCATTTCTGGAAGGGGGTTGCCCCCGGAAAATAAGAAGCGTTATGATGACAAGGGGCTTCTGATCAAAACTTTCAAATTTGCTGTATGGGGGAATTGACTTGGGTACGCTCGACTTTGTGTATCTTCAGCTGACGCATATGTTTTATTGCAAAAATGCGCTATCAAGTGCCAAATGGATTTTGTAATTTGCTAAGTGTATGGAAACCAAACTGGAGCAGCATAAAAATGATCTCGCTCTACGTTTAGTTGCTTATAAAGGAGTTTGATATAAGTTAAATCGTGTATTATAGCGCACAACCATTGCAAAGTATTAATTATTCATTGTAGTAGATAGCACGCCTAATAAGGAAACGTTATTGACAACGTTTCGTCTTCTTAAAAACTCCTTCAGGCCATCTACAGATTGCTACTGAAAATTGGCTAAGAGAGTAACAATCTGTAGGTTACCTAAGGAAGTCTTTAGGAAGACTAAACGTTGTCAATAAAGTTTTCTTGTTTGGCTTTTTATCTACTGCAATTTGTCGGTGGCCTATTCACCATTTTATTCTTAATCACTCATATATCAAGTCACAAAGTTTACTTATTTGACCACAACTCGCCAGCACGTCTACCCCACGCATAATGATTATCCATAATCACTGAACTTACCCCTGTTCCATTAACCTTTTTCCAAAAACGTTAGTGCGTCTGGCACTACTTAGGTACACAGTGTCGAATAGTGCTCAAAACAAACGGAAAAGGCTTATTCGTACCCCTCTTTACAATTGAGGTGGCTATAAGCTTTTGACATTGTGTTTTTACGTTTGTTTCGATGTTCGTAAACCGGGGAGAGATGAAAAATTGTTTTAAAATGGTGACACAGCTTAGTCATTTTAGGAGTGTTTACGTTATGTACCTTAAACAAACAGAAGAATAAATTTAAACAATAAATTACTGTTCATAACATGTACAAGTCAGTTGTTGCATAAAAATGAAGCAGCTGAACAAAGGATATGTTATACAAAAGAGCTATGTTGCACAAAGAGAAAAGACTCCTATATTAAAAATTAAATAGTGTCAAAATAAGAGAACCCATCTAGTGAGCTGTATTAAGTCTCAGAGAGCAGATGTTAACTACAGGTGGAACAAAAATACAACGTGCCCAAAAGTGTCCTTTTTAGGTAACTACGGGGTCACAGTAACGATACTAGAGGACCTAGCCCGGCTATATTTTCCAGAGACATTTACTTGTAACTTGTTACTAGTACCGTTCTGGGTATCACTCTCTGCCTTTGCGCTGGTCATTACTATTTTTTCTGTGTTACGCCTTATCCAGTCTTTTCAGACATTGTGGCTAGCCAGCCCCTAAAGTTTCCAGTCTGACTCACTAAATTTGTATTTGTCACTTAATTTCTGTTATTATTCCCAGGCAATTCAATTAATTAAAATTAATTGATTGATTAATTTCACGATCGCAATTAATTGATTGGTGTTCTCTAATTAATTACAAGATTGTTTCTGATAGCCTTTAGCTGTCACATTTGGGTACGGGTTGGTTTTTCCAATCGTGAAAGGAAGTATCAAAATATCCAGGAGAATTATCCATGTTATGCAATGGATGTTTTCCGCATGGAAGATAGACAATCCCTTCAGCCACTTCTTCAGAGATTGTGGATCGCTATGATCTTGATACTTGCAACCAGTTTATGGTTGCGCTGTCAGTCATGCCGCAACAACGCTGTTCCTTGACAGAGCGCTAGTACGTTTCTGTCACTGAATGAAGAGTGGAGAATTTAACCGTCAATGACTGACCTCTGGACTTGCCAGGCCTCCTTGGCTCAACTATAGATAGTAGGAATGAACTTGGCGTCGATATACTTATGTTAGTGTGATACTACTTTCCCACATCCCCACCAAGTCTCCTTCTGGAGTTACCTATTCCAGCTCTTGGACGGTTCGGCCCATGTCCATGATCATTTAACAGCATCAAAGCACTTTTGACGCCCAGTAAAGGCATCTGTGCAACTTGCTGTTTTTCAGGTGGCTTTTCTTTCTTCTCTTCGTCCACTGGCTCCTTGACTGGTTCCTTGACTGGTTCCTTTTTCACAGGCTCCTTCTTGGCAGGTTTGGCTGGCTTTTGCTTAGGAGGATCTTGAACTTTACTTGGAGGAGGTAAATCAGAACCTAAAATAGGCTTAACGTAGAGCAGTTGTGGTATCAAACTTCGGTCCCAGTCCTTTGGAACACCCATGTCTTCCTCTGGCTCTGGCAAATTCAGTTCTAATCCTTCTTTGCCAACAAGGAAAAATGTAAGGACTAGACCACGACCCTATCGTACGAAAAAAGTGAAAATAGTGGATGTGACACTCATGATTTTATTTTATGAAAACTAAATTTACGACTTTGTTAAGAACATTTCAGTATTCGGTACATAAAAAGGGTAGTAATTACTCTGAATTGAAAGACAAAATTGTGAAATGTATTGAGCGGTTTTTGAATCCATGAAAAGTTATCTTGATATTCACTAAAACTAAAGCAGAGTCAAATTTATGAAGAGCATGTATGGAAAGGCTAGTCTCCCATGATTATCTCTACTTTAATCAGAAATGTTTAGCGCGAGAAACGTTTGGAAATCTCAAAATTCACTATTTTGTTGAACAAACATTCGCCAATTATCAAATCTATGAAATTTTGAGAATAAACTTCCTTAAATTAATCAATTTACAACAAAAACCTTTTTTGTTACAAAAATTTTTACTTAATAAAGATGAAAGGGAAACAACTCATCTTTCAATAATAGTCACAGTAGATACTTTCGAGGTACTGTGATGAAATGCAGATAAGCCAAAAGCAGAACAAAAGGGATCTATCCCGGTTTACTACTAATTATCGTAAAGTGACTAAAACACAAGTTGGTTTTAAAGAAAAATTTCACATAATGATATGTCTTACACTACCTATTGGGAAACGTTTCCAGAACAAACTTTTGTGAAAAAGACCAAATGAACCAAAAATTGAGAATTTTTTTGTCTCGAATTATTTTATAATTAAAGTATTAAAGGTCAGGAAAACATTGGGAGAGCTGCTCTGTCGTCATGTAAAAAGAACGATTTATAGTAACTGTATATTTGTTTAGCCATCGAAAAAATAGCCACTAGTGTAAACGGAATATTATCAGGTTTCAAAGATTTGAAGAGGGTAGAAAGCTATGTTAGGTTCTGTAGTTCAAATCAAGACAACACTAGAGATACAATCGTTGCCTTGGGGTGATCATTGCTATTATCATCAACAATAGCATCACTAAAAGTGTCACCACCATAGCCACCACCACTAGCACAACCAGCAATACCACTACCACGACTCAATCTTTGATATCGAATTTCCTTTCATTGTCCAGTACAAAGGGTAGTACATTTGTTTTAATGGTGTAAACGTTTAATGAACAAAGAACGATTATTTCTAGACCGTTCTTCACTTTGGTGAAATACCAATGTCTGCAACTGATGGCATTCACAATAGACGTGGTAAGCAAATATTTTCGTTGTGCAATGAGACGTTATTTAAAACATCAACACGCAGAAGGCAGCAGCTAACCTTTTGCAGACCCACTGCGACAGGAGCTAGGATGACAGATGTCAAGGAGATACAAAACTTATGATGAACATAAACACCTATAGTGGACTGTAAAAGCCAAGACTGTCTTAAGATTCTCGAGGACTGTATTACTCAATAATGAGTTGCAAACGTTGCCTATACGTAATTACTCAGGTACCATGTCTTTTAGTACTTTAACAGGACTGCATTGCAATAGATCGAACAGACTAAGTCTCCTGAGGTACTTACCTTAACTTTCACAGGCCCACGCAATTCTGCGTGAAAGCCACCGATTTCATCAAGTTCGGCTTTGAACTCACCGCTGATCTGAATGCGCAGCCCAGGCCCCGTTGATTCAAGATGACGGATAAACTGTACTGTGTTACCAAAGACGCAATAACGAGGCATTTTAAGCCCAATAATTCCAGCAGCACATGGTCCTACAGAATGCAGAAGTGATTAGTAAACAAGATTTAGGTAAATGGAGATACGGCACATAAAAACCCTTAAAAGCAAGCTTTAATTCTATGTTGACCACTGCATCCATAATGGGACGAAAGAATCCCTGCAAAATACTTATTGTGATAACAGCTGCATCTATGATACTCAAATGTTTGATTTTTATATTGACGTCTATTTACAAAGCCACGGTCATACCTTGTTTGCAAATTACGTTTCGTTACTTTTAGGACAGTTACATACCCTCATTTTGCAAAACGTTTTTACAAAAAGGAGTAGTCCATCCCTTTGCGACGTCATGTTTTGGGCTTTACGTAAGAGTTGAAGGAGCGAGGAGTAAGCAGACATAAACACTTCAGAAAGTCAAATTTTTCTAGTCATTCCAGTTGCCAATCATTGAACATGTTTGCATCGTTCTTATCTAATCAAGCAGGAGACAATATCCAGGAATATGTTCTCTTTATTGATCCCTGCCTCAAGTGTTGTATGATTTGACATGCAAAATTGAGGTAAAATATAACCTGTGTCCAAACAAATGAAGAGAGGATTAGAGACAATGGCAATATTGCTGAGGAAACAGCTATGGAAAGTATCAGGAGTTTATAAGAAAACAAATTAAGACGTGTTGACAAAATATGCCGGAGAACAAGGTCAGCATGTATGAATAATCATATGCCAATAGGACTGCAAAAATGACCTTGGTTCACAAGCCTTATCTACACTATGGTTCTGCTTAAAGGAGCATATTCTCATTTTTTTAGAGAGCGGTCCTTTCTTTGCATAAAATATTAAAGTTCATATGACATTTAACTTTTTCAAGTACATATGCAGTTCTTTCAAGTTTTCTACCCATTGTCTGCCCAATAGACAGCTTTTGTTTTACTGTAAAAGTCAACCATTTTGAGACATGATATTTGTTGTTTGCGCTTGACGTTTTGATACTTGCTGCTGTCATTTGCAACTGTCTTTGAGTTCTCGCAGGACCAAGATTTTACTTCCAAACAGTGTTGCTCGTGTACCTACTAAGAAGAAAACGGTTTTGTAAAAACACTAGAGAAATAGAAAATATGTCACCACCGGGAGTCGAACCCGTGACCCACGCTTTCGCGGCGTGCGCTCTACCAACTGAGATAGGTGACCTTTCGTGTTTACATTCTTTTATTTCTCCAGTCGCCACATTAGCTCCCAATCATCCAACGGTGGACATAGACATCCAGCTCAACGCAATTAGAGACCAACCTCTCTGCGCCAAGTGACTTGACCAAGGAAGGACTGCTACCTGACTCGTCATACTGTTCAAAGCCCATTGAGAGTAGCACGTATAATCAAGAAGAGAGAATTTGAAACGTCACGGGTTCGATCCCCGGCTGTAACATATTTTCTATTTTCTATATCTCTAGTGTTCTTTTCCAAACTGACATTTCAAATCCTCTCTTCTCGAGGAAATAGAAGATATTAAATAATAATCCAAATCAGTAAGTAGGATATGTTTAATGTTAAATACAACTGAAGTAAAAATAATCTGGATAAAGTTTTTTACCTGTCTTCCAGATTAAACCCATTCCTTGTGACATTTACTCGCTTAATAATTGATATCTCCGGAATGGATCATTAGTGTCCGCTTTCAATATCACCTTCATAACCCTAGCTCTTTCTCATAGACAAATCCACAAGATTTTCGCTTTAACTTAAGTCCTATACTGGATGTTATAGCATTAGAGGGTGATCAGCGGTTTATGGAGTTGATGATACTTGCTGATGCCCCCAAGCTTGAGTAACAATATGAGAACATCCTCTGTTATCCGTTTTGGCAGGTAGAGGACATGACATTAGCAGTATACTTAACTATATGACAGCCAATACGTTTCTACATGACAACTGGACTAATCATTTGTCGAAAGAGAGATTTTCTTCTTAATGAGAATTTCCTTTTCGTTCCCAAGATCTTAACATTGCAATAAAAATCATATTGAAATGATGGTGAAACTGACCAGTGATAGGAAATATATCCCAGCATGAGTTTTTAATCCTTGCTCTTGTTCCACGATCTTTAACAAGGGGTCAAGCTCATACAAACCTTAGGATGTATCAGCGTTGAAGGCCAAACCTTGGTTAGTGCTACTGATTTCTATCTCAGTAAGTGGTGACCCTGTCATGCATCGTACCTCAAAGAAGGAGATGTAGAACCTTTCCACTCTCAGAGAAAGAAAACAGCAACGTTTTATCACATTTCTGTGCCTTGATACCGAAAGCAAACCTAAGCAATATTTCAATCAAACAAAATAAGATAGACGAAAGGCCTTAAAACTTTATTCCCTACAGGATTAGTGAAAAAAGGAGACTCAGAGTATAGAAGATTACACATCTTCAGGGTATGGACTGGAAGGATATACCCTCATGATTATGAGAATGGCAAAAAACGCAAAAGATTTGCATTGCATGGTTGCTTGGAGGAGTGGATAACGCACTGAGAGAGGAAAGGAGAGAGAGAAAGAGAGTGGTATAGTAGCTTACGATACGGGCTATTTCAATGTAATCATACTTCAGCAAACTGTTCACCTGAAATTGCCGAGATTTTGCAATTCCAGTTTAATTGGGTAAGCTCAGGACTCAATTACACAATAACTATGCTATCTGATACTTCTTCAGTGTCAAAGATGCTCTGCTAGTGAAAGTGGTACCAATACATTTGCAATGCACTTTGGATAACCTGTAACAGAAGACGCAAGGCTATCTGATACATCTTCTGTACAATGATGTACAATGATGTACAATGATACTGCAGCATATTCCAGCAAAACAGGAGAATTTGTCCTAAGGATTTCTAAACATGATTAATATTACAAAGGGGATAGATTTGTGATAAGGCAATTTTGTCTACACCAGGGTTTCCAAATGGTGGATATTGACTCACAAGGGTCGATAGAACCATGCAAATGTTGGAAGTGCAGCTAAGCGGATCGACTGGCTGCTGAGAACGGGTCGATTAAAAACTACTTCCTTTCATTCTATTACTATTATTAGTTTTATTACTGCTACTATTGCTACTACTACTACTATTGCTACTACTATTACTTCTATTACTACTATTACTACTACTACTACCATTACTACTACTACTACTACTACTGCTACTATTACTACTACTACTACTACTACTACTACTACTACCATTACTACTACTACTACTACTACTACTACTATTACTACTACTACTACTACTACTACTACTACTACTACTACTACTACTATTACTACTACTACTACTACTACTACTACTACTACTACTACTACATAATTGAATTGTGGGCTCTGGCTTTTGATGAACAGAACATGCAAGTACCATTTTGTTTTTCAGCTATAACCATTCAATATACTGTGTTGATTAGCTAGAAAGCTTTCTCATTAGTAGACCTGTCCCTGTAGGCGATCTTGGACATTCTGGGCAGACAACGTTAGTTTAATATATCAAGCTCTTGGGTTTTCTTTGCATTATTTTAAACCCCTCGTAGATAGGAGGGGTATTGCTTTGTACTATATCTTCAAACAGTTGCTGATCAAAGTACTACTCTATATTCACCTCTATTTTTAATACCACTATTGTACACTATGTTTAGGAAATATCTCTGCATCAGCCTCCGCAGTTATAACTGTTCAGGTAAATGAAACTATTGACGTCTTCAACTGCCTCTTTCTTTTTCCGTGACCACTGACTTGCATCATCGCGGGAACAGTGACTGTGACAAAGGCTACTGAGTAGTATCCTTTTTTGCGTCTAAAAGTCTGAAATGTCTGATGACAGCTGAGTAGGACTTATGGAGCAATAATATTTAATGCTGTAATATACTGTAATGCTCATACAACATGAGACACTGACAGAATTGACTCTCTGTAGCCTGTGTAGTACTAAAAAGGATTCCACATTAAGCTGATCAAGATACTAATTTCCATAACCACGGTATTACATAAAGTATCTATTTCTAAACCTTGTGGGCTTATGAACCTTGCTCCTTTTTGCATTTTGCTCACAAACGTAAAGATCTGAAATCATGTTTTTCAGAACCAAACATCATAAATGTGAAACTCTGAATAACTGCACGTTTCCCTGTAATTATCCATCACATGCTCCCAATCAAGCAATAAACCTTACCACTAAGTACCAGATACTGACTTCTGTGTGTAAGTGCTGTTTGACTTTACCCATATTGTACGGCAACTGGGACTTTTTGGCAGCTCATTTGCTTACACGACGATCTGGTACATGGTCTAAGGGACATATAACACTACAAAAGAATTTTGCAGAAAAAGCAGAGTCCTTGAAGAAAATATGAATTATTTCTGTAACGTTTCTTAGGTAATCAAAGATAATGAAATAAGCTGTAAACTTTATAACTGCTGCGAACGCTGCAACCCATTCCATGTTCTTTCAGGGCTCATCTAATCTCCGGTGACATCACAAAACTATTGGCCAGCAAACTGGTCGCTAACATTCATCAGCTTGCAGTTTCAATGGTGATTAATCTTCTGTCGGGTAAACCAATATTATGCCATGTTTTAATTTGCGTTTAACCCAGGAAACTCTTTATTTATTTATTTACGTTGGATCTTTAGTAAAGAACACACAATCCGCATGATCGGTTAGCCTAAACCGTTGTTCTCATCTAAGGTATCAAATCCATAGATGTTAGTCGCTGTTAGTGGTTGCAAAATGTGCACCCATCTTAAACCGCAAGATATTCTGTCACCTAACGCAATCTTCAACATATCAGTTTAATTTACTTATCTTCTATGTTATGATTCAATGGTACTATTTGAACCGCAAAGGTACAATTCACTTATTTAACTGCACATGCGCACTCAATAGAACGTCATAGTAAGGGATGTGATCAAGGGACACTCTTTGCAGGAGATGTTTTACCGGTTTGTTATAAAGTAAACCGTTATAATCTAGAAAAGTGGAACTAATGGGGCAATGATAAGTTGCCAGTGCACTCTGGAATAAGTTTTGTAACTTTTGTATTATCTTGTTTAATTTCACACTATTAAAAGTCCCAATAATCTTGGAGAGAATGAACTATGATAAT
>JAAAKM020006971.1:120205270-120222543 GCA_010016025.2 Alatinidae sp. Z8VKAUB7J3
ACTGGAGTTCAGACCCCCTATTTATTTGGACCCCCGATTTATTAACTTTAGACTGTGGTGATGACCTCCCCATTTATTCAGATGCCCCTGTTTATTAGGCACTCCAGAGTAACTCGAATATTGTCATAATCAAGGAAGAAAGATAAGTGCATAACACTGCAGATTGTGAGGCATTATTGAGAAAGAGAGGGAATAGGACAAACAATCTTAACGCGAAAGATGTTCTTTGGACTAGAAGCTAAACCTTGCTTTAATGAAGTTCTCAATTATAAATTTGTTTATTCTATTTCTATCTGTATCATCAGAACATTGGTGACCTCCTACTAATGAAGTAGTCACATGACCATTTAGTGGTCTCATAAGTGACACACAGTTTCATAGATATTATGAATATTTGAAAGCTGAAACTTCTCATCAGCAACTGAAACTGTAAAACTTCCTACTTGGAAATTGTTGTGCTGCTACTCTTTAAATTATCATAGTCTCAGAGCTCAATTCACATTGCCTGTGATAACTGAACCCCCTCCCAGAGTCATCAACTCCTTATTTGGAAACCACTGTCTCAGAGATTATAATGTTTAAATTTCAGATAATCCTCAAATCCAGGAAGATGAAGCTTGAAATCCTATCTCAACGAACAATACAAGGACTTAAGCCAGTGCAAATGGAATATCAGTGGTTGGATCCAAGAGGACGTTTATGCTCACCTCCACCAGAGTTCAAAACAAATCAACAACCAAATGGTCAGTTGCATAAAAGTGACATGAGACTTCTTGTGGATGATGATGAAAGAAAGGTACTCAATTTTTTCTACTAGTGCAGTAATTATGTGGATCAGTATACTTTTAAATTGTATATATATATTGTTAAATGTAGGATCTGAAAGTAATAGTGATAATGGTGATGCCTTGCAATCTGCTCTAGGAAAGTCTATGCTAGTTCACCAGTTCATGGAGTTTTGTTAGACTGTAGGTCCCCTTAACATCTGATACCATTCCTGACCTTGCCAATTGCCCCTTGAGATACTGATGAAATTTCAATTCACTTACATTTGCCTGTACCAGACACTGAATATTTGTTGTGTTATGTATGTAAAGGGACACCAAGGACCACTGTCTTATTTATATTCACTTTTTTCAAATGAGTCACGTGTACTATAAAAAAAACAAACCCGAATCTCCAAGGAAACAGAATACCTACTACTCTCTCTAAAAAGCTGAATCTAACCCCCTGTGTGACTAAGTGGCCCGACAGCCCACTCAGAATTACATTTCAGCGTAACCATGTTACTCATTAATTATGCCATTAATTAACTTCTGCTTTCTTCCCCCTCTCCCATTCAAAAGTTGTCAGTTATGTTTTTTGGCCCTTTACTTATGTAAAAAAGGTTATGCTAGGTGTTCTCACCTCAGAGGCAGGCTTGTCAAATGATTTTAACCATTCCCACTCTTAAAAGAGTCATGCCACATCCATGCATCAGTTATGTTTTGTGTAGGAGAAACTAGACTGGCATCTCCCAGAGCTTCATGTAAAACAGGATCCCATCCCGGTAATGAAATGTTGGACATGCATCCTCTTTTCTTCAGCAAGAGAGATGGCAAAGTTCCATAAGGCACAACTAAATTGTTAATCATCCAATAATAATGGTTAGGCCTACATGAATGATTAAAATATAATTTACTCTTCATCTCCCTAAGTAAATACAAGTAAAAGTATGTAAGAAAAAAACCCATGTCAATTTATGTTCTCTATAGATGCAGTTATTTATAGTTCTCAAAGAGTGCAGTATTACCACAATAGCTTGCAATTTTAAGGAGCTTATTGGATTTGAACACCTCAAGCACTGCCTAACATGAGCTTTTTGCATCTTTGTCCCTTTCTTTTTTACTGCTCAATTGCTTCATTTAATTTATACAAAGTACAAACAATAGAAATATGTACAAGAAGTACATAAATATCCTAAGGCACTATTTCAGAGTTAATAGCTAAAACCTATTATTTAAAATACCTAAGTCAAAGAATGAAGTAGCATTAATATCGAATAGAAAACAAAAAGGTAATTCAGGAATATGTAACTTTTTGTTCCAGAACTTATTGTTTGAGATAACACTTTTATTTACATTGAATATTGCCAGCCTTATCTTGAGGACCCCAGTACAGATGTAAGTTATGTCGGGCCATTCGAGGGCAAGGAGGAGCACCATCATCAGAACCCAGTCTTTTGGGAAGTGTAATAGCATCATCAACATGCTGCCCTAGATTAGTATAAAACACTGCTATTTTGTTTCTCTTGTTATAGTTTTTTTATTATGTACAGTTATAAGGTGATACTATTGAGGCCATTCCCACTTACACTTTGAGCATCATTCTAGAATTTTTATTCCCATGTATATTGTTATGAGCTATGGTGACTGTTATTTTTATCATTGCTAGCAGTAGTTTTATAATGTGTAGGACCTTGGGGAAATTTCTGCTTTGCCCCCTCCCCCTGCCACTGATTAAAGTAACAATTATTACGTTGTTCTTTCATTATGTCGTTTTCTGAGCTACTTTCTTGGACCAATACTTTCTCTTACTGTAATCTCCATATTTAAGTCACATTATTACATATTTAATTAAAATGTCTTTTGAATAGAACACTAGAGAAATAGAAAAGTATGCCACCACCGGGGATCGAACCCGTGACCCACGCTGTCGCGGCGTGCGCTCTACCAACTGAGCTAGGTGACCTTCGATGTTAACACACTTCTATTTCTCTAGTCGCCACATTAAAATGATTCTAAAATGCAGAGATATATCGACAAATGTCACACCAAACTTAAAAGGGTTCACCGATTTTCCAGAAGGGGTTACACAAAAATTACCCGTACGTATTAAATTTATAAAGCATGCCCTAAAACATGCTCATAGATAAAAAGCATGCCCTATAGAGATAGTCTGGCTACGGCACTGAATAAAGCGCAAATAATGAAGTAACGTCCCTTTAATTTCAATTGCCTGTAATTGCAGAAACAAACTTGCTAGGCCACGTCAACCAAAGATATTTCCATGAGTTTAAAGTTGCACAGTCCCCAGGGCCCTAACTTCAGGGGCGAGACCACCAAATTAAAGGGGATGAGAAAGAATTTAAACGTTTTTGTTTTTTATTCAAATCGATATTCAGAGAAGATTTTAATTTTTTTTGCATTAGGATTTGAAAAATGACTCTCTTTTCATCTTTTCTTTCTTGTTTCAGTGTTTTCCTGTTTCTTTGCCACAGAAAAACATTTGTTGGTAAGGAATGAAGCGGTTAAAGCCCTGAAGCCCCTCTTCCCATTAGCGGCACTGTTACATCGTAAGTTCTTGAATAACTCCAACAATTAACTTGTCTGATTAAACGCAGCACGTCAGAGTTCAGACCAAGGTAAGATACTTCTAGTTGCACTTCTAGGTACATGAGTATTTATAGAAAGTACAAATCAATTAACTAATTAATATCACAATACATAAGTTTGCAATCAGTTCCGTTTCAGCAGCATCTGAGCTGACAAGAGTAACGCTAATGAGTTATTGAGCAATCAAGATCGCGTGATGCTCTGATAGCAAGCTGACTGGTTGGCACAAGTTTCTCAATACATAACAGGCACCACTATACTTGCATGTACACAATCATAACATCAAACTTTCGTCTATTAACTATGAAAACTTTCGTCCTTAAGATTCATAGGTAGACATCTTTCTTTGATTAATATGGCTTCGGTGATTAAATGTTCTGCTGCCTCCTTAGAACAAAGTAGAAAATTCGTTTTTTCCCTTTTTATTTGGCATGCATTCATTTGCTGTGTGCTTTTTCATGACGCCGTTGTTGAAATGCTGCTTGGCCCTTACCTATAACTCGTTCGTTGTGTATCCAATATATTTTCTGGTGTTACATCCAGCCTCCTGGTACGTGTATTGGTACACTACGTCGTGGGCGTTACAGTTTCTGGGCGGCTGTAACAGTGTCGATAATTTTTCCCCTCTGTAGATGATCGCCGAAACCATTTCAACCAAAGAAAGATGTCTACCTATTAATCGTAAGGATTCATCAGCACATTAAAAATATTTCATGGATATTTATGTAATTATGTAACTAAGAAATTCTACTATTTGTGTCTTTCAAAAGTAATGGATCTTGTAGTACATTGATAGAGAGAGATTTCCGAAAGAGCCTATGCTTGGTAAATACAATATTCGAAATAAGTTGCGCTTCATGTTCAATATTTTTTAATCGTTCTTAGTCATGTTCAATATTTTTTAATCGTTCTTTAACATACATATGGTTTTTAATTCGGCACCTGATAGTACAAGATTAAAATATTCCTGGCCTATAATTACGACGTAGATTTTCTAACGTAAAAATCTTTTCTCTGGGATATGAAAATAGCAGATCTACGCTAGTTTGTTTCATTCGAATTGTCTTCCCTCATGGTAGGGAAAAGACAAAAGTATATAAGGACTCAAAATGTGTAGTGCGAATCTTTGAAGACCCTCAAAATGGCGCTTATGTTCAAATGTTAATGAATGTTTGGATAAAAGAATCGATTACACACTTCTGAGTTTAACATCCAGTGGTAAGTCTAACTAGCCATAAATTAATCAATGATACCCCAGCTGACTTCATCTAGCAACGTAGGTACTGAAAGAGAAAACAAACATGTACCATGAGCGTCCATGCATCAAGAAAGAGCAAATACACATACAAAGATATACTACTGTTGCTAATAAATTTTCAGGGATGCATTCCCTATCCCCCTACCCCCCGGTATTTTCCTTCGATATACTTTTGGTCACACTTGCACACGAGAGTTGCTCGATCTCACAAGAGAATCGCTGTTCGGTCTCCATTTTTTTATCTCTTCACAGAGCGGGCGCAAATTTTAAACGAGGCTGTTTCAAAATAGCACCTAAAATCCTTTCACCGGCGTAAACTGTCAACAACAATCCAGCTAAGTTGTGGTAACCGGTTAACGAAGTTGGTGTACTTCGTTGTTTGATCAAAGCACATAATTACAACACAGTCTTTAACCGTAACAACACTGACTCAATTATGAACACCCGAGTTCTACCACAGACATTTAGAAGCATTTACACAGGCGCAGTACTACGCCGAACCCCATTAATAAAGTTTCCAGAGAGGCCAGCCATTGAAAATAGATGTAAGTAATCACAAGTACACTTATATCCTCAGCGATATTACTTTTTTTTTACTATATGTGCATGACAGCATAGAGTGTCTTTAATTTTGATGGTGTAATATATGTCGTGGGTAATCAATATTCCCATTATTTGTGATTGTCAGTGTCCATGCCCGCCCAAATACGCTAACTTGGCATATTTTCTGCGAGCACAAAGCAGACAAATAACCAATTGGAATGTTAAACGTTTAATAAGAAGGTGGAGCATCAGTGTCAAAGGACAAGATCCTTTTTTCTTCAAGCTAAGTGTTGAATTCACACAGTCGCACATATACGACATATTCAAAGACCGGAAATTGAAAATAAAAGCAAAATAGGGAGACTTATTTCCACTTCTAGTAATGACATGTCAAACATACTTCAAGAGGAATGATAACATTAAAACATAAGTACAGCAAACCAGGCTACACTAGCCTTCCCATTTTACTTAAGAGAATTTTAGATATGATATTCAAGGAAAATGCAGGGGTGCTTGATTTCCTATACCTTCAATGGCTAAGCCACTGCACACTCCCTTTGGAACAGTTGAAAAGCCTTATTCTCATGTGACATTAATATAAAGCTTTTGTCTGCTATGCAAGGATGGTAGTAGCAGATCCAACAAATCCACTTTCTCTTATTAATTTTATTGATGTTTTTTTCAGAACATACTGCCACCTTACTATGAACACATAGGCCCCCTATTTGTTTTTTGAAAAGAGCACTGGAGAAATAGAAAATATGTCGCTACCAGAGATGAAACCTGCCACCCACTCTTTCGCATCGCCACTAATGGTAGGGGGTGCACACTGTGGACCGGTCAACAAAGACATATGTATAAATTTCAATAAAACACTTCTGGTACCCTCAATTATTGACAATTATTGTCTTTTACAATTCAATGTCAGTGCTCCTCATCTGTTGAATGATCTATTGCCCCTGTTCCAAATTCAGGAATATTGATAATGATAGCTCCCCTTCCATGTTAATCCCTTCTTGGCAGTTATTAAACATAGAGTGACTTATGATGGTTTTGGTCTCTTTATTTTGGCAGATCCATTGTTAGAAGATTTGAAAAAGCAGACAATTCCTCATGCATCATCTCCATCAGCTCAGGCAGCATCTACTAGTGATACACCATTAACAGTTAACATTCCAACAGGAGGATTAAGTGATGCTTTATCAAGTGGCTCATCATCCTTTAAAAAGGCAGATGGTGTGTTGGTCTATGTTGTAGATGAACTACCTTCAAAGTATCACCGTGATATTATAAGCCAAGAAGAAATGGAATATATTGAGGTTTGTGTAGAGTTTATTTTTTTTTGTAAGGTTTTTAAATATTTGAACTCACACAGTCATGGGCCTGGTCAACCATTTAAATATGAGGAAGGGGAGTGACAAAAGCTATTCATAACTTTTGGAAATTGCTATCATTCTTGAGAATCAAGATTATCAATCATGCTCCCGGCATATCCAAATGGATGCATAGGACTGCAATGAACTTTCACCACATTAGGCTTTGCTGGGCTTTCTCCTTCAGTCTGTCCCATGGTGCAACTCCAGTTTCTCTTCTCCTTGTTTGGATTCAAGTCTTTCATGGTCTACCCCTGCCTGCCACACCCTAGTACTCAATTCTAATGCTTTTCTAACCTAGCCTTCCAGTGTTTGGACTTTTCCAAACCATTTTCCTTGGCTTTATGTAGTCAAAAAGGTTGTACTCTTGTGATTTCCATCACTCTCCTATTTTTAAATTTATTTTTTCCCAATTCAGTCCCCCTGGTGTCCTTCTCAATACCTCACTTTTGAAGCCAAGCAGCTTCTTGTCTATTGCAGCCTTACTAAACCAAGGCCCAGGCCCTCCAATCAAAATTGACCTCGCCATTGTATTGTACATGTTACCTTTAATGTGGACTGGCGTATTGTCGTTGTTCCAATTACAACCACATTTTTTTTCTACTCATGACAATGGATAAAAGTCGAAAAATGCAAACATACAAGGTTGTGCCTTGGAACACACCCGTAAGCAAGACCAGGCGTGAACAGAAATTGTGTTGTTGCAAATACCCTCTCTAATCAGCTGGCCTTTAATTGTCCTCCAAGCTTCTCAATGCTACCCAGTTTTGCCATTCCCCACGAGAAGTTTGTCCCCCCGTTAATAACCACTGCTCTAGATTTTCCTTTAATTCCATCTCATATAGGCTGTAAAGAGCACTATAGTTACAACATCTCAATCTTTTTCAAGGAAACAAAATTCTAACAAAATCGAAAGGGTAGCAAACCACCAAATGCTTTCAGACTAGAATTGCATAATACACATGATCCTACTGAAGTAATGGCTGTTTTTTCTCTCTAATAGGTTTTAAGAAAACACTGTTAATTTGCTCAGTTCATAAATTATGAACTGGATTCAAATAAGGTTTTGATAGGAATGGTTCAAAATTTGAAATGCGTTTCATGACAATTGTAAAAGATATTCTCTCACAATTGAACAAAATACCTATACTAACGAACGGAGAATGCAAAGTGTGCAGCTTTTGATTTTTATTGAATTGTGATGTTACACTTAAGTACTTGATTACCCAAACAATAGAGACATAATCATTCTGATATCTAGTTTGAAACTGTATTTCTGGAGCGAACTTTATATAGGATAACCTTTAATGGTCTTTACATTACACAAGGTGCCATGTTGGAAGCAGTTGCATGGTACCTGAAGAATCAGCCAGCCATTTACTCTTTGGTGCCTAAAAGGACGGGGCTGGAACAAAAGGGGGGTTGGAAAATCCCCAAAACTTAATGAATGGGGTTTGAAAATAACTTAAAATGTAATAGAGGGGGGAGCTGTACATTAATTTCTTTAAAAAAATTAGAAAAATGTTGAGAATCAAGATGATCTTGTTAATGAATTCTAATTCAATGTGAAGAAACAGAAACATCACTTGTGTGAAATCAAGACAGTGTGCTTGTCTTCCTAAATTTGAAAAATGCTCATCCTCCTGCTCAACAACAGTGTTATTGCGACAGTGTTACTGCTTAACAAATTAACAATGCCAACGTCTCAGAATGAAAACAACAATTTTGAACAATATGTGATGAGTGTGGTGTCTAATAATAGTATTTGCTTGCACGAGAACATACCTTCTCTTAAAAATTGTCTTGGGTGGAAGATTACCTAAAAATTAATAGGCGTGGGAGGAGGGGAAGATAAGAATGTCCTAGGTGGAAAATTTTGAACATTTAATCAGCGGGGGATGTCTATTAGGCACCCAAGAGCAACACTTCTTCCATAGCGGAGTAGCCTCTGTATGATATTGATTTAAAAAATGATTATGTCATAAGATAGATGCCTTGTAACAGATATGGCTATCTCATGTGAAATTTTTCTGGTGCCATTTAAGCTCTTTTGTCACTTTTTATCACCCTGATATATTTTTAGCAGATAGAAAATTTGAATTTCATGACTAAAGTGTTGTACTGGCTAAAGCATTTCTTGAAATTCAAGAGTGATCGATCGAAGAGAAATTTTGAGAGAATCATTTGATAATAAGGTACAAGGGGTGAATGAATTCGTTGGAGTAAGAGTGTTGTCCAGGTATGGGAGTTCTGTCAAAAGAGAATAAAGTGTCATTCAAGCATGCTGTTTCCCAGTGGCCTGAGCAATTCCCTCCCCCTTCTATGAATTTTTTGTCAAAAGTTTTCCATTTTCTCTCCAGACGATTTCTCTGAAAAGTGTCTAGGAAAATGTTAACCTAAATGGATCCCTTACTCAAACCAATATTCAAATCTTGTACCACAAACCCACTTCGTGGGGCTCACGGCATTGCATGTGAATTTATGTTTGATCAGACTGTTGTGTAATGTACACAACAGAGCACAGGAAGTAGGTGGTTCGTTAGTAAGTGAAAAGCTAATGGGAAGAAGTGGACTCTCGACCGCTGTTGCTGAGAACACGTTATTTCACTTTTGATACTACCACAGTTGTGAGCTGATTTCATGTTTGTAGACAAACGTTAATTGCTTCAACCAAAAATTTGAGAATTATTTTCTTTGCTCCCCCCCCCCTACACAGGGAGCTGATATTCGCGTGTACAATCTCACATATCACCCCCTACCAAAAAATACATACAGTTGTCCTCAACTGTTTGGTTACGTAAAACCATAACGTACTCGACGGCCCGACCTAGTTACATTATTTGGAAGATCGTAAACAATTTCATTATCTAAATCTCTTAAATCATAAAGAGAATCATCATCCTGAATATGATAATCAGATGAATTCATCGATTCATCACTTGTTTCAAGGCGAGCATGCTCAATGCTCAATGCGAGGTTTCACAGGGAGCTGATATTCGCATGTACAATATCACAGTTTATCAGACACTTTAAACAAACATGCAAATTTCAAGATTTTATTTTGAGAAAGTTCAATAATGCAATTTAAAAAATGTATAAGACAACTTTTTGCAATCGGTTCGTCAGGAGCAACACGTTGAAGAGAATGACGATCTGTCTTAAGATTACTCTGTGGTCGATAATATCCTGAGGGGTTGGAAACAATTTCTTAATTTAATAAACGGGGGCTGGAATCAATTTTTTGAAAATAATTTCTGATAGCTGTAAAATGAAACTGAAATAGCAAAAATATCAACATCTGGCACATTTTTACCTTGAAAATCTTTACATAACTTAAAAATCAGCTTGAAATACATCCGTAAAACGTTTCTTTTTACATCACCAAACTAATTTCCTAAACTTAACTAGCGGGGACATTCTAATAAGCTCTTGGGGGTGGTGGAAAATTTCAAAAAATTAATAAACGTGCCCCCGGTCATTAGAGAGCAATGAATAAATGGTTTCGAGTTTCGTATCTTTCTTTCTGAGTCTACCATAGAAGTCACAAAATGTTACTGTCACTCATTTGTTTTATGTCCCGTTAACTGCACAGTTCGACTAAACAATGTCTGTACTTTCTACTCGTTTACTCCAATGTGAATACAAAATGGCTTCTGATCATGTACAAACTGTTGCTTGTTGCATCTACTTACCCCCAAATAGCAGCATTCGCATCTGTCATTAGTTAAATCGCCTACAAAAGCTTTTTGTCTGTATGATAGTTAAAGACAGAGTAAGTAAAAGGATGAAAATGGAGCCAGCAAGATTAAAGTTTGGTCTGTTATAAGCCTAGACAGAATATTATGCATTTTAAAAGCTCTGGTTTGAACTTGTATGAAAGAAGAGTTGTTTGTCAGATCCTTAATGACGGATTTGATCCACAATGCAGTGAATTCATTGACATACCAGCTTAAAAAACTGATTCAGAGTGCTCTTAAACGGTTTCTGGTTGGATTTGATTTTATTAAGAGGGGAATATATATTGTTGAATAGAAAGACAAAATGATTATGTCTTTCCTTTTACCACAACACGTTTTGGTGCATGAGAATGTGAAATAACTATTGATTCTTGAACGCTCTTAGTAATTCTAGACTTCTGTTTAGGTCAGTGGGCGTTGAAACAGAAATGGGCATAAGATTTGTCGGGCTTTTGAAATTAATTTCCACCCACTTAAGGCTTAAGATTTGATTTTCGTCATCTCTTTATAAAAATGATGGCCTTTCGTATATGATTTCTTAAACGATTTCACGGTGAAGTGAAGGTATAGCATTCAAGCTTCTTTCCTATGCAATATAATCAGGCCAGGTTATAATAACTCCGCTTATAGTCATACTTGCGTTATTAACGCAGGATGAGATTTTCCCGAATTTGTGTCCGGTCATTTGTGTCCGGTCGGTACGGTCATTCCCGGCTTTTACTTATCACTTGCAACTGTAGTGGAACCAATCAAAGCATTTGACATCCTAAATTTCTCTGCCTTAATGATACGGGACCACGGTGTAACAGGTAGCACATAGGAGTTGCAACAATGAAGGACTGGGATCGACTCCTCGTAATCCAACCTTTTCGCATTGAGTATTTTGCCCTATGTCATCAGTCAATCACGTCATATAGTGACTCGAAACAAAAACACGGGCCCCAACTCACAGTGCCTAGTATTAGCCTAGCATTACACTCACTCCCGCCATCTTTCTATTACCCACGGCGCAAGCATCTCAAGTCAACTCACAACTCATTGGAGTCGCTTTAGCTAACAGAAATAACACGGCATTCACGCCTTACGTGTTCACCGCCAGTACTGGGGGGAGGGGTATAGTGACGTCAATAAAAAAATTGACATCCCATCCATCTCTGAATCAATGATAAGGGACCACGGTGTAACGGGTAGCACATAGGAGTTGCAACGTTAAAGGATGGGGTTCTATGCCGCGTGGCTCCACGTTTTCACCATTGAGATTTCCATCATATGTTATCATCCAATCACGTCAAATGGTGACGCGAAACCTGAGCACGCTCCTCAGCCTACAGCTCAGCAACACACGCTCTCTCTAACCCACGACGCCAGCATCTCAACGCAACTCGCACCTCACTAGTGTCGCGTTAGCTAACAGAGATAACCCAGTAATCGTGCCTTATGTGTTCAACGCTACCACTGGGGCTGTGTAATGACATCAATGAAGACAATTGACATTCCAGATTTCTCAAACACAGTGGTATGGGACCATTATGTAATGGCTAGCACAAGACGCAGTGATGAAAGTCGGTGTTTGATTCCCTGTGGCTCTATGTTTCTCAAAATAAGCTTTTCATAATCACCACCTTTTGCCTTCACAAGTAGAAAAATACCATAAATGGTAAGCTGATCATGACATGAGTTGTAGTGTATATTTTAAAAGATCTTTCATCTTTAGGCTCCTAAAAAACTGGATTGTAACTTGTTTTGATGATAATGGGTCGAGGACCTCAGGGAACCTTAGATTGGAGTTGGCTGTGAGGTAGTTCCACATCGATTATCTGTTTGCCATGTTTTCGTTGTCAGGGAAGGAAACCATATGTGTGTGGGTTGGTAAAACATGTTGTTGATTTGGATGCAGTGATGCAAGGAGTGAAAAATCGCTCTGCGGTATGTAGCTTGACCAAAGGAAGAACTGCCATCCGGCATCTCTATCTGGCCAAAGTTCATTGAAAGTCGGAAAGTATCTTCGCGAAGGACGAACATAATCTTTATGATTCGGATTGGATCTCTGATTAAGATTATTACCAGTAGATCAGATTGTAGCTTCCGTGACCCCTACCTCTTATTGCAACCCATAAATTGCTGACCGACGATCCATCCTGTGGTTGCGACCCAATGTTTAGGAACCTGGGCCTTAAACTCTATTTTGCTACCAGACTCCTTACAGTTAAAGGGAGTGGAGTTTATGTCTCTTCCAGGACTTTCTAAATTGCTGGCGAAGTAAACATTTGCTACAACTATGGGTCTTTGAATATTGGAAGTCGATTAGCATAACTCAGAATCTCTTGCGCATCACCAAACATTTATTGTAACGAAATTTCTGTGAACAGACTTTAATCCCTCCTGATTATCAATGACTGTTAAAAATCAAGGTTCGTACTAGGCATTACTAGTTGCTCCTGTATATTGCAAGGCTAAGACCATCTGTGCTAATCCTATACTTAACACCATCTAAATCGCTTATAAAGAAGTCATCGAAAAGGTCAGATTAACATAAGTTGCGAGTGCTGCTGAAGGCTTAAAAGCTAATTCTCAAAGAGCAAGGATTGCTACCTTAAAAGGTTAGGTTAACATCAGTTTGATCTTTGAAGCAATAACTCAAATATATATTCATTTTGCTGGATGGGAGTGGGATGGCCACAGTTATGAAGAACAATATCTATCAATCTTTGTAAAGAATATAAGCTGAAAACTACTTATAAATTCAATTCCTTGCAGGGTTTCTTTGATTTTTATGTCAATCTTAGCTGTATTGGCTTTGGATCTTTAGCAAAGGTGTTTCTTATCCACGGTATTGCTTGTTATTATCGCACTATAAGAAGCATTTGTCCTTTACCTGCTCCTATGTTTGTGAACTTTAGGTGGTAAGATGTACTTAGGTACCATTGTCAATTAAAGCCCAAGCAGTAAGAGGGGAGGGGCTCTGGAAATGGTTGAAAAAGGCACAGCACCTTATCGTTAGTTACAGGTTCCTGTAATAAATATGTCATCGAGAAGGGTAGATTTGAAACCTCAGTTTTTGAAAATGCGTTAGAGAAAATATGTCAGCACCAGAGCTCGACCCATGACCCAAGCCATCGTTGCGTGTGCTCTACCAACTGAGCTACGAGACATTAATGTATTCCATCTATGAAAACATAACCACTGTAATTTTTGCTGTTGTTTAAGAAATCTTCTATTAGGTAAACATAGGCAATAATTTTGTTCTTAGACACCAGCACATCTCGAGAAGACTAGGGATCTCAAAACTGGCTGGCATGAGTAGATCGCAAAACTATAGCCACGTAGAAAATGCCGAGTTAAAGACGGTGACGTCACTCTGACGTAATAGGTAGCGATAATTAAAATCTGAACTGCAATTTCTGAACAAAATAACATAAAAGCTCCTTTTATTGCAATAGAAAGTTTAGAAAGAACATTAACATTCTTAACCAAAACGCCATGTATGAAAAAAATCAGAAAGAGAAATTGTGTAGTGTGGAATTATCATTTGAAAATTATTGTTAAGTGTTGACGTCTTACCTACTTCAAGTACGATAACCAGCCTAGCCTAATGTATGAAGTTGAAATATTTGTCTAAAACACCTTCAAACTTGAAAAGGTTTGATGATACCTCATCGAACATAAAATAAAAAATTCTTCGTTATGGTGCCAAGGCATTTTGTGTACATTTTGTGTCAGATTTGAAAACAATTCTAGGAACTCCACTGGACAAACTGTTACAAAAGACATTTTATCAGAAGTTTAATCTGGTCTTAAATCATTTTTGTGATAGACAGTCAATACCTACGGCATTGCCAGGGGGTAACTGTGGAAATGTACCCCTACTTTCCAAAAGTTTTCTTTTGCAACTTGTCTCCATCTGTAATAAAAATATAGAGCTCGTTGCCCCTGTCTAGAATTATAGTGAACGAGACTATGGATATATCATCACGTTGGAAGACCCATCTAAATGTTCAAGCTAACAGATTGTTGTAAACCTCCGTAATGCTATCATCTCATTGTCTCGCATTTAATAAAACATAAGGCATTATTTATTCATTGACAGAAAAGCAATAATTGTGGTTGTTACCTTCAACAATTTTGAGATTTCCAAGAAGGGTGTGTTTAGTAAACAACTATTGCCCTCCCCTGTTTGAGATGGCTGGCCATATCCCAGGTGATTCTCATATCCTGTACAAGTAGGAAAAGACAATTTTGTACAAAGAGCAAAGGAGGTGAATAGTTGCCAACTCGGCACAAATAAATTCAATCCTTCCTCCAGCAAATTTGTGCTTTAGTCAGAGCGTAGTTTTAAGATAACAGAGCAAGAAGAGCTGGTGAGCAAAATATGAAATGAAAACTTTCGTGCCTATTCAAAAGAGTACGCAGCAATGTGAAAACCCTTAAAAATAAAATAAACAAACTTATGGTTATCTCTCAGCCCTTCACTTTAGAGCTGCCGGGGGCGCCCCTTGCCCTAGGGCACCCTCGCCTAACGATTACATTAGCAACTGTGTAAATCTACCTTTTTATCTGCAAACATTCGTATCTCATTTTCTAAGGACATCAATGAGATATTCAATTAATATAAATATTTGAATCTGATGTAATAAAATGGCACCTGGCAGTATAAAATAAATTCTCTTTAGTTGGTTAACACAATAAATAGTGAACTCAAATTTGATCAACGATAAAAGCGGGTGCAATAGATCACCTGCAAAAAATATAACAATGGTTGACAGAGCTACAATCAATTCAGAGGAATTGAATTAATTATGATGACATAGTGTATATTAGCGTATTCGAAAATAGGTCTTTTAGCCAATGTGCGACTACAACGGCCGAAGCGTAGAAATAAACTGTGTAAGCCTTATACTGATTTCAGGTGCTTACCTACTCTTGGGCGCCTAATAGACGTCCCCCCCCCGTTAATTAATTTTTCACAAATATTACACCCAGGACATTCTTATTCCAGCCCCCACGCCTATTAATTTTTACGTAATCTTCCACCTATGACAATTTTTTATGAGGTATTTTGGCGGGCAAGTAGAAAATGCCTCTATTAAAATATGAAAATCACACATTAGAAGATGACGTGGCCTATTGCAAGGTTCGAAGAAGTGTGAGGACGCACATTACCCATGTTAGCAATAATACTGTCATTGAGCAGGAGGACGAGGGGAACGTTTTTAAAATCTTGGAATGCATGTAGGAGACTGTCATGACTTCAAATAATTGACTATTGTTTGTGTTGTATTACCTCACGTTTAGGGTGTTGCAGTTGATTCTGAACATCGATTCTTGACTTCCATTTTGCTCATTTCCAACCTCCCCCGTTTATTAAGTTTTGGGGATTTTCCAGCCCCCCGTTTATTCTAACCCCCCCCCCGTCTATTAGGCACCCAAGTGTACTTAAGGTATCAAAGGTTAATCATCTGCTATATATGGTACAAGCAGGGTTTGTTATATTTGCTGCATGAAGTGAAAGGTAAAATTGTCACTAATAGAAAGGAGCAGCGTAAAAAATTAAAAGGGAGCTGAGAAATAACCTAGGGTTTCGTTTCCTTGAATCAATTCGATATTTTGAGAAGAATTTGCATCTTCTGACAATTAAGATTTGCTATAGATCTCTCTTTTTCTTTTCTTTTACTTGTTACAGTGCTTTCTTTCTCCTCTTTACCCGTGAAAATTATATTTAGCAAAATGATAAAGCCCCAATCCTTCCGGTGCAACCGTTGACAAAGCAACCCTTTCAACTCATATTTTTCTTGTTAATAATGCGGAGTTTAAAGGTTTTATCCCTATAGTTCCCAACATAGCTGCTAGTCCTCGCTATTGAAGTAGAAGCAAATTCTATTATGAGCACCTATGAAGATGAAGGCGGTCTCTAGCGACACCATGCCAAGACTCTCTCTTCCATGATCAAAGTCTGGTTCCTTGCTATTCTCAATAATGTTCCCACGGAAAGCCGTCTTCGTGTGAAGCCTGTAACATTGGGTAAAGATATTATTTGGAGTAACATTTACCACAGGCCTGGAAATTATTGAAAGCTTGTGTTTCACCAAAAATTGGTTTCCACTTTTCTTTTGGTTTCCCTGCTATTTTTCTATCTAAATACAATAATGAAGTCAAAGCAAAACATATGAACGCCGTTGATACGAAGCAGAATTAATTACTGTTATTTTATACTTTGGTTTTCATAGACCTCCTGCTGTAATCCAACTGAATCTGTTTGTATTTCGTACCGACAAATCTCATTTCACTCAGCAGATCTTTGTGATAACGTTCTTGTTTACAACAAATCTTAAAGTTTATCCCAAGAATGAAAGTCTCGTTTATTTATCGATGTAATTGTTTCATCTTCCGGACAGTAACAAACACCAGTGAGGAAATAGAGACAAATTAAGTATAATTTTATTTAAATTACCCTAGATTTCAAATTAGCAAACGTAATATTTAGCTGATTCTTAGGAACACACAACAGAGTAATCAGCATGCAGCGCAGTAATATTGGGGTGGGGGGGAGGCGGCTTAACCAACGGCTCGAACATTGAAATTATTATCCACAGTGCAGTTGCAGCAGGTATACGAGCTTACGCATAATAAAATCAGAAATTAAAAAGGGAGTGAAGTCTATCCACAAATTTTCCAAACCTACAAACAGTGATAACACTCTAGGGTTATTTGCAGAAAATTTCAAATTGCACATTGCAGAAAAGTTTTAACTGCTTTGTTCTCTGCCCCTTCACTGTGTCAAAGAAAAACTGGAAACCCGCACTCATCTTGCAACTGATCTTTCCAAGAATTCCAAAACATTGAAGTTAGGATTTTTTGTAAGATGAGAACGTCACTGGAGGAACCAAGAAGGCACGTGAAGTGCAATAGGACTGCGTTAATAGAATTTTAGAGGAGTGACCATGTTAAAGAAGAGATGTCAGAATGCTAAAGTGTGACGTCATAATTTAAT
>JAAAKM020006971.1:120222643-120237943 GCA_010016025.2 Alatinidae sp. Z8VKAUB7J3
CGTTAATAGAATTTTAGAGGAGTGACCATGTTAAAGAAGAGATGTCAGAATGCTAAAGTGTGACGTCATAATTTAATAATAGTACAAAGATTGACAAACATCTTCCTTGTTGATATACTTATACAGTCCAAATTTGAGAACAATAAGTTCGAGATAATCTTTCCAGATTTGAATCCGTGTTTATTTAAACTATGTTATTTGAACCCAGTTCACAATTTTATAAGAGGAATAAATATCCTATTGTTTCCTTAAGGCAATCTGTAGATTGAAACGGCCGTTACTTGCATTTAAAATGAGTCTTGTGCTCAAAATATGGTTAACGTGCAATTGATAGTGGGGTTAGCAATTTCATGTGGTCAGATTGTTTTTATTACTGCAAAAATCGGGGTTTTTTGACGTCATCACTTTAATACACCTATATTTAATTACAAATATGCGGATGTTTTGATCACAAACTGAGCTTTGCTGGTAGTGTCACTCTTTTTAAACTCTTGAACTATTTCTCATGTTTTAGATTATATTTCTGCACTTTCTGTGCTATTGGATCCAATACTGTGTTGTGGTTCATATAGCAAGCTACTAGATCACTTAGCGACGTGTTTCGAGAATACCTCTTTCGCGTGAACAGCAGATAATTTAAGCAAGCAGAGAACAGTTTAAACGCGTGTAAATAGTAAGAGAATCCAAAGTCTTGCAAAAAGTATAAAGGCCAGCCGTAAGATCAGGCCCCACGCGTACGTAGCTAGTAACAGCTCCGTTCCAGCTTGAGTATTACCTATTCGTTTTATAACTGTCATAAAGTACAACATTTTTAGTTTTTTTATTTAATTATTGGCTAAATTTTAAAGATCTTCAAGGAAAACAGCACGGCTCCCTGCGATTTTAGTCGCAAGAGATACCCTTGGTCTTTGTAAACATGCATTTCTCTTACTTACGGATCAGTATGACTCGACTGACGCCTTTCTGAATTGAATGATCATCATTCTAGCGACTAAAATACAAACATTCAGCAAACCACGCGGAGCAAGGATCTAACGCTTGACGCTAAAAACGAAGTGAGTGCAGCTGGTCTAGATTAAGAAAAGCTGATAATTGTGTGTTTGTCACAGCTTTCAAGTATTTATTCTATTGATATCATTAAGAAAGTGATGATTTCAATTTCAACAATTCTTGCTCATCTAATTTGGACAAGTAAAAAATTATAAACCCAGTCTTGCGAAACAAGGTCATAGAAACATATCATAGTAGAGTGCCAGCTCAGGTCAGATTGATGAAACAAGATTGCTTGTGGCAAAGCACTGCAAAAATAGCAATGCGGCTGAAAGTGATCACAGGGAATCTGTTGTTAAATAAAGAATTTATTCGTAGTTACTTCTATCATAACAAAAAACAAGCAGATCTGAAACAACGGTATTCGCTTTCAGGTCCGTTACACAGATGTAGAGCAAATATTTGATTCATATTTGGGGCTTGGATTTCTATGACGTCATAAAGATACGGTGGACAGTTTGTAAGTTACTGCAGGGTCTCTGTAAAGTAGAGTCCATATATCGACTTTGGTTACTGTAATGCAATAGCCCCTATATGCCGAAGGGTCTATTCTAAGATATCGTCAACATTGCAAAGATTTGAAGGTTGGGAATGGGGACGTGGGCCTATGTGTCAAAATTGTTCACGAGTATGAACTGTTTAAACATCTTGATTAATAGTTTTAGGAATCACAAAAGTGTCGATCTGATTTCTTGCATTTCAGCGCATTAACGAATTATTAAGTTATTTACACTATTTTTACAGTTTTTTAATTGTTTTCTTCATTTCCATCATCTTCGCCTTACCTTCTCTGACTTTATATCTGAACTTCTCATAATCATCCCTTTCTTTGCTAAATGCTCTTTCATTCTTTTTGCTTTTCTCTGTTTTCCTTCCTTTAGTTTAGTATATTTTTTACTTAATCGTCATATTTCTCAACAGTTTCAAAAATTTAATACTGCAAATTCCTTATTCCAAAGTCTGCAAATTTTTGGATCCAGCACTGCGCAAAGGCACTGATCTGCCGTCCTATGTCCTGTGACTTCTTTCTACAAATATAAGAACAGAAGATTCCTTTGATACCCGTTATAAGTTGGCTATCCCAAACTACTGAGACGTTTGAACTCATGATCCAGTGTTTTGACCCAATGATTGTGGGTTCGAGCTTCAGTAGGTTGGCTGAAGATCACATTGGTTTATCAGTTATGCTACCCTCTGCTACGTCCACGATGTGACTCCATGAAAAAGGCAATTTTATTCCATGCATCCCCTTACCTCACAATACTTTCCAGATAAATAGAGGCACAACTACCAATACAAGCGACTAAATTTTCATCTACACTGGCCATAACACGAATACATTTCTAATTTAAAGCTGCTAAAATAAAGTCCAATTAATGTCTTGAACTAACAAATATTCGTTGCTGTTTAACAAAATACTTTTCTAGGGGTCTCACTACCACTTTTGCAAGTGTAAACTTTCTTCGCCTCGGCATCCCCGCCCAACTATCACCGTCGCAGATGGAAGGCTTCACGATTCCCATTTTTGTAAATGGACCACTAAACCTGGCGCCGTCTTTGAAATCAGGGGTCGAAGAGCGAAATATGAGAGTAGGTCTTACAAAGTTGGTAGGGATCCATTCCTGTAGCCCTTATGGTCTGCTCACCATAATTATATTGCGGTTTTGTGCCTTGCACAGAGACACAGGCTAGAGTTAGAGGATAGTCCTTATGGTCTGCTTACTATATAAAACATATATCATGAAATAAAGACAAAACAATCTTTTAAGTCATATTGTGAAGAAATGATTTGGTTGGTTCCATTTGAGGTTCCATTGACCTCTCTGAAAACTATCACTCACTCCAAAACTGCTCTTTTCCACATCCAACTTACTGTCTAACTCTTACATTGAAATTGAGCTCTTAGTAACATCTAGGCACTAAACTTACAAAGTCTGACGATTCTGCTAAAGAAGGCATAGTTTGCGTTGTCGTTTGTGGTTATGGGAATGAACTTAGCACTTCTTGGTATTCACGAAGAACTGCTCCCCGCTAAATAACCATGGATACGTAAGCGAGCACTGCACACTGGACGCAGCTCTATTCATCATCATCTAATTACATTCCGACGTCATCAATAAACTGGATCCAATGCCATCATCTACTGGGTTTTATCAAAACAATAGCATACACTAATCGAATTATGCACCTCATTATCGTCTTGTAGACATGATCATTGTTAAGTCCGTAATGGAAAGCTCAAAGTCTAAACGACCTCAGAATAACTCGGAAATGGGTGCGACTTTCAAAGAATCAGCTGGTACCCTGGCAGATGATTAACAACGGGTAATAGAATCTGAATGTTTGGTATTAGTGCTAAGCTTCTTCGTTGATTGTTTACTTCTGTTGTCGACCAGGCGTGAGCGAATTATCAGACAATGATAAGCCCACAGCGGTATGGGGGTCGAACAAAAGGTTTTCACAGTCCAGATCTCTCAAAGACTATTTATATATCTAAATTATAATCCTTTGAGTGATAATTTACCCTTTGGCCATTCGTGTACGCTAAACAACATCTTCAGTACAATCTTTTAAAAGTCAATATAATATCAAATCAGTACAAAGGCAACAATACGAGTTTCAAGAATTAGTTGTACTGTTTCAAAGAGGTTCATAACAGCATTCCAATCTTTTAGTGTACTAATGAACTTGTTAGCCGGGTTGTATGGGTTGCATCATACTCGACTCCGGGTTAGACCCTGGTGTTCGGATGCTAGTCAAGTTCCTTGGTAGAAACACAAGGCTTTCATACACCTAAATAGAATGTTCGGAATAAACATTATTAAGAAGGACTAGTTTAATCTAATCAGAATAATAGTAAATGAGGCCTTCATTCTCCAGTGTTTTTAACTACAATTTATGGCTCATTGTGATGGATGGCCAGAGACTGAAAAAAATACGATCGAAATCTTTCGAAACCTGTTTATCGAAAGCTTTTGCGAATCAGATGTACAGAAGAAGATGCCCAACTTGGTATTAAAATGAAATTACTGAACAATTTCGTTTATTGGGCATATTTGAAAAAGAAAGCAGCTTGTTAGCTCATCCATATACGGGAACGGTATTTTGTCATTTGGAAGAAGATTTACTAATACATTAATGAGATCCTTGTGGAAAAGACATTGTTCAGTTGTTCAGAACACAATCTTTCATTGAGAAACTGTGCTCAGAATGAGTCAAGGGAGAGGTAAATGAAAACTTGTAGTTTGGAAGGGTCACGACTGCTCAACATAATTGACTCTTCGTCCTTTGATGATGATTGTATAAAATCCGGCAGAAGTGAGCAACAAATCGTTATCCTTTCTATCAGCTCCATTTTCGTTGAATAAAGATAATAAGAGCTACCTGTGCTTAAGATATACACAATTACTTCATCCTTCGACCAACATCGAAATATTAAAGTGTCCAAAAATAAGAGAAGCCACTCAATAGCTGAAGATCTTATGTATAGATAGTAATGTGCGTATGTGTAGTAGTAGTAGTACTAGTAGAAGTAGTAGTAGAAGTAGTAGAAGTCGTAGAAGTAGTAGTAAAAGTAGTAGAAGTAGTAGTATTAGTATTAGTAGTAGTAAAAGTAGTAGAAGTAGTATTAGTAGTAGTAATAGTAGTATTAATATTTTATTTCCAGTTTAAAAAATTTTAAAGTATGTAAGTGTCCAAAAATAAGAGAAGTCATTCAATAGCAGAAGATTTTGTTTATAGATAGTAGTGTGTGTGAGAGTGTGTGTGCGTGCGTGTAGTAGTAGTAGTAGTAGTAGTAGTAGTAGGGCGTCCAAGGGCAACGCCCCTCAATTTAGGCTACCGGGCAGAGAAGCAAGCCATGAAGCAGGCTCAACTGCCCAGCAGGACCGCCTCTCACGGATTATGGAAAGCATGTCATCAATGAGAACAGATACTACATCCATTCCTTGCCAAAAGGCCACGATATTGTAGTCTCATGACAGTCCTACTCTGTCATATACGTACTCACACTTGTCATCTTTGATGTTATGTTATCTTTAACTCTTGTTTTCAACACTAACTTCTCTTCATGTTCACTATCCAGTTGTCTTCCTCATTTAACTATTTCATACTCTCTTCCTCATGCTCGCTTCTTTGAGTACCCACCAACACATCCTCTAAGGCTTATCTTTCCTCCTTCTTCTTCTTTTTCATCATCTTCCTCTTCTTTTTTCTTCTTCTTTTTCATCATCATCTTCTTTTTTTTCCTTTTCTTTGTCTTCTGCGTCTTCTTCTTCGTCTTCTTCTTCTTTGTCTTCTTCTACTTTGTCTTTTTCTTCTTCGTCGTCGTCTTCTTCTTTGCCTCCTTCGTCTTTTTCTTTGTCTTCTTCTTCTTTGTCTTCTTCTACTTTATCTTCTTCTTTGTCTTCTTCGCCTTCGTCTTTGTCTTCTTGTTACTTCTGTATCTCGAAGTATACACGCCTACTTCCCTCTTTCTCAACATTTCCTTATACTTCCACATAATTTTTTTCAGCCTCTTGGACTATCTATCTACCCCTTCTTTAACTCTTATTTTGTATTCGTCTTTTATTCCTCTTATCTCATTTCTTCTCCATGTAGTATCTGTTACCCTCTCCTAAGCATCTTTTATTTTATCATATTCATCTAACAATTCATTTTCATCATCTCTGCGCACGTCTACTCCTCCTCTCCCTCGATATCACTGTATATTCTTACAAATCCCTTTACTCTGTCCAGTACTATTATTTAAAACCGAATAAAAAAAATGTAACAAGCCCGAAAAATAAATTTCAAATATCCAATCACATAGAGTTCCTACAGTCTTCCCTCAAAATTCGAAATTACAGATACCATTGATTTACTCACTTGGAACGTGAAAATGGAATGGTTTCTGACAAAGTAACATGACTAGACTTCGTAAACTTCCGATCATAGTCTAAGAAGACTTAAAAGAGAAATAAAGTTCCTTGGCGTTTTTTACCTTCAAATACCAGCTAAGAAATTCTTACCTGCAATGTACAAAGCTGACGTCCCTCGAAGGTCCTAAAATTGAATGTAGGAATAAAAAGACGTTAAAAAATAAATAAATAAATAAAAGTAAAAAAGAAAGAAACCCACATTGAACCTTAATGTTAATGATCATGGCAATTTATAGTTCCTGGGATTATGATCAATTACATTGATTCTATTTTTGTTCATTTTTTTATTTGTCTTTACTTTTTTTTCTTTTTTTAGAAAGATATTTTCCTTGCTCAAGACATTACTACGAAGTAGAAGAGGAGGGATAGGAGAATCGTGACGAGCATTGAAATTTAGCCACAGACTGCAAATAGCAAATACATTTATGAAGGCTCTGCTGTCATGCGAGTACCAACCGAGACGTCAACGACCATGCCACATTCTGGTTAAGCTAAGGGTGTTGGAGGCTGGTAAAGTTGATGATGGCAAGAAATAGGCAGACTTGATAGGACATAAGAATAAAACAAATAAAGAAGTTCAAACGAATTTTCAAAAACTGACATTTTAAATTCTTCTCTCCATGATACTTCTACTTTCAATGGATTTTGGACAAATAGAGGGGCCGGATGGTAGGCCTTCCTTGGTTAAGTCTGGGCTCCAATCTTGTTGAGCTGGATGTCAATGTCCACCGGTGAATGATCGGAAGCTAATGTGGTAACTAGAAATATAGCGTATGTTAACATCAGAGGCCACCTGGCTCAGTTGGTTGAGTGCACGCAGCGAAAGCGTAGGTCACGGGTTCGATCCCCGGTGGTGACATATTGTCTATTTTTTAGTGTTTTTTTTAAAACTAAAATCAAAAGTCTTTTTATGGACTGGAAAAACAGCTTATCCCATTGAACATTTATAAGTTTTCAACTTTGAAAATTCTCTTCTTCTCTATACGATTTTCTTTAAAATTAATCAGAACGAATCACTTCTGCTAAGACCAGTTTCCCACGCACGTCTAGCGTTCCAAATAGTCATAACAAACAACTGGTAACAGCGGCTAGAAACGGGTAATCAACGCAACTCTATTAAAGAATGACGAGTTGTTATTATTAGGAATATACTTAAACAGAGCGGATTTCGAACATCTCTGTTTTTTATGGTACTTCCCTATAAATAAACTCAATGTTTACCATGTCGTAAACACCTTCAAATAACAAACTTCAGCTTCAGGCTGAGATCGCCATACACTAGATGAGCGTCTGTTTACCTGCTGGCCCATAAGCATCGTCTACTATGAAGCACGTATGGTTTATTCACAAGTGAGAATGAGAGCCAGGACCACGTCAGACTACAAGGTTGACGGCTAGTGTCTCGGTACGTTGGTGAATAGTACGTGTGTGAAATATTCGACTTGTGTGAAATAGTCGACTTATGTGAAATAGTCGACTTATGTAGAAATAATTGACTTATGTGAAATATTCGACTTGTGTGGAAATAGTCGACTTATTTGAAATAGTCGACTTGTGTGAAATAGTCGACTTGTCTGAGCTATTCGTCTTGTCTGAACTATTCGACTTGTCTGAAATATTCGACTTGTAAGAATTATTGCAGAAGGCTTTATTCATTACTCGCTTTACAAATCTCTCATTGCACCCTCCTGATAGGCAGTGTGGCATTTTCTTCTGGAGTCTAAGTGTATAAAAAGGGTCACACATAACTTCCTAAAGCTAGTAATGATACACTTTCGCCTTTTACACAAATGGCAATGTGTCAACAGCATAAACCATGAGAAGTTAACGCCCACTTCAAATTTAGATCTTCTTTCTTATCATTTGTCTTTCCTTACACTTATCTAAATTCAATTGTGCCTTTTTATTGGTGCTTCCCGAAACTTCAACTACTTCATGCTCTACAGGCAATTCATATTTGACTTTGTCCTCTAATTTAGGCTTGCCGTTCATACCTTTAAAATTAGCCATAGGTTTTCAGCCAAACCATTATATGGCTTGTCGTCCTAAACTTTTAGCATCAAGACTTAACGTCCTTTGTCCTCTGTACAAGGAAATAAAGTACGGTAGGAATCGCCAAAAAATTGTCAAAAAATATCACTAAGTTTCAAAATTATGAAAATTTGTCAAAATTGTCACCAAGTCTCAAAATTGTCAAAATTGTCAAAATTGTCTGAAATGGTCATTTCGTGTCAAAATTGTCATTTAGTGTCAAAAATTGCCAAAGATTGCGTGAGAGGCGCAAAAACCTAAGTGCTTCGATTGACCATTACAGTGCGTTTTAGAGTATGCAATATATCACAGGAGTGTAAGGCTGATTCTCCACAGGGTTTCAAAAGTAAGATAGAAACAAGAAGCCTGGAATAAAATGAAAGCGAGGCAAGTGTTGACAGCTTTCTAAACAACGAAATCGAAACTTCTAACCATTCAACAACTCTTCGTTAGTACTTTCATGAGGCAATTTTTAGAAATGTTCAATATATGAAGCATAATGATGTTGCCAAGAGTGATTTTGCATTAGTTTCCCCCTTCTTAACCCAAATCGAAAAACACGTCTCACGTATGTGTGGAGGGCAGCGCCCGTGGCTCACACCCCTCACAGCTAAGAAGTATAAGGTACTTACTTTAATATCAAGGCAGTCTGGATGCGCTTCGTGAAGACACTGAAGAATCTGCAAATTCCCGGATGCGGCTGCATAATGGGCAGCGACACTCCCTTCATGGGACCTACAAAAAATGTAACAAGTGTAAGCGAATGAATCAATAAAACATAAAACCCATTTTCCCCGTATTCTATAAACATTTCGACTACAACAAGATTACCTTTCCCGTACTGGATTATCTTGTTCGTTCGCTGGTAGATGCTAACATGTCCATAGTTGGCCAAGCGTAAGTATTCCATTAAGGGCGCCTCAAACTCTAATATTACAAATCGTCCTTGAATTTGTAGACTCCTGTAACTTTGGTTGAGGGGGCAGAGATCGCTTTTAATGGCGCATTGCACTTTAGGCCACCAAATTGGCCACATGCCTGAAGGAAGCGCACTCGGCCAAAAACTTAACACGTCCTACACCCACAAAATCTGTCTACATTGGCACCACTTTTGTACACCGTCCGCTTCTGCTTGAAAAATTCTACACCGTGAAACTCTTAGCACTTTGGACGACTCGCACACATTTCTACTAATACGCAGATTGATCACACTTATTCGTATTTTTTATGAATAAAAAAATTTAATATGCTAAAAGGGTTATTGTGTTCCTCAGCCCTTGTTTCACTGAACATTACGCACAGGGTAGACGACGAGGATGCAGTGACACTAATAGACAAGGGAATTGTGATGGGCTGTCCTTTTGCGCATGTGTGAAAGATGTCTTAGGGGAAAAGACCAGAATGATGGAGTAAATGGACTATCCACGCACTTAGCAATTTCAATTTATTTATGATGTAAAGAGAGAAAGGCTATGATGCGATTGAATAAAAATGTGAAGCATAGAGAGTGAATTAAAGCAGTTAATTAAGGATAAAATTTTCATAAAAAATTTAAAATATAAAAGTGCCGAAAAAAATACAATTAAAATGTAGCCTCGTTTTAAAACGCTCTCTCTGCCAGCAAATTAAGCTTTAACCCTTCAAAAGTGTAGTTTTTTTACCATAGTATACGCAAACTGGTCATCGGTTCTAATCATCAACAACTTCTCGACTATGAATCCTCGAAGAACTTTTATATATCAAAATTGTATTTAAAATGATAATTGTTTTGAATTTCGTAGTCCTACTTTCACATTATGAGCAGCTGCAAGTCTTAAACGTTAAACAAAATATTCTAAACCTAACATCAACAAATTTTACCATGGCCGTTAAAGGGTTGATAGTGACTGACTCAAGAACCCCGTGATCTGAACATGATCTAACCTAGAATAAAACCCTAGGCACGGTCTTCAGATATCTTTCGGGAGATTCCGGGTTTTCCGACACATGAGCACCAATAGCCGAGCTAGTCTGTCCGCAATACCGATTTGTCAACGATTTCTAAATAAATGATCGTACGACAGTGCAAACTGAACATCTGTTAAATGTTCCAGCATCACTGGTCGTGGATGGTAGGCCGATACCTCGAGTTATTAACGAGTAAACTACCTGTAATCGCAGCGTTCAGGAAAGGAATTGTTGGGAAACATGCGTGTTTTCATTTTGCACCAAAACCGACAACTGTCGTCAGTGTCCCCTGTTTCTCATGCTTAATTGAAAAATGTGGAAAGGATAACGGAAACCTTAATGTTAGAAAAAAACGTCTCCGTTCCCCTTATCGTACCAAAGCTGAAACTCCCTTATCATAGTCGACAACTATTAACGTAAGTCCAAAACCGGTTTCAGCTCACTTCGATCGAAGATTGTCAATATGATTCTCTGGGAATAGATTTCAACAGGTGTATTTCAAACATTTGCAAACAACCATATTTTTGTTCAAATGACGACATAAGAGCCGTTTCCGTTACAAGACTTTGAACTTTGTCTGATATATCAGCAAGTGCACAGACTTAGCATCGCAACAAAAGGAGAGAATAATAGTTTTTGCTTCGGCGAGAAGAACAAGTCAATGGTAAATCACGAGTGTAAAATTATTAATTAAGCTGTACGATTTGCTTGGCAGTGAAATGTTAAATAGATCCTGAAAAATTTGCACTCATCTATCACCTTGCTTGTATCTGAATTCGCCCAATATTTGAAGTCACCCAGTATTTAAATTCGCCCAATATTTGAGGCCATACGGTTATTTCTGCCCAAATAGTTTTCTCAAGGTCAAGTTAAACTGCATACGAAATATTTTAAGCTACGTTTTCGGGACTAAAACTCTACAATAGTACGTAGGTATATGACTGTTGTAGGCTACAATAAAGGATACCATATTCTCTGAACTTTAAATCAAGTAGGTAGGGTTGCGACTTTGTCATATATGTAGACAATAGAAAAGTAAAAGCTGTTTCGCTAGTTGCAACGAGCAAAAACGGAGGAACTGCTTTCTATCTGTGAGGGTAAGAGAAAACTTGGGTCTGCATTCAAGAAAATTATTGGTGCTTGTGCTGATTTGTTTGTAAGTCAATTGCCTGACAGCATCATAGATCTGCTTGGAACTGGCCATGACAAAATGGTACCCGTATCAATTAACACAGAGTTGTAATTTTAAGTGCTACAAACTTGGACAAAACTGTTCAAAAAAATTAGTGGAAATTTGACGAAATCAGTAAAAATACCACAGAACAGTTGCTACATAACATACGCTTCCAGTACTCGTATTACTTTGTATGTTCTCCTTTCCTTGCGGTATTATTATCTTTATTTTTACTTTTCTCTGATACTTTTACATACACTAACATTGCCAAATCGATAGATAGATGCGCGGCTTGCTATACAAATACTCTGTGAATATCTCAACACAGAAAGAAATAGGGGGGGGGGGACGCTGAGGGCCAAGGGCTCGCTCATGTACCGCTCGTTCTAATATACAGAGAACTGGAGGGACTCACTCATTCCCGTTCGTTTCAGGGGAAAGGGTTAAAGGGACAGGGAGGAGACACTCACTCTAACACCCCACCCCACCCCAGGGGTAGCCCTTATCCTTCCTCATTTCAGGGTGACCACGCTCGGGGTAGTATTAAGAAAAATATTTCTACTAATGCATTGTACAAAACATTCTTTTATGCATGTAATTTTGACGACGATCTTGTCTGTCTGGGGTCTCGAGATTACGTCGAAATCTCGCTCAACCTTTTTGAAATTAATCAAAACATAGATATATTCACGCCATATTGTTAAGGATATTGCCCAGAGAAAATGCTAGCACGATTGGGACTTGCACCATTGGAAAAACCTTTTTCAACTTCTGAAAAATCATAAATGAGGGTCCATAATACAGTTCAGATATCTTCATGTAGACTCCTAATAACAAAAGAATCTTGGATGCTTGAGGTTTCAAATATTGGTTGCTTTTCTTTGTGAGAAATTGAGTGACATTCAGGTCCAGAGCAATCATCATTCTAGCAGTTATGCACCAAAATGCATCAATACATCCGCTCATAGATAATATTGACCTACCCACATAAGGTTTTATCTTTGAGACAATCACTTATTATTTATTCGTATCATATTTTGAGCGTCATAAAACTATCAAGGGTACTTCTTAACACTTCTAGAAACATAAATTTATAAAAGAATGAATGGTCTCTCAACAGCACCTTTAAATCAAAATCTGGCTATTGATTAAATATTTCTTGATGAGGTACTTGAGGCAATTTAGAGCAACCTAGTGTAGTGAAGTTTGCAGGAAGTCACTTATTGGACTCCGGGAGAAAATAATTAAATTCTGTCTTGTTAATGTTTGGTATGCTAGACGTTTTCAAATTGAATTCAGTCCACACTCAAACAAAAACTCTTGCGCTTACTACGCCTTCACCGTACATTTTTCTTATAGCAATATTGCAGTGCAAATTAAGATGATTTATTAAAAATTGCAGATTAATGCGTCTTCAAACCCATTTACATTACCGTTACGCTTTCTTTCTACTTTAAACTTGTCACTAAAGCAAGGAACAGGCTGGTGCACACTCTTGCGTACAGTTTCCCATCAATGTGACGTGAGTAAAAAGAAGCCGTTGGATAATGCGCCATTTCTACCCACTCCTCTTTCCATTTTATCAGTCCTTCTTTGTTTCAGGTTTGTGTAAAAAAACGAAAATATTTCCATTTATAAACTAGAACATGATTACTAGTTGGTAACGTTAAAACATCTATATCGTATCAAAATAATGATGATAAAAATGTTACTTACTCTATCAAGGGGAGATACCTTCTTAAGGTTAACATGATGCCAATTGGGAGGTACTCGTCCTCCCAATTTTCTTCTGCATCGCATTTTAGGATAGTCCATCCATCTTTACATATGCTTCGTGCATATTCTTTATCTTCTGTGATCTCAATCACGTCACCAAATGTGTCCTTCACACCGTAAAATAAGCATATTGCGAGTAAACTTAAAATATACTTTAACTGTCCTGGTTTTACTGTGCAAATATGCAATAGACAGTGAAGACTTTGTGATAACATCCTCGTAACATGATTTCATCTTGATATTATAGAAATAATAGATCAAAGATGTGAGCAGCTATTCTTTTCCTTGACCCTTAGTACCTGTGAACTCTTGCTCTTGTGATGCCATTCTACCCGATTGGAATAGTCAAGATCAGTCTCACCTGTACATCAACACATGCATGGCTTACTTGTACCTGTAACATGTTATTTTGATATCATAGAAGTAATCCAACTCTGATGTAGCTAGTTAGTCTTTTCCTTAAGATACCTAGTGTTTTTAATGTTGCATGTAGCCACTCATTACAGTATATAGGAAAGGGAAAGAGTTGGAGGGGGTTGGGGCTGTGATGTTATCCGTTTCCCTCATCTTTGAGAAGGGCATTGGGGGGACTCATTCCCATTCTCTCCAGGGTATAGGATAAATACGGAAGGGACTCACTCATTCGCGTTCTCTCCAGGGTATAGGATAAATACGGAGGGGACTCACTCATTCCCGTTTGCTCCAGGCAAAGGATCAATAGATAATAAGGTGCTATGATGTCAACAAAAGTATAAAGGGAGAGTAGCTTGCTCTTCCTTCTTGAAAACAGCAAACCCTCCTAATCTAATGGGAATAAAACACTCTGAATATAACCTCCGCCTCCCACTAACCTCTACTAACTCCCCCGGATATCAGCCCCTGGTGTATCCCTTTTCCTCATTGTAAAGTACCACAGTATCCAACGGCCTCTCTCTACTGATACGCTTGTTTAGAGAGAAGGAGCAAGCTGGTAGCTAGTCATAAAATTCCCAACTGCCTTAGTTAGGTCCTTGTAAAACTAGAAGCTTCAAAACCCTATCCCAATAGATTTAATGTCTATCGTTTTATCTTCATCTGAGAACTTCACATCCTTGTCATAGTATAGCCTAGACAACTGTAAGGTTGTCAAAAATTGTGTACCAAACTTCAGTTCAAAATGATCTTCATACTAATCTGCAAGAAAACAGTGTGGAACAAGATGAGCATAGACCATACCATATAACTCGCCGGATGTAATTATTACGTCCAATGTATTGAGTTAAGAGTTACGTACATAAAGGCCAGCATCAACCACCACCCCCTGACTCCCGAGACTATTTTTGATGAAACAGTGACAATTTTGACGTACTTGAAAAATTAATATAAAAATTTGGAAATGGAATTTCTTAAACATCTTCCAAATGCTGAATATAAATTGTCACAATACTTACGATCTACATTGTTTTGTCAGAATTAAAATGTCAAGATACTATTATTTCATTCTTTATAGTTTGACATCCGATTAGTCGAATTTTCCAATGTTTATCAACTTCCTAGCTTTTTGTAAAGACTCGTGTTGGTGTTTAAGATTTTCAATTACGGTAGGCTTCAGTAATCTGCTTAATAAGAGCTGTAAATATACCGAAAAGTATAATCGAGATAAGCTGTCATAATCTTGCAATAAAATTGCATTCTTCATATGCTGAGTATATAAAATCTTCTATAAATGTGTGAAAATATGCAATGCTAAACAATGTTTTCTCCGAGAACGTACTTGTGTGATTTTGAGATTTGCCATCTGAATTTTGACTCTGTAAGAGATGCTTAGAATAGCAGAAACATTTTTCTTAATACTTTCGAAACTTTTAATCTACTTTAGTCTGTTCAAGAAATTGTGAGTGCTGAAACTTTGAAGTAACTAAATATCAGTCTAAGTTATGGATCTTGTTAGGAATACAAGCTAAAACAGAGCAATTAGAAAACAGTATCAATTCACAATCTAACAGTAGCTGTACTGTATTAGCTTTTAATCTACGTTTGTGTTTAATATTCCTTTTGCTGCTGTTGCTTCTGGAACTGCGTCCACCGTAGATTTTTTTCTGCACTGAGGTGCTATGTTGGAGACCGTTTCGTACATTAACGCTCTCTGTATACTTTGTCAAAAGGAAAATAACGACGATAAAAAAAGTAATTATTTCTATGCAAAGACTTTAAATGTGATTACACTTACTGAAAAAAGGTCCCAGATGCCATCATCTAATCTGGCACAGCATCCTTGCTTTTACGAATACCTGGGTGCTACAATAAGTAACGGTATCAGTAGGAAAGGGAGTGCTTTGATGATGCGAAGATAATTGACACGACGAAAGGAAAACATTCAACATGTCAAGGGAGTCTTCCCATGGAGAAATTGAAATCTAATAG
>JAAAKM020006971.1:120238043-120248646 GCA_010016025.2 Alatinidae sp. Z8VKAUB7J3
ATTTTGGAGTCTTTTATTTGTCGCTTGGTTTGACAGGTAAGCTCCTTGGGCATGTAGTTGTGGAACTTCTGGATGAGGTAGTTCAGCCTGGGGAAGAAGAGCTCGAGTGCAGTGAGTTAGCTACTCCCATCATGTGGTCTCACGTCGCAGTTGTCTGAAACAAGCAAAAACGTTTCTCATCACGTTTCGGCAGCATTTATACACAAAATAACTAAGTTAACTGTTTGAGGCAGTTTGATTTGCCCATTAAACCATTAACCTGAGTGATTGCAGGCAAATACATTATAAGAGAATAAGGAAAATTTGTTTTTTTACGATTATGGGTACATGGATGTCTGAGAGCGATCAAGTTAAAATAAGGATTCTCAAAAGTATTTACTTCTGCTTGATTAAATTGCCAAAGGGCTTCATTTTTAGCTCGTTATAACTGAAAACAATTTAATTGAAAAGATTTTACTCTCAAAGGGACCATTACTTTCCCTGGTTAAAAGGAAATATTCTTACATTAACTGTAACTTAAAGATTATTGACACATAACTGCTTTTATTGGCTTGCTTTCCATCCAAGATGCGGCAAATGCCGCCAATTATTGGCAGCGTTAGATCATTTATCCAAATACCTTGAACTACTTTTCGTTCGCTTGGACGCGCACATTTGACTTGGCATGACAGGACGAATATTCAGAAGCAAACCTTGATCGTTTACAGAAATTAAACTAAATCGCACAAGTATCTCCTACTCCAGGGAAAGTATATGAGGAATGCTGTCAGAGTGCTGGAGGCCTTTAAAAGTAGACGGGAGGCGTTGGATTCTCCCCCAGCAGAGTTCATGTGCAGCCCAGGTCAAAAACATTTCAATGTGCATTCTAAGCACTCTAGATGCCCTCTCCAGTTAACTTTCCACAAGAAAAGATTAATTTGAAAATTGGCAGTATTGTCGCTGTGGCACCTCTACCAGTAAGCTACGAGCTTATAGAACTGCTAATTCTTAGTACCTGAAGTTTGCACCCTGCTGCTTGGCATCACCACATTTTTTATGCATCCAGCACTTCATTTAGTTTCAGAAGCTACGCTATTATGGTGCACCAGAGTGGCTGAGACTCTTGCTTTTTGTGGGGGGGGGGGGAGGGGGGCAACTTCACTAAAGTTTGCTTCCAAATTTTTATATCAATAATCCATGCAAACATGACAGAAGACGAGCCACTTGTCTAGAAGGTCACAATTCAGGCATTGCCCCCTTGCGTCCCCCCCCCCAACATTTTTTTGATAAATGTCCACTACTGTGCAAGAGTGTCACGTTGCGGGCTCCTTTTAGTACCCTGTAACACCTGATTGCCAGTTCTACGCAATTGATCTGTTGATTCTTACTCAAGATTGTGTTTTGAGTTCATAATAGTTCTACAAGAAGGTTTGCCAATATGGGGAACAAGGAACAAATGTGTAAAGGCGCAACGATTCCGTCAATTATGGGACGGTTGGCAACCCTCTGGGATAAGTAATTTTAATGAAGGGGTACAGGCAGGTAGCTCCCGCTCGAATGTTTTCTTCTCTCTATATGTCTCAGGTATCAATTAACCATTACGTTCTTAAATTGCGAAGATTAACTTGTAAAGTATTTTGACAGCTGATGTTCATTGTGAAGTAAACATTTGATGTGCTGGAGGAGTAACGAGAGGTATTCGGTAAAAATCCCCAAAGAACAAATCCCTACGGAAAAACCCCTAATGGAAAAAAGCCACCTCGGAAAATATCCCCAAGGAAAAAGTCCCTGATGGAAGATATTATCTATGGAAAATATCCCTAAAGAAATATTCCCTCCTGGAAAGAAATACCTAAGAAAAATATACCTAAAGAAAAGATCTCTACAGTGACATCCCGCTCCCTGGTTGTTAGGTAATAATGCATGGTAGATAAAAATTCACCTAACATGTTACATAGATAATATATGTTATATAAATACAACTTCCTTTTGTGAGATATTGATGATTTGTAATGGCCTTGTTTATTTTTTGTATCCTACGCTAAACAGGTCATTTCAGTGGCAGGATTGCTAACGGCATGGAAGTTTCTGGTGCGTAACGTGTTCATAGTGGGGTGCGAAGATCGAAGGAAGTGGCAATACTTTCCATTAAAACTCTGTTAGGCTGCAGTGATACTGCTGATACAGCATATCATACAAATGGTGGTGCTCGTACTAATATGTCTAAAGGTTATCTGCCACTCACACAGCAATGCGGGGAAAAGTGCATGACCATAGAACTTCAACCTACGTCAAAGATCCCTGGCATGACCCATCTCATTACGCCCGCCCTTGAGAAGTATTGTAGTAGTATGAATCGGTATGACGTGTGGTATGCGTATAAATGAAGACTTCTTGTGCCTTTCGAAAATGTGCATGTTTAGGAAGAGCAGATTTTTCGTTATGGATGCAAGTTACTCATTGTTGATATTCTTTACATCATGCGACTTGCAATTTTTATGTTTGGATCTTGAGTCAAATGAACATATCATATGTAACAGTTTGGACATAGATAGTGTCCACCCACCACCTCAGACACTATACATGTTTGACATCAATTTGGAATTCGCAAGATGTTATACAGTGCTCGTATGTATTTAACATTAAGAAGTATTGTTTGTGGGCTGGGGCAAGGGAGGTGGTCTTAAAATTTGCTATGTTTACTGGATGTCATAAATCCATGGTAATTTGATAAGACTCACTCTTTGCTGCCATTCGGTTTAATTCCCTTGTAGTACGATATGAAGTATAAGGCTATTTAGATGGTTACATAGAATGACGGTGTGAAGCCACTGCCTAACAAATGATACCAATTTCATATCTTGACACACGTCAAAATTTGATTCCATTAGAAAAACCCAACTAATTACAGTACCACGTTTAATCTTATTGAATCCAAACAAATCATGATGAAAAATTATTGTCGCCTCCTGCCTCCCCCTCTACCCCCGCCTCCTTTGGTACATGTCATGTGTTTTAATAATAAAAAGGTCAGGCTGTTTATCAAGAGTAAGGAATTGGGCTTTGATATTTTGAGTGAAATTAAGTTCATGAATTGGTTTTCATAAATTTTTCATCATTTAAATGTCTGCCACAAAAGGGTAACATTTAAATAGTTACTTAATTGTATAAAGTTCCCCATACATTTATGATATCAATATAGCCAGTTTTAGACCCCTCCCAAGACTGTCAAGAATAAAAATAGACTATTGTTAAGAACAATTAAAGGAACTGGCTTTGATGATTTGGATTCCTATCTTTTTTTTGGCATAGAATAGAACAATAGATTAGATTGTTTGGTAAGAATATTTGGCAAGGAATGGATATAGTATCTATTCTTATTGACGACAGATTCTTTCCATATTCCATGAGATGGTGTCCTACTGAGCGGTTGAGCCTGCCTTGCAGTTTGTTTTTCTGCCCTGTAGCCTAAATCAAGGAGCATTTTCCTTGGATGCCCCAGCTGCCCTTTATTTATTAGTTAGCCTATTTGGTGGTCTTTCTGCTTATTTAGGGTAGTTTTTACGTCAGGCCCACTACTCATCAGGGCTCTTTGATTGAGTGACTGCCAGTATTATTAATGTGTGGAGCAAAAGCTGACCCTCCTTACTGTGTCTTGTACCTGTCAACGTCATCAAAATCTCATTTGGTCCCTTAACCTTTTGTTATAACTAAAGGTGACTACCCATTCCTGAAAGTAATGTCATCAATAGTCTTGGGTGCCTAATAGACGTCCTTCCCTCTCATTAATTTTTCCAAATTTTTTTGCACCCTGGAGATTTGTATTACACCCCCCTCCTTTTACGCAATCGCCCACCCATGACAATTTTTGGAGGAGGTACGTCGGAGGGCAAGTAGAAAATATCTTTGTTAAAATGTGACAATCAGATGTTAAAAAGTGTGAAGAAGCACATTACACATGTTAGCAATAGCACTGTCATTGAGCAGGAGGGTGAGGGGAACATTTTCAAAGTCTTGGAATGCATGTAGGAGTCTTCCATGACTTCGAATAACTGACTATTGTTTGTATTGTATTGCCCTACGTTTAGGAAGTTTCAGTTGACTCTTAACATTAATTCTTAACTTCATTTTTTAAAGTTTTTGTCCAGACCCCCGTCTATTAGATTTTTGCTCATTTTCCAACCAACCCCCTGTTTTGGGGATTTTTCCAATCCCCCTTCTATTAGGCACCCAAGAGTGTTTACAATTTCTGACAAACAGTGGACTGGCATGTTGATTTGTTGTAATTATAGATTGTCCTATCTACACTTGGAGACTTGTTGATCTCTCTTAAAATTGCATTCCCACAGGTCCAGTGCGTACTTAAGAGCATGCGCATTTGTTTAATTGTAAATTATATATACATGTTTTGCTGATTTGCATGTAAAGCTGCGGTCAAGACATCTTATTTGTTGTGATGATCTATATGTGCATGTTGTCATCATTTGTTGCTATGTGTGACTTCCTTGACGCGTTGCTAAATGTACAAAATACTTAGGTGCCAAAAATGGGGAAGAGTTGACTTGGACTGTTTTTAAAATATTAGATGAATTTGGGGTCTAAAAAGCTCTGGTCAGCATTTTTGAAAAAATTTAGGCACACAAGCTAAACAACTACAAAATATTATCAAAATACCGTTCTTCTACTTCTATATTGATTGAATATGGTTTCACTCTTCATTAAGTCGTTCCCTAGAAATTTCTGCATATTACCTTTTTTATATTAAAGAAATTTCTTCCATTGCTTTGGGAGTGGGAGCTGGCTCAGATTACCACTGACAAGAAGAATAATAGCCTTAAGCCTCCATTATCCCTACTCTGGGCGAGGAGGTGCCACTAGGCTAATACGTCACTCTTTGCAGTGAGAAACCGAGCCTACAAATGGCAACCTCACATTCCATTGATAGTTAGGGAAAAAGTTAACTTTCATTGAATAATACTTTTAAAATTAATGAATTAACAGTATTTTAGAAAGGGAACGCGCTGGAGTTATAATTTTGGGTAAAAAAACACCAAACACATGTATTCTTGTCACCAATCTGGCCAATATTATGGGGGCGGCGTTCTTTTCGGGGGCGCCTTTTCGTAGTCCTTTATTGGCTGATACGAGTCCACACGGTCACCACTCCTGTGAAAGAGAAGCAGTAGCTCGCTTTAGGAGTTTGTTGACCTTGACCATTGCCCCAAATGCCTAGGTTCATCTGCTGTACATCTGCGTGAGAAATACCGTTAATTTCTCATGGCTCTTCCGCATTCTCTGCACATTCACGATGCTACACTCCCATTGCTTCACGGTAACCTCGGCAAGGGTGGAAATTAGGTGCAATGGCTTGCCGAATGCTAACCCGAAACTGCTTTATGCAATATATGTCGCACACAGTCACTTATGTTGTGAGCCTCGGAAAGCCCGCATATCCGAATGGATGCTCCGAATATCATTCATTACACGAATTTTAATGGAACTATCCAAAATGGTTAAGGCTTAAAATGTTCTTAAATCTTGCCGAAAAGGAGCGATGAAGAGCTCTCAATATGCAGCAAATACTGAATAATATACAGCAGGCCTCTGTGCGTTTTTGATATTTAGGGAACGGAGATACAATATCTTGGTCAAATATTATAAAGTAAAATCATAGAAAGATAATATGAGGACTAAAATTCTAAAATGACATCAACAGTATTTTAGTTCACTTCTACTTGTGACCTAGAGTAACTCAATACATACACACCCTAGCCCCGCTTATCAAAATAGACTTTATGTGGAAGTAAATGTAGTGACAATAGGCCAGAACATGGTGTCAGCTTTAGGTGAAAGCGAATACTGAGAGGTTGGTAGAGATAGTTTAAGGTCAGGGAATATTTAAATCTGATAGCTTGTCATCGATTTTGTTTGTTTGGTGCCTGAGTGAACAAAGTTTTATTTCAAGAAAGAATAAGCTATATATGAAATAAAAGATGAGGGTTTAACGTTTGAACATTTACTGGACATGGACCTAAAATTTGTTTGGTAAGAAATAAAAATGAAGTAGGTCATTTGGTAGGGATTGCGCATCTTATAAGCAAAGATAATGGCACGGACTTCAAGGTCAAGAAGTGTGGTATGTTCTTCGGAAGATACGAGACCGACTGTATGGGCATGAGTTCAACAAAATAGTGAAAGAAAAAGAAAAGTTTATCGGGGAATATACAAGAAGTCTAAAATTTACACTAAAAGTGTCAAAAATATATACAATACAGTACTGCCACAAAACGTATTTTTGAGGAACTTCATGAAAGTGGTAAACCTGATACCAAATACTCAGAAGCAAAGTATGGCGTAAAAGTCTCATACCAACTGCAAGAAACTGCTGTCTAACTTTGCAAAAGCCCTTGAGAAAATATTTTTAATTTTACTCAGTTTTTAAACTTATGAAGTGCGTTCAAATAACAAAGTTACGATTGGTATTATTCAACGTTTGAAAGGGCGTTTATGGAAAATTGCTTAAGATATCTTTTACAAATTTAGAAACAGTATCTATTCTAACAAGAAGAATGCAACAAACGTAAAATATTTTCCCGATTTTGATACTCATTAAACTGTGACGCGACACTGTGCTCTATAAATACAGTGCTCGTTACTAAGAATGTTGTTTTATAGTAGACTAAGAGAAAGGCTGAAAAACTTGATCATTAGGCAAAGACCACGATTGCGTTATGTGGTGAATGGTGTCAATAGGTTGTATCTTTCATAAGTGAGTGGTGAACGATGCTCTATCAACAGTAGAGGCTTCATCGATGCTTACAAGAACAAGCTTAGAAGTAATTTAATAAAAGAGTTGAACCCCTACAGCGTCATCGAAATTGAGGCATGCTTATCAAAAAGGAGGAAATAAGAGAATCTTTAGAATTACCGCAGTTAGGAGTCTACTGCATGTTTAGTCAGTGCTGGCTTTTTGGCAAGACGGAGTCCTTTGCCATGAAGTGATCTGGGTCCCTTTTTTCTAGTCCTTGTAAAAATAAGCCAAAAACCTTTTTCTTCAATGAGCTGTGCGGGCCGCCCCAGTGTTTATCTTTGGTGCGGGGCCCTGTGCCGCGGCACAGTCGCCCCCCCCCTTAAACTGGGACTGTGGTTAGTACAGAAGGTAATTGCGTGAGAAAATGAATAAGAACAAGATATGGAAGTATTTAACTCATGATTACTCGAAATACGAGACAGAGTTTAAGGGAATTTATAATTGTATATAATTTGGGAAACAAATAAATAAATTAGATTTGGTATGGCAGTTTGAACATATATATTTTTATATCTGACTCTTAAATTATTTAAAACAGTTTCAGACACCTTATTAGTGAGTGTTAAATTTGCTTAACTTTCTATATGACAGATTTTGCTACTCATATTGGAGGAGTAGCTGCAGAGAAGAGGTTGGTTTTATATTAAAACAATTCACAGAAGCATGAGCCCTAGATAACAACAACACTTCAGATCAGGCTACGAAGAAGGAATCGACTGAGGCACTCTAAATTTACCGTTACCTCCCAAATTCTCCTGTCAAGATTCAGAGTTTCTTTAGGCAGTTGAGATGTTAGCCCCCAAACTCAGGGTAGCCGCCCAAAGTTGAGAATAGCCCCTCCAAATGCTTTTCTCTTGCTACGGACCTGCTTCAGACAACGCAATGAACTTGCAAAGAGAAAACACTACGTGAGATAGTGATCCAAGGCTGTCTAGAGATGAATATCTACATTCAACATAGTGATCAAAAGGAAACCTGATATTAATCACAAAACAAGAATATTTTTTCTCCTGAATTTCAACATCGCAAATATCATGTTATTACTGAGACCGCTCTACCGGATATTGATGTTTACCATTAGACATAAGTTTATAGACCTTTCTCATATATCGCTGATATTCTAGGTAAGAGTTTTTCGTACAACAAAATAGCCTGGCATTTATTACAACATAAGTAGCCAGATTAAATCGATATTGGTCCGCTTTGTATCTTCGAGGCGGAAAAGGGGGCACATGTCCTAACCGATAATTGCTTATGTGCCACCTGACCAGATGTAACGGTAATACGGTTGAAAGGACTCGGTAACCTGCCAGGAAAGGTATTCTGTGTTATATTAACGTTCAATGTGAGAAGGCAACGTTTGGGAGACTCAAAAATGGTATCGAAAGCAGTATCTAGTTAACAAATTATCACTTCCTCCTCATAGGTACTTACAGACAATTAATTCAATTACCCATCTACATTTTTAATGACCAAACCCTAAACATTCCGTTTCAAGTTCCGCAAAGGCTTGAGATTTAAAAGATCAGTTTCTGTGCAACCCTTTTAATGAAAAAATACGTTCATAGGAGAATTCTTATACGAAGAAAAAGGAATACTTTGAAATCACAGGATGAAGAATAAAATTTGTTTTAGCGGCTTACAGTTATTATCATAAGATGTTATAAGCATAGGTGCCATTTAGCATCTACTCTATATGATAGGAGTCATAGGACTACCCATTTTGTTAATTTTAATAATTTCTCACAACTGTGTAAAAGCGTTTAAGAAGCAGTTGGGACTTCCCTAGTGTTATTGAAAGTTTAATGATTCCGATCTCAACTGTTTCTTGGGACATAATTACATACCGTATTTCCTCTAATTATAGACCCATCTATAATCAATAGAGGGCACCAAAAGGGGGGTCTATAATTAGAGGGGGTCTTTAATTTCCAGGACAAAGTTTTGAAGAAAAAGAGCGCATAGAGTTTCATGAAAAACTACGAAAGTACATTAATACTTTTCATTATTACATTTATAGTTTACACCAATACCTTTTCAATACTGAATTGCAGCCAAAACGAAAAACCGTTTGCATACATTTAGTGGAAATTCAATAGACCTCGATATCGGAGTCCGAATTAACGTTGTCCTTCGTCCTTGGAAGATAAGATGGGTAAATTTATAGTCTCAGTTGTGCTAGCTTTACAGTTTAGGTGATCGGAAAGTTATGCCTAACATCATTGTGTGTGTTTAACTTTTGTTAACCACATCATAGTAATAATTGATGCGCAGGGCTTTGAGAGACCCTGACTAATAATACAGCTACTGGTGACATATCCTAGCAACTGAATTCAAGGCCGAATGTTGACAATCACCCAAACCAGGACAAGCTATATATTAAGTCAGTCAGAAGGTGGTATGGCGGTTGGTGGCAGAGGAAAGAGACTTGCGATCGGACTACGCAGTGCTTCTGTTATTAAAACGATCCATGAGGGAGTATCAATGCATTGTGATGACGAGTTAGTATTATCATTTCCTAATTAGTTTGTATAGATAGTTGATTACTTGTATAAATTACCATTAACAAACGAAGTGTTGGTCACTTGCATTGATAACTTAACTCCAATACACTCGTTGCACTCATAACTTTACTTTAAATTGACATATTTGCGACACGATGTTTTTACTTTACATTCTGTAATGAAAAGACTTAAAGCAGTAAAAGTTGACCTAAAATCCTTTAATGTATGAAAGAATTGTAGGCTATCAAAAGAGTAGTTTGTACAAAAAATTGCCCTTACTTCAGTGTGATCATATATTTCTGAGGACAACCGAGCTATGCAACTTTGTCCATTGTTTTGTAGAAACACCTTTGTTACGAAATTTTGTTGTGATTCAAATATTCAGATATAATTAGGTAATAATTGTCACTTTTTAAAATAAAGATCAATAATCTCTGTTGAATATATTACATTTGGCAACAAGTTTAATACTAAAGAGAATTAGAAGAAGCTTTGCAATCATTTTTATCTTCATATTCTCTCATGATTATGTATCTTTGTGAAGATACGATATATTGAAATAAAAATTCTTGCAAAACTTCTTGTAATTCTCTTTAGTATCAATAATCTTTGTGTTAAAAGTATTATTTCTATACCACCTAGTGTCATAATTTAAATGTACTATATGGAACCAATCAAAGCAATTTGAAGGTTACTTAATTAAATGCAAAAGCAGCCAAAACGTGTGGGGTGACCTAAATGTAAGTTTATTCGTAAGGTCAAACTGGACAGAGCAGAGTTAGGTTCTCTGATAAGTTACCGGGTGAAGAAACCGTCTGGATTCTAATTAAATTAGGTATAGCTCTCCTGGTTAATAGGTTTTGAACAATTTATCAAACCTAAATTGTAAAGCATGGGTCTTTAAAGCTGTATGTTACTATTGGGCACTCAATTAATGTCAAACTAGTACATTTTCGTCTAATCAGGCCAGTGTAGATAATAGGAATATAGAAACGAAGGATATAGAATTTTAGTTTTGAACAGATCCCCAGTGGTAACATACTTTTTATTTCTCTAGTGTTCTTTTCAAAACTAATATTTCAAATCCTCTCTTCTCGATGATGCTTTCTATAGAATTTTATAATAACCTTAACATTATGAAAGGATATGAATTTGTATCCATGAAGTACTTTTTCCTGCTCTTTCTTCTGAGAAAGGAAAAAATATTTTCATATTGACATTTGATTAAAGCCTTGTAATTTGGTGATAGACTCTAATGCTATTAATTTTACTGATAGCATCGTGTAACGTCGTGTTAAGGACCTATGTA
>JAAAKM020006971.1:120248746-120264323 GCA_010016025.2 Alatinidae sp. Z8VKAUB7J3
TTGTAATTTGGTGATAGACTCTAATGCTATTAATTTTACTGATAGCATCGTGTAACGTCGTGTTAAGGACCTATGTAAGTAGAACTTAAAAAAATTTGAAAATAAAATTCTTTGAAAATAAAATTCGTCACTTTACTCTATTTTAAAATCATTTGATACGTTTAGTTGACGTTTTATTTTGACTTCACAAGATTTTGTATACTTTAACTCTTTCTTCATATTTAGGAATGCTTTCCTCCTCAAACTCCCTTTGAGTTTGAGTTTAAATCAATTTCCAAAGAAAAAGTCTCATGTAAAACTAACAGAGCAATTGAGTACAGCACCTTAAATTCTTAGAGTTACTAACACTAGAAAGACCATGTTGTAACTCACATAGTCATTGCCTGTGTAATTAGATGCAGCAGAGTAATCATTGAATAATTTCATAAATCCCATTATGATCAGAGTTTTGATCTTTCCAAGTCATGTGTCTCAACATTTACAAATTTTAATACAAAGAGCTGTTTCCAATACTCTTGACGGCCTACAAGTTACATCACTTTGATACATGTTTTGCTTACTTAATATTTAGCTTCTAGGTGGATAAAGTACGTTTGCATGTTGTAGGCAAGTTCTTTAATGGCTGACATATTACGAACATTTTAGGGATAGTGCAAAACGTAATGTATAATTGAGAAAATGCAAATTTCGAAGCAAGTCTTGATCATGCAGATTCCAAAATGAACCGCATTTGAACATTGAATAGTCATATTTTCTGACAACATATTGTATCCCTAATGTAGATTAATATATTGTGTCATTATGCAACTTGTGATATCTTTGTAACTTGTCGTACCAACTGGAGTCACGTTTAGATTAGTTTGTGATAAGAATAGAAACAAACAATCTATTGTTACTTCTTACTTCTTCATTTTTCAAGCAATTGTACGTTTCTCTATGTAAATTCTTTAACAGCTTTTAGATAAATATTATACGATCAATACTTTTTCGTGTCGTGAATGCTTCAATGCTCATGGCTTTAAGTGTGTGTCGATTCTTATACTCTCATACGTCCACTAGATGATGTTAAAATCTCTATCTACATTACACTTACATCATGATCCCATTCTCCATAATACCAGTTTATTTATGCATGTACAATTAGTGAATGAAATTTTTTTCACTTCTCAAAATCTTATTGTCTCCTCTCCTTATGCCTCGTTTTGTTCTTTTCATTTCTCTTTTCCCAAGCCTATTCTCTTTGCTCTTCTGTTCTCTTGTTCTTGCTATTATCCTTCCTTGACTCTTAAACATTCTCTTTCTTCTCCTACTTTTTTCTCCCCCTCCGATTTGCTCCCATTTACTATATTTCTTCATCGCGTCTTTTGCTGCTCATTCTTTTGCTTCTCCCTTCACGTAATCATTTACTACCTCTTATGTTTCACCCCTTTCTTTCTTCCGTGTGTTTTTGTCCATGATCTTAATTTTCACCGGGCATTTTCTGTAAAGAAGTTTTTTTGAACAGATAAATTATTATTCCTCTGTTATAAGTTCCATCTACCGACATATAAATAATTTGCAAGTTTTTGAATTGATTCGAATTTAGATTAAAGTGTATACTGTGAAGTGAAGTGAATAATGTGGATATAATATAATATAATATTTATATCATTTTTAGTTACAAGCTAATTAAAGTTTGTCACCATTTAGTTGATACAATGCATATATTTTATCTTATATTTATATTATATTGGATATAAATGTCTATTAATATAAGAGGTGTATGCACAAGTAGAAAAGGAGGCAACGGTTCACCTTGAATTTAAACCAAGAAGTACATATTTTTGACGATACAAATAACAATCCAGTAAGGAACAAAAATACAATTATAGAGGGGGGGAGAAGCACCTCACAAAGTTAGTTGTCAGGCACCCTAAGACGGCAAGGTTAAGGGAATCCATTGCCATATAAAGGAAACTCATACAAGATTGCTGCCTTGTTTCAAATTTGATCACAGTTTTTAAAAACAAAGTACAAAAAAAGTATCCAGCTTAGAAGGAAAGAAATTGGAAGTAAATTATTTGCAGGGCTACTCCCACCAACTCCTTCTCGATTCGGTACTTCAAGCAAAACCGGCGAATAGTAGCAATAAATTAACTCCATTTACAGCAGAAACTGTATACAGTTCATAAATTTAATTATTTACCGTCGAGGTGTATATTTGATTCAGATAGTCTTCTTTGGTCGCTCTTGCGGTGCGAGATCTGAACATTATGGCATATTAAATAGAAGGGTTCATTGTCAGATGGGTAAGAGAATCATAGAGTGGACACCAAGAGATGGAAAAGGAAGAGAGTAGGCAAAACTGTACAGAAGTGCCAGCTGATTGAAAGAGTTTATGTTTTAAACCATTTACAGTACTGGAGCCCCGCTACACTGCCAGTTGCCGTATGGGACCTATTGATAATAGCATCTTGCAGACTATTTATCAGTTTTATCAGTAATGGTTCTAGAACTTTAAGGATTTCTTTGGCTGTAACGACGCAAAGATAAGTTAACAGGCAATGAGGCGTGCCTTTTCTAATGTACGATTAACAGAAATTTGTTAAGTTCAGCTTGTGATGCGAATGCTTCGAAATTGGAAATATGGTTTATGTAGAACTGTGTACTTCGCACATCTTTGCGTAGGATCCTCTATCGACATCAATTTTAGAGATACGGAGAGCCAAGACAAAGTGTGACTCGTTCTTACGCTCATGAGATATTCTTTTTAAATTATATATCTTGCTGTAACAACCTTGAGTAGGGCACAATAGATACATATATACTTTACTGTTAGAGATGTGGCTGGAGTCTATGGCAAATACGATCAACGTTCTCGGCTCATCAGTCGGAAAGAGTATCATATAGACCCTCAGTTGTATCTTGCATCTACATAATAGATGCTTCAAGTTAGAGGTCGTGCAACAACTGGTAAAAGAAATACAAGATATACGCTTCAATACAACAGACCCACAACGTCATGAGTATGAAAAATTTTCATAAGAAATCTGAACCTCTTTCAAAAGTGCGAAGTTTCTATAATTTAAATTTACTACTTTTGTAAATATACAATTTGGCATTAGCGTGGCTTTATTTTAAGGCGCCCGTTTTCACTCAATTTACAGCCTCCCAAATTCTCCTAGAAATGATATGACTTCCGAAGTTCAAAGTACTGGAAGAGTTTCAAGAACAAGTCTAAATGGAGGGTTCCCTTCTCGGCCAGGAACAGGTCGCCTAGACAACAGGCCAAACACAGCGGGTGGAAGACCCCAAAGTCGAAGGAGTATTCCTTCTAGGAAAGGTAAGTGCAGATATGCATCCGAAATCTTGGTATTCTTTGATTTCCAGAAATTACGTTCCCCAAACAAAGTCCCCCGAAAAGTGTGTTTGCAAATTAATGAAGAACTGTCTGTACACGCCCCCAATAATAGTGATAAGAACACCAAAGGCCTGAAATTACCGCCAATTCTGTTAAGAAGGGCAATACATAATGCAGTTGCACCACACTTTTACTTAATCCAGCTTGTCATTGGAGCCTAGTACAAAAAACGTTTTAATACAAGTCTATGGATTTTGCTTATAAAACTGAACCGTTTTAAACATGGCACTATTCATTTAATATTTCAACGTATTTAATTCATGTCAAGATGACAAGTAATTTGATAATATTCCGCTCCCGTTTCCTGCTACAACTGCCTGTAGCGAGTCAGCGTTGCTGTCTGAAACTGCCAGATTAAAATGTAAATAAAACAGTAGAGAGGTCTGGATAAATAACTTCAAATAAATGCCAAAGAGGAATATATATTTACAGATGTTTCAAGAATAATTTCTTTAAAGAATCTAACTGGACCAACAGATCCAATTGTGAGTCAAATATTAGGCAGATATTTAGTTTTCTAGTAGTCTATGTTCTTGTATATCTCATCGACTGACGACTGTTTATAGCTGCATAATTTGCTTGTTCTGCCAGGTTACATATATAGATATATAGTAACAGTTTTGCACAAGCACGGGGCCAGCTTCATTGTTCTGGGGGGGGGGGCAAAGAAAGCAGTTGTCAAAATTTTTTCTTCTCCTTATGTCTTTTTTGCAAATAGGAATTACTCATACTCACAAATTGTATATAATAAGCAAGGATGAATCATTACAACATTGTCAAAATCAACATTTCTGAAGAAATTTTATTACGACAAAAAAAACTGAGGATTTTCTGGGGATGTCAAGAAATTGTACGGAGGGCAATTTGGGGCAAGAAATCAACTTGGGAGGGGCAATGCCCCCCCTTGCCCCTCCCCCATAGCTCCGTGCCTCGTCTTGCACCTTTTAGACATAATATTGTGATTAACAAAAGATTCGATTCCTTCAAGACGAAACTAGAGCAATGCGTTTTCCAATTTTCGTACCTTCTCCTCTGCATGGCAACCGAACAACAACTGACCATTAAACAAATTACACTTTACCATATATCGTACAAGCAGATTACGTCATACGAGCATAACGGAAATAATCATGGGGAACCTTGACAACTTTACACATAACACATAAATATCTGAATTCTCAAAGTTTAAAAGACTGCTGTCTTTTTTTTTATGGGTACCGTATTAACAGAAACACCCGTCCACGTGACTTAATTGACATTCCTGAAAGGGCTTACCGTCGTGATAACTTTGTATAAAATATGTTTTTGAAGCTTCTGGATTATTTTTTATCTTTCATAAACCAGACAAATTTCATAATTTTTGCGAACTCAGGCTCATAATCATTAAGCGCCAGGGTCGCTAATAAGAGGAAATACGGTAACTAAATATCAATATAACTGATTTAAGGTAATGTTAATAACAAATTATATCGAGTAAAGAAAGAAAGATTTTAGCGAAGAATGTGTAGGAAAGGAGATGACCAAAACATTCTTAGAAAATAACAGGGCGCGCGCAACACATTCCGCTCGTCTTATTGAAAGACGCATAAGTTGTAACCAAATTCTTTTTATCGACAGCACACCAGCTTCTTTCTTTTGATAAATGCGACTTCTAAAGCAACAAGGTAAAACGGAGATCCGGCTTTGGCTGATACTCTAAACAAATCCTTTTGGTAGTTCTCAGCACATGTTGGACTTTCAAGCAAATGCAGCCCTATTGCCGGGTCCGTTTTGGGATCTGTTGATTTGGTATTGTTCAGAGAACTCTGTAAATTTCGAAACTTTACTACATTTACTTATTATCGAGAAGAGAGTATTTAAAATGTTAGTTTTGAAAAAATCACTAGATAAATAGAAAATATGTCACCACCGGGGATCGAACCCCGTGACTTTAATGGGCTTTGGATTGATAACTGGCCGGAGGGCAGTTCTTCCTCTGTCAAGTCACATGGCGCAGAGAGGTTGGTCTCCAATTGCGTTTAGCTGAATGTCGATGTCCACGGGTGGATGATTGAGAGCTAATGATGGCGACTAGAAAAATGAAAGTATGTTAACATTGGAGGTCGCCTAGCTTAGTTGGTACAGCGCACGCTGCGAAAGGCTGGGTCACGGGTTCGATCCCCGGTGGTGACATATTATCTATTTCTCTAGTGTTCTTTACAAAACTAACATTTACTTATGAAGATCGGTACATTTTGCGCGAGTCTTTCACGTAACCCCTTCAACGCACTACCTATATATTCGCTCTCACAGCGACATGTGACTTTTTAAACTAATAAGTCTTATGTATGAGAGCTAATGCGTCTTTTTGGGCTATCGGCGACGCCTTTTAGGTGGAATTAAAAACATGCAGGTGTAATGTGGAAAAAGTTTAGTCACAGCTGTTGTTTTTCTTTTATCAAAACTATCCTATTTCCTATCCAAGGTAGTTGCAAATATACTGGGCGCTGTATCAGCCCATATTTTTGGTCAGAAGGAAACTTGGCATTAGAAATAACAATATTGATGACATTTTCTGGTTAGCCGTTTTCTAGAAAAATAGTTTATAATAATGGCTAATTCCTCATCGAGTTTACGTTTCGAACAGATGGCATGAGGTTGGTGAAGCAAAGTAGTGATGAGACTGATTTTCTCGAGTTTTAAGGCAAAACGAGTTCCAGGGTGTCTCTTGTCCCATAAATGAGAAAACACGACTGGTCTTTTTAACACAAACCTTCACCGGCGTGCACTAATTCAATGAACGCGTCCTTGGGAATTGGAGGGCTTTAAATTTCTCTATTGTACGTGTCAGTGTAAGTTTCAATAGTTTAAGAAAGAGAAATGTTGGTAAAGAGGCAGCTAATATCAAACGAGCATGCAGGTGACAGTTCTCCGTCAATTCTTAGGTTGTGACACTGAAACACTTAATTATCTGCATTTCGTTTTATATCATCGGTATCGGACGGGGGGTTGAGATTAGACACCTTCAAAAAAATTTTCCTAAGGCCAACCAAAACTACAAGCTTTCGAAAAGGTAAAAACATTTGGTAAAACGTATCTTTACTAGAGCTCTAAAAATTGAAATTGCCCCAAGTCCCACACCGTAGCCCGCCACTGCTCTTGATTTCACATGTTTACTTGCTTGGACGTCGGTGTCCAGTGATTGAGGAATGGGAATTCAGTGGTCAAAAGTTATAGACTTCAATGGTTGTTGTAATCATAATAAATGAAGTTTCGCTTACTGAAATGCCATATAGCCCTGGACTTACCAAATGCCGCTATTCTCCTATATACTGCATATCCAAGCAATTATTAGCTTATGTTAATAAAAGACGTGCATAATGGTACTTGAAAACCACCACAGATCTTTCCATCAGCAAGGCTTGATGTTTGCAGCTCGAAGAAAATTCTTTCCTATGATAATACCAGCAGTCCTATATCTCATGCCAATATCATTTACTCGCCTGTATGAAACTGTTTCGATACACGAGAAGTTGTCATCATTGCCATCATCGTCATCATCCTTACTATTATCATCCTCCTCTTCCTCCTCATTATAATAATTATGATAATAATAATCATGATCATCACCATCATCACCAGTGCTGGGAACAAGAGATTTATGATTAAGGTCTTGTTTATTGTTGCTCAAGTTATTCTACAGATAAACATTATAATTTATAAATAGTGAAACAAAGTGCAAATCAATTATAAAAATTGAAACAATGGGCAAGTAATCATCATGATTTCATGAGAAGAAGAAATCATGAAAGTCATTAAAACGGAAATTATTGAATCGGCTTGAACCTGTTCATCAAATCTGCGTCGTTTCTGACAGCTTCATCTAAATAAGGAATCACTGTCCAATCGTTTCATCGTGTCTTTAATATGAATTCAAACTTAGACATATTCATCGATCAAACGGACACTTAATGTAGGGAAGCGAACTTCTGAAAAAGATTGAGGCCAGAAGAAACAAACTACAAGAGTACGCCGTTCTTACTTTTAGTAACTCATTTAACAGAAATCAAAAAATCAGAAATATTGGAAGAATGATCATGAGGCCCATCCTCAACTTGTAATAACGAATCGTGACAAAGATTTATCAATTTCATGCAATAAAGAATCAAGTTAATTAACTCAAAATAAATATTTATCCAAATTACGTAAATAGAAGTCTTCTAAATCAGCTGCTTGATCTTGACTGTGATTTTGCATGTCCGGAATTTCATGTTCGGAAAAAGGCAAAAGATATGGGACAAAAACTAGCTTAAGAGGATTTAGCTTAGTTCTGAAAAACATAATTCAAACAATTTCAATGTAGACAAATAAGTTTCGGGCCTATTGATGAGAGGAGATTGTGATGTTGTCAGGAACTACGCCAGGGAATGGACATCAGCGACACTCGTAAGAGTGGAGGGTCCAAAAATATTCATAGACCACATACGGCTTGCTTTCTTATGGCCTATGGAGGTCCATTGCTGTCTTTAACATGGGGTTGTCTATGCGTGTTGTTGCAAGTGTTTTGTGACCCAATTTTTTGGCATGTCTTGTTTTTTGACATGTAAAACATTGTTAAAGGGAAATTACCAATAATTCAGTTCGCAATGTATCTACTTTGATATTTCCTATAGGATGAGAATTAAGTTTTTGTTTCTTTAAAGGAATCTAGTGTTAGAATGCATATCACGAGAACTGGGCACCTCATCCTTAAGCCTGAAAAAAGGAAAATCATCTAAATGCCTTTATCAAGAAGAGATACAGTCAGAAAGGCCCTTGAAGTTTGTGAATGGATTTTCTAATTTTGAACCTTTCTTTTCAGAATTGATAGGACTTGTGTGCAGCAACTTTAGGTCAGTAGCCAAGATTAGAAACAAGGAAGGGCTATTCTGAGCTTAGAAGACATTTCAACTTCTTAAGGAAAGGCGTTTATAAGTGTTTTCAATGTTGGAAGGGGAATTGTGGAACTGATGGTAAAATTAGAGCCTGACGTGACTACGGATCTGAGAGCCGTGGAACCCTGTGTCGCCTCTCTTCCTATCTGAAAGATTTTTAAGAATTAAGAGTAATTTAGCCTTGGATCTGGTATCAAGGTATGTATTACACATACAAAGATTGATGGGGCTAGTTTAAGTCGAAATATAAGACAAAGTTTGTTCTTTGTTTTGTTTTGGGGCTGGGATGGGTAGGAGTTTAAGAATGATGCAGCTTGCGTCCAATCGAAGCTACCAAAAGTAGTAATACTCTCGAGTGCCAAATAATCGTACCTTCCTCTTATTAATTTTTTGACATTTATACCCTCCCGCTCCTTATTGGGACCCCCCGTTTATAAACTTCAAGGAATTTTCCTAGTACTCAAAATTTAAAAGATGTATGAAAACACTTGAATGATTCTCATGCAACATTTGACCCCGAAACAGTTGCTAGTTATTCAATTAGTGCGATTTTGTCCTCATGTGTGACATCCTTATTTAAAACTTTCGCAAAATTGAGACTGGAGATCAGACCTCCCCGTTTATTTGGACCCCCTGCTTATTAACTTTACACCGTAATGATAATCTCCCCGTTTATTCAGACCCCCCCGTTTATTTGGCAGTCGAGAGTAACTACGTCGATAGGTTTTGTTTGCTCGCGCAGGGTAAGAATCATGCGGCTCATCAGATTACATATTTGTTGAATTAGATGAAATACAGGAAAGGTTTGAATGAAGGGACATGTTGTAGACAAGTAAGAATAGAGTAAACGTTGAAGCCTACTCTGATCCATGTTGATAATTTTGCGCTTAGCGTGGAGACGAGTTAGCTCAGTCCGTAGAGAGCTGGTCTAGCAAGCTGAAGGTGGATGGTTCAAACCTATGCTCTTCCTTCAATATGAAAAAAGTCGGCGAGGAAAGGAACTGGCCACCCTACCTCACAATTCCTTGGTGCAGGAAATGTGATTCTCTACCGCATCACATACCCTACGCTCTTAATAGTTTATGGGACTACTTTTGCCTTACCTTTACCTGACGTAAGTTTACTCCTGTTACTTTTGGCAGTTATCGAGGTAATAGTTGCACGCACATAGATAGAAGTCAAAACAATCAAACTTTTCTTTCCCCTGCTAGCAATATATATTCCCTCAAGTCAAGAAATGCATTCCCAATGAAGAAAGAGAAATGCCATACAACAAAACAATATGATATATACAAAGTTATACAAATATCACCGTACCAAAGGACCAACGTCCTACTCGTCAAGTATCAAACAGGCAGGGCGAGGGTGGGGGTGATGGAATTAGTGGAGATTTAAATATTTCTAACAATTTAGATGCAGGATTCACCAAAACGTGGTTAAGATAAATCATTCCTATCGTTATTAAAGGTTAATACAGTCTTCGTATGAAGCAGTAGTTGCTATAGAATTCTCTCAATGTATTCATTAATGATAATTATGAAAATTATGATGATGACAAAAAAAATTAATAATAATAATAATAATACCAATAGAAAGTTAATTTATTGTAATATTATATTAATTGTACCCTTCCTATTGGTATTGAATTATTCGTGGTAAGCTCTATTTTTAACCGAATCTTAAGGAAATAGTTTTTCTTTCCTTCGAAGAGAAAGCAATGGCTTCGCCAGCGCTCAAAGTTGGGGGACAAGTTGTAATATTTCATTAACAATTTTGATCTAGATGACGTCACTTGCGTATCACAAGAGTGATAACAACGAATGGATGAAACCATAAAAGTTGAGAGGACGTGAGAATATTTGAAAAAACAGAACTGCAAGCTTTACACAAGATAAGTGGAGGAGAGGAAGCAGTTCGCTATCGGGAGGAAAGTAATGTGGAAGGAGAGGAACGTGAGGAGATACTGGTTCAATATACCTGAATAGAGGTACCTTATATTGTAAATCAATAAGCGTTAGAAAGAGGGAGAAAGGGGATAGCCGGATGCTAGTAAATGTTGAGGAGTACCTAAATAAGGGGGAAGGGAAGTTCTCTTTGAAACTTGAGAGTTGGACAATAAATTTTTATCTTCCTATTCTATAAAGATAAATTACTAAACCTAGATCAGACCTCAAATGCAACCCTACTTCAACGTAATGATGGTATCTCAAAATCTATGTTACCCCTTGTCAAATAGATTTTACAAAATTGACTTCATCTATTTCTCTTGTGCCAGTTTATCTTCCTTTTTACATTTTCTATGAAATAGCCTAATAACAAACCCGACACAAAAATCCTTGCAAAAAGTTAAAGTCCCTGATGTCTTGTATCCATATCCTCAAAGAATTGGAACTTAGGTAACTAATAGGGTAGCTGAGAACCCCAATGTATTTACATTTTAGTACTTTTGGCATAACTCTTCTTCTTCTTCTTTTTTGTTTCTTCTTCTCTGTCTCGTTCTCCTTATCATCATCTTTGTCTTTGTCTTCCTTCTACTACTGCTACCGCCACTACCACCATTATTATTGTTACTATTACTACTACTACTACTACTACTACTACTACTACTACTACTACTACTACTACAACTACTACTATTACTACAACTACTACTATTACTACTACTACCACTACTATTACTACTGGAACTACTACTACTATTACTATTACTACTACTACTACTACTACTACTACTACTACTATTACTACTATTACTATTACTATTACCACCACGATAACTACTACTATTACTACTACTACTACTACTACTACTACTACTACTACTACTACAACTACTACTACTACTACTACTACTACTACTACTATAAGTCTAGTATCCTACTATAGGAACCAGTTTAGTTGAATGCCAAATGCGGTTCACTTTCCATAGTTCCACTGCAGTTTCTTTCTATAGAATTACAATGCCAGTTAGCTCATTAATGATAACTTAATTTTTAATGGTGTTCAATGTTAATAAGTTTACTAACTTTCTTTCTGGCAATTTTTAATGTTCTGGTATAGCTTAGCACAATTCACAGTGTAGTCGTAGACATTTTTTATACCTTTCATCATAGTTGAGAATTTAATTAAAATTTTTTGCATTTATAGAAATTTACAGACCAGAGAGGTCACCTGCTTCAAATTGCAGTAGCAGATCAGATAACAGTAAGTTCTTTCCTTTTGATGTTTATAGTATTTATGAGTTCCTTTGCGGTACAAAAGTTAAATGTTACATTAGGCAACAGATTCATTTTGCTAAACGTTTTTGCTACTTACAGATTACAGCAATTTTCTCGAGTAAAGTAAGAAAGCTTTTGACGGAGAAAAGGATAAACAGTACACAAATGAGCGACACATTTTCTGTCACTCGTGTTACTGAGAAATGAACATGCATTTAACAAAATCTTTTTGCCGACAGAATACTGGCTTCTTGCCTTTGATAAAAATCGATTCTAAACGCGGACAAGAAGGCCGTGCTTTAACAAACCTAAACAAGCCCTTTTGGTAGTTGTTGCCATATCTTGGGCATTCAAGCAAGTGCTGCCATATTACTGGGTCTGTTTTGAACTTTTTTTGGTTTGGTTTTGCATACAAGACCTTGTAAAAAGAATTGATTCACAACTCACGTTTTTTCCAATAACAAATAGCAAACGTCTCACACTTGCGCCTACTATTTTCTACGGCTTGTTTTGGTTCTCTTCTTTTTTATAAACTAGTCCTAAGACATTTCTTTACTCAAGACGATTTTTGTGATCAGTGTCTGGTGGAAACATTTATGTTGTCGTACATTCATTGCTGTTTTCACGGGTTGTTTTTGCTACGAAACCTTATCACTCTGTTGGACATATCAAGTTATATCGAGTATGTACAATGTACATACCAAGGGCATATCATATATGTTAATTCTAAATACGTATCAAATACATACCTTACGAATCTTTGACCATAGAATCCAGATGTACACATAGCCATATAAATAGACAGTAAAGTTATAATAAAACAGATGTAAATAAAGGAAAATAAATCTTATACTATATCAAAGTGCATTTTCTTTTAAGCTAAAAAGCTCTACATATTACAGCAATGGCTTCTAGGTTTGTAGTCCCTCCCTGTGAAGTATGCAACTTTACATTTGTGTATGCTATTCTGATATAGGTAAGTTTATGTTAGCTTGTATTTGTCAGTGCACATTTATAAATGGTAGATGCGTCTGTCTGTCTGTATGATGTCTTTTGGTCATCACATAATTATATACAGGGAATGTCTTAGTTCATGTTTAGCTTAATTTGAGCTGTGTTAGTATTTATCTAACCATTTTCCCCTCTTTGCAACTTCTGAGTTAAATGTGATGCTCCGTATCAGTCATGAAAAAACGGTTGAAGTGTCATGTTACCAGCGTAAAAAGTAATATATTATCTTCCATTGTAGGACGAAGAGACTGGAGCCCTTGCAGTACTGACTTCAGCAGCAAATTAGGGGCAGGTAATTGTCTTTATGTCGAACATTTCAAAGCTTCGTTTGAACACTTTGCTATTTTAAACTATAGGGTAGAAAGGGAGGAAATATTGTGATATTAGATCAAAGATACATGGGTGACAATAAGGCAAAGATGAGGGGAAAGTTTAAAAGATTGAATACATATTTTGCAAATACCAGTAAACGGCTTCTACTAGACAATCAAACTTTTTTCTTATTTCAACATGTGAAGAGTGTAAAAACAATAGTCCCATGTCTCCTTCTAAACTTCACTCATGCAATATGACATTTAATTAGCTAGCATCTTATTTACAAGGTGAAAGGCTTTTCACTTAGATGCTCCTGTTAGGCTAACAAGATCGTTTAATATATTAGGAGAACTATCTCACGCTGAAGCAGAGATCCCTTGTAAAGCCGATGGATGATCATGTTTGCTGTGGAGGCTCTGCTCAATAGGTCTCTTGTAAAGTCTCGGCAGTTTCCTCCAAGACCCTAACGCTTATCTTGGGAAGCTGGAGAACTCGAGGCAAGAAGTACGATTTAAGTCATAAAGATTTATTAAGACATCCTGTGAGAGCCAGCCTCCTAAAGACAAACTTTTGGACACTTTGAACCTTTAAACCTTCAAAATATTTTCTAGTTTTAGTAATTTTCATGTATGAAGTTATTAATAAACGCTTAGTGTGCTAACTAATGTGATTTTGGGGTTACTGTTAATGTTAGCATCTTGTAAGAACACAGGGAAGGGGTTACATGGAACTCTTGCGGTGGTTTCTGTTGTGTTTGGTTTTATTGGCCGTTGTAGTAGTGAATCTTTTTTCCCCTTTATTACTGTAGTTCACGTTGAAGAGCTCGCTGCTGAGAAAGCTTTCATCCGGGAATTAAACTTTGTCAAGTGCATTTCATGTGACAAAGGTGATATTGCGTACCATGTGAAACTAAGAGAGCAAGGAATAAACGGCAATTGGAATGAAGGGACAGTAGTTGCATTTATCCAAGGTCCTGATGGTGATACTAAAATAGAGGAGTTAAGCCCTGAGAACATTAACTCAGCAAAACTTGCGGGAGTCATTAGCCGTTCGGCGTATTTTGAATCTCGTCTTCTCATCGAAGATGGAGAACGTAAGTAAAATATCACGTATAGGCTGAAGATTTTAAATAAAAGTTTAAGATTTGGTCCTATGTGGAGAGTAATGAATCCTGCAAGCTAGGGATGAGTAACATTTTCCAACGCAAAGGCCACAGTCGAGTTGTACTGTAGTTCAGACTAACAGGACGCAACCGAGCTATGGCTCAGACTAAAAAGCTGGGGTCGAGTTCTTGTTCTGGCTAAAAGGTTGCAGTGAAGTTCTGGCTCGGACTGAAAGGCCCCAGTTGAGCTCTGGTACAGGCGTAAAAGTCACGACCTAGTTCCAAAAACAATTACAATAAGTTTTGCAATCATTTAGTCAAAATATTGTATCTTGACTTAGATAAATAGTCATAATACATAATTACGTATTTGCCAATATGTCTTCAATTACACTAGGCATTTTTTCTCCTTTTTGTCTAACTTTCAGCTCAAAACGTATCGACATATTTATAATAAATTAAATCAATAGTAACCACCTTAAACTGCATTTCAGACTGTGCTAATAATAGGGTATGGTAAATCAAACCAAATTTCTATATTGGGTGTGTTCTAAAGCACAACAAGCCATCTTATAATAATTTTAAGGCCATAATTTTCTCTTTCCTATTTTATTCTTTCCCGTTATTTGCTACCACACTATACTGTACACTACTTAACTACACTTTGATACAATGTACAATACAATATCCTGATATATTATGTACACTGTGCAATACTCTGCTATCTATTCTTAGTATATAACACTGTCCATATTATTTGATACGTTGCTCAATTACTTTGCTGCACAAAAGGTATGTACCACATGATTAAGTTATGCATCTGAACGTCCCTTCGAAGAAAGACATCTCTAAGCCATTCGAATAGGACACATTGACTTTTAGCCTTTTCATTTTCATCGGTAAGAACTAGACGTATAATAAAAGAGCTCTGTCTGTGGCGCGAAGTAGCACTTTGCGTGGGAAGCAAGAACAATGCAGTTTGTCAGACGTAAGACATAAAAGAGATGACAAAATAGTAGGTTTGTTTTAAATATTCAAGGAGTTAGAGTATGGTCCTTAACATAATTTTTCAATGGAATAGCAAAACTGTTTATTAATTAGACATTTTTGCCCCGCCCGACATTCTTCAGAGTACAAATCGTCAAAATTTAATCGAAAAGGAAATTTGCTTGTCAATGCAAACATAGTTTCGCTTGTCCCTTAAAACTATAAAGAAGAAAAGCCTATTCATTGAAGACAGAGGGCTGAAGATATCCTGACTTGATTTTTAGAGGAGACCTTCGTCTGATATAACGTAGGATTAATTGTTTAAACCTCTAACTGATGGTTTTCACATTTCTTCAAAGATGGCAGTAACCGTAAACACTTTCTTATTACGTTCGAGTGATTTTTGAGAAATACAAAATGCGTCGTAACATAACTCTGTGACCTTGTTCTTGTCTCAGCTGCTGACACAGTATGCATCATGGGCGTAGTCAAAGTCAACGTGGTTGGAGAAGTGTACAATGGAGAGCCCCTTTATGCTTCACCGTTCCTTGCTGGTACTGGTATCTCCAAAAGCAATCTGCAGATGACAGCTCGAAATAATGTCATGCCGCATGTAATGCTTGGTAAGTAA
>JAAAKM020006971.1:120264423-120293864 GCA_010016025.2 Alatinidae sp. Z8VKAUB7J3
GTACTGGTATCTCCAAAAGCAATCTGCAGATGACAGCTCGAAATAATGTCATGCCGCATGTAATGCTTGGTAAGTAAATTAATAACATTGTGTTCTTTAATAATCACTCGGGAGTTAGAAAAGGGAATGTGTGGATTCAGGTGTTTCTAAGGAATTCTCACTTGGAAAAAAGGTGTAAACTCATCATCCAGCTATAGAGATCCATTGATGAACAAAGAGTGATTTATCTGCTGGGGAGCCTTATGTTGACTCGTTTGACATAATGTTTAATATTTGCTATTAATAACAAATCTTTTTTCACAGATAAGTGATGTAAGATCGAACAGAGTTTTTTAGTATACCTAAAAGTTTAGATTAATCAAACCAATTTTTGTATCCTAACATTGATATTACGGTTTTCTAATGGCATAGCCCATTTGTAAATGAGTCCTTGTAAGGTTTCTGTAGAATGGAACAAGTAGAATTAGTTAAAAAGCACAAATATGGAAGCCAATAATAAATCTGTAAGGGATAAGTCGGATTTTCCCTTTGGCGGATATCCCCCACGGCAAATTGCCCCCACCTCCAGTGGATATTACCTCCTGGACAACCGCCCCCCGGACGATTACTCCCCGAACAATCGCCCCCCCCCCCCAAGGTTGAAGATTATGGAATTCTTAACTGCAAAAAGCACAGGGGCAATTGCCCAGGGGGGCAATTCTCCCGGGGGGCAATCGTCCGGGGGAAAATCCGCCTCAGGGGGAATCCGCCTAGACCCATCTGTAATCTGTTCTTATGTTTCTGCAGGTCAAACTTTGGAGGAAAAGGCTCCTACCAATCACAATGAAGTCCATCAAGTAAAGTGTCTCATTTCACTTTTTCTTGGAATGCAGTCTAGACAAATCATGGATGTTGTGAAGGAAGAGAAGGAGAAATCAACAATATTGATGAATAATACAATTAGGAAAGAGAAAAATAAGATTATTAGAAGTAAGTACAAGGAAATTATTGGTGTTTATACCTCCAGTGTCTGTACATTTAGTTTTAATCTCTGATACATGTACATTTAGTATTTAATAACGAGCATCTTATACAGTCCCCCCAAAAGAAAGTCCTTTGACAAAGGTTTGTTTCTTGAAAGAAATCTTTAGGTCAACTTCAAACTGGCTGCAGGAAATAGGTTAAACTGCCACCGCTCAACCCAATTATTTGGTCAGCATACATTTTCTGACTTTATGTACTCAATTCTGTGGATTTCTAGTTAGCTTTATTCCAATCTTCTTTTTTAGATACAGCTATTGCGGTGATCACATCAATGATATTTTTGATTCTTCTTGGAGTAATGCTTCGTGAATTCGTCGCCAGGAGCACAGCTTTCCAGTATTACCTCTGTTCGTTGGGATCCACTTCTGACTCTACAATCTGCCTAGGAGTACAGACTCCTTTAGGAGATAAGGTAAGTTGTTGATAATTTTAGCTTGACTACTTACCTCGGGATCCTTTTTGTCCGTCTTTACCATTGACATACGTATTTAGTATTGCAATAGCATTTTCTCGTGAAATATTGTGTCAGCACTAGCAAGATGATGCAGGGTACTATCACAAATTCATGAAATTTGCATTAAACATATTTTTGTTTGTAACTACGACACCTAAAAATTTGGCTTTGAGCAACGGAGTATTCTCTTATCCAATTCTTATATGCTCTACAGACGTCCCTTGTAACGGCCGCTTCCGTGCCCAATGTATTCAAACTCTGCAGAAACTGAAATGCTCTAGCTGACATTACGTTGCTCTTCAAGGACGTGTATTTTGACCTTGAGTAACAGAGATACGAAAAAGATTTAGATAAGTCTAAAATGTGCATACGTTTAAGAAATGCAGAAAAATGAAGGATTACGAGCTAGGTATATCTGTTGAAATTAATCTATTAATTTCTTGAAACTTTATTGAAGGCAGCAACAGGCCATAAAATCATGTCGCCTAATCGGAGAATATTTTACAAGAGCACGTGGCGCAGCATGATCAGCATCGGCGGGATGCCGATCACCCGCGCCGCCTGGACGTACTCCTTGTTCTTCTCGACCAGGGTCGAGCCGCGCACGGTGCGGGCGTACTGGACCCAGCCCGAAATCCCGATCGCGAACACCAGGACGTAGAACCAGACTTCGCTGTGCAGATCGCGGGGCAGGATGCTGCGCGCCACGCCGTCGATCAGAAGGGCAACCAGGATCGCCGGAAAGCTGAGCTGCACATCGGCGATGCGCATGATGAAGGCATCGACCGGTCCGCCCACGTAGCCGCTGAACAGGCCCAGCCCGATTCCCACGACCATGGCGAAGACGACCGAAGCGAAGCCGACACCAAGCGAGATGCGCGAGCCGTACATGATGGTCGAAAGCACGTCGCGCCCCTGGTCATCGGTCCCCAGCAGGAAGCGGGCATCGCCGTCCGCGGACCAGACCGGCGGAATGAAGCCGTCCAACAGGTCGACCGAGGCCAGGTCGAATGGATTGTGCGGCGCGATCCAGGGCGCCAGGAGCGCGGCGGCCAGAAACAAGAAGGTGACCACCGCCGCCAGCACCGTAACCGGCGAGCGCTTGAAGCTGTACCAGATGTCGCCGTCGAAGAAGCGATGGACCTGGTCCGCCACGTGCCCCGCCAAGCCGACCGCGGAAACGGCAGAGTCAAGTGTCTCTTTGGATGCCATCTGCAGGTCCTCCGGCTAATGCGGCTGGCCGCTGGCCGCCGTCCGGTCGACGCGCAGCCGCGGGTCGACGACGTAGTACAGCAGATCGACGATCAGATTGATGGCGACGAAGAAGAACGCGATCATAATCAGGTAGGAGGCCATCACCGGGATATCCACTTCGTTGATCGCCTGGATAAACAGCAGGCCCATGCCCGGCCACTGGAAAACGCTCTCGGTAATGATCGCAAAGGCGATGATCGAGCCGAGCTGTAGCCCGGTGATGGTGATCACCGGCACCATGGTGTTCTTGAGCGCGTGGCCGAAGTTGACCGCCCGGTTGGTCAGACCCCGGGCTCGAGCGAATTTGATGTAGTCAGTGCGCAGCACCTCAAGCATCTCCGAGCGCACCAGGCGCATGATCAAGGTCATCTGGAACAGGGCCAGGGTGATCGCCGGCATGATGAGGGCCTTGAGCCCGGAGAAGGTCAGGAATCCGGTCGACCACCAGCCGACCTGTACCACGTCGCCGCGCCCGAAGGTCGGCAACCACTGCAGAAGCACCCCGAAGAAGAGGATCAACAGGATTCCGATCAGAAATGTCGGCAGGGAGATGCCGATCAGGGAGACCGTGAGGAAGATCTTCGAGAGAAAGCCCTCGCGGTGCAGCCCGGTGTAGACCCCCATGGGCACACCGATGATCAGTGCCAGCACGGCCGCAACAATGCTCAGCTCCAAGGTAGCCGGCAAGCGCTCGCTGATCAGATCGGCAACGGGAACCCGGTGCCGGTAGGAGATGCCGAAGTCGCCCTGGGCGGCGCGAAGGAGATAGCGCCCGTACTGCACCACGAAGGGATCATTGAGACCCAGGGTTTCGCGCAGCTGTTCGCGCTCCTCCAGGGTGGTGTCCTGCCCGACCATGTTATTGATCGGGTCGCCCACATAGTTGAACAGGGAAAAGGCGATCAGGCCGACCGTCAACATCACGGCGATGGATTGCAGCAGGCGGCGGACGATGAAGGCGATCATGGCGGTCGGCCTAGTTCAGGTGAGCCGCGGCGCCGGCTTTTCGATCCGGCGCCGCGGTCATGACGTTGCGATCTACTTGACCACCGTATAGCGCAGATCGAACACGTTGTCGGGCCGCTGGGCGACCTCGACACCGTCGCTGATGCCCCAGGACAGCGGCTGCTGGTGCAGCGGTATGTGTCCCACCTCGTCGAGGTGGATCTGGAACGCCTCGTCGATGAGGGCCTGGCGCTTGGCCGGGTCGGTCTCGACCTGGATCAGATCGGACAGCTCGGTCACGCGCTCGTTGCAATAGCCGCCGAGGTTGAAGGCACCCTTACCGTCCACGCGGCAGGACATCAAGGCCGACGTCGGGTTGTGGCTATCGAAGGTCGAGGGGGTCCAGCCCAGCAGGAAGAAGCTGGTGTCGTAGTTGTTCTGCGCCAGGACCTTGGCAAAGTACTTGGACTTGGTCTGGGCGAAGACGTTCACCTTGACGTTGATCTTGGCCAGCATGGAGGCGGCCGCCTGACAGATCCGCTCGTCGTTGACGTAGCGGTCGTTGGGGCAGTCCATGGTGACCTCGAAGCCGTCGGCATAGCCGGCGTCGGCCATCAGCGCCTTGGCCTTGTCCAGGTCTAGCGCCGGCCGCTGATCCAGCGCCTCGCTCCAGCCGTTGATCTGGGGTGCCACCATCAAGGCCGCTGGGCGCGAGGAGCCGCGCATGACCTTTTTGCGGATCGCCTCGATATCAATCGCGTGCGCGAAGGCCTGGCGAACCCGTACGTCCTTGAAGGGGTTCTTGCCCTTGATGTTGGAATAGAGCAGCTCGTCGCGCTCCTGATCGAAGCCCAGGAAGATGGTCCGTGCCTCCGGACCGGTCAGCGGCTTCACGCCCTCCGCCCCCTCGAGACGCTCCCAATCCTGCACCGGGATCGGATAGGCCATGTCCACATCGCCCGCGATCAAGGCGGCGACCCGCGTCGCATCCTGACCGACCGGGGTGAAGATGGCCTCGGTGACGTTGCCGTCCTTGCTGCCCCACCAATTGGGATTCTCGACCATGACGGTCTTCACGTCGGTTTGCCGCTCCTTGAGCATGTAGGGGCCGGTTCCGTTCACGTTCAGGTTCGCGAAGTTGCCTTCCTCGCCGCCTTTCACGTTGGTTGCCGTGGCCGTGTCGTGCTCTTCGGCCCAATCCTTATCCATGATGTAGAAGATCTCGAGCTGCAGCGGCAGGATCGGATTGGGCTGCGGGCTCACCAGATCGACGGTGTAATCGTCGATGACCCGGACCTCCTTGATCAGTCCGGCAACCACCTTGAGATCCGAGCCTTCCGAGCGAATCCGGTCCACGGAGAAAGCGACGTCCTCGGCCGTAAAGTCGGCACCGTTGTGGAACTTCACGCCTTGGCGCAGCTTAAAGCGCCAGGTATCGGGCTCGATGTTCTCCCAGGACACGGCCAGGTTCGGCTGCAACACCATGTCGCGGTCGCGCCAGACCAGGCTCTCGTAGAGATTGGACTGGAATCCCAAGGTCATGGTCTCGAACAAACCATGGGGATCCATCGTCGCCACGTCCCCTTGGAAGGCCCACTTGAACGTCTTGGCCTGCACGCCACCGCTCAAGGCGACCAAGGAGGCAGCCGTGGCTGCCAGCAACATCTTTCGCAAATTCATCGTCAACTCCCTGTTTTTCATGAATGTTGTCCCGCCGCTCTGCGGCGGCGTTGGATGTCCAGATGCAAGGGATGCGTCTGAACATCCTGCTCAAAGCGGACCCTATTACAAGGCGCTACCCGGAAACAAGTTCGTTCCCGGCTCTGGGCCCTCGATTACGCCAAAGTGTTCTTGACCAACTCCCCGCCCTTCATGATCAAGGCGAGGTACTCGCCCTGCCCGGTCAGCAGGGAAATCTCCTCGAGCGGGTTTCCATCGACCACTAGAAGGTCCGCCGCGGCACCGGGCGCGACGCACCCCAGCTCGCCGCTTCGGTTCAGCAATGCGGCATTGACCGAAGTCGCCGACCTCAGGACCTCGAAGGGCGTGAGAACCTCTGCGCGGATCGTGAACTCGATGGTCTGATCGACATGCAGGTCGCCCAGCAAGTCGGTGCCGAAGCCGACCTGAGTGCCTGCCGACTTGAGCAGCTCCAGCGAGCGCAGGCCGGCCTCGCGCACGACGCTGAGCTTATCCAGGCTGACCTGGGGAAAGCCCAGGTCCTTGCCGCGGCGGCTCAGCGCGTCGTAGGCCGCCAGGGTCGGGACCACGAAGGCTTCGCGGTGGGTGCAGAGCCGGGCCACCTCCTCGTCGATCAGATTGGCGTGCTCGATCGAGCGCACGCCGTACTCGACGCAGCGCCGAATCGCCTCGGCGGTATAGGCATGGGCCATGACATAGGTCCGCCAGGACCTGGCCTCCCAGACAATCGCGCGAATCTCCTCTTCCGAGTACTGCAGGTTCCAGATGGGATCGGTCGGCGAGGCGACCCCGCCCGAGCCCATGATCTTGATCTGGGTCGCGCCGCGGCGCAGCTCGTTGCGGGCCATTCTCTGAACTTCGGCCACTCCGTCGGCAACCCCGGACAGGAGGCTGCTGCCTTGGCAGCAGAGGCAAAAGGGATCCTGTTCGAGACCGCGAAAATCGCCGTGCCCTCCGGTTTGGGTCAAGGCTTTGCCGGAGAAGAACAAACGGGGCCCGCGGATCAGGCCGCTCTCGATCGCCATGGCGAGGCCGTAGTCGGCGCCGCCGGCATCGCGGATCGTGGTGAAGCCGCGTTGCAGTGAGGCCTCGAGGAATTTGCGGGCAAACTGATAGATCAGGGACCGGGGCATGGCCTCGAGCTTGCCGATATCCACGTCCGCCGCGGTCGCATGATAGTGGGCATCGATCAGGCCCGGCATCAGGGTACGGCCGGCCAGGTCGATCGTTTGGGCCGCGGCGGACCGGATCGGGCGGTCGGAAACCTCCTTGATGCGGCCATCCTCGACCAGCACATGGGCTGACTCGAGCAACTCGGACTCCATCCCATCGAACAGCAGGGCGTTCTGGAGCAGAAACATCGGCACGAACGATCTCCCTTGTAACTCAACTTCCCCAACGGCCCGACCTCCAGGCTCGCAGTCTCTAGACTGTCCCACGACCGACCGAAGCGGCAACAGATAATCCGCCAGAGGTCAGGCTAGGATGCAACCCGGCGTGATCTACTACTTCCGATAAGACCTGAAATCGAGTAGGCTGTTGCAATTGTGCTGACCTGAAGTGAGAGCATGAAGCTGACTGGCAAATGCAAGAATGCCTGCGGGTTCGGCCTCCTTTGCCGGCTCTATGGCCTGGTCTTCGTCACGATCTTGGCTTTTGCAATCCTTGAGTCCTCAGGTCGCGGAACGGCGAATGCAGTGTCGCCACCCGCTCAGCTGTATGGCGGCATCATCCACGCAGATCCAAATCTCGGTTCCGCGTTCCGTGATGAACGAATAGGCGAGCTACGGCACTTTCTGCGCCGGATAACCGGACAGTCGTTCGGCTTCGGCTTAGATACCGGGCCCTTTTTTCCACGCCAGGGCTTGTTCCTCTATAAATCGAGCTCCAGCAACGTGTCGCAAGCGCCGTTGGCGGTTCGCCGCCGGCTCGATGACCTGGAGGGTGCGAATAGGGGGGCCTACATCATCTATTCCGATGGCCAAGCCCAGCTTTGGATCGTCGGCAGGGATGAGATTTCTCTGCGTCACGGCCTGTACTACTACCTAGAAAAGCTGGGAATGCGATGGTACTTCCCAACCGATCACTGGATCATAACGCCATCTCTAAGCGACATCAGAATTGTCGTGGACGAACTTCGCGAACCGGATTTCATAGGTCTTTCCTTCGTCGGCACAGGTGGTTTCGGACCCCTGCCCCCTAACGGTTCCAAGCACACGGTTTCCCTACCCCGGTTATGGTCCCAGTGGACCGAAAGAAATCAGTGGCCCAAGAAAAAATTCAACGAGCTCGGCGGGCATACCTTCGGAGTCCTTCACGAATCCAACCGACACATAGCTGGCGGCGGAATCTCCGGCCGCGTAGACGCTCTCTTGCGGCAGGATCCACTGAACATGGCCGAAGTGGGCGGTATCCGGAAACGGCTGCCGGACCTGCCTTGCCAATCCAAGTGCATTCAGAAGCTGAACTACAGCTACCACGGATCGGTCGACTGCGCGCAAGCCGGAGCGACCGTCTCGTTCGTCGGCACCGAGGACCGATCGCCGGCATCCAACTACGGCCAAGTGCTCGGGGCAAGCCTGAAACAAGGTGTTTTCGGCACCGGTAAGGTCTATGAGTTCGATGGTGGCCGGGATGTGGTCGTCGTAAAATCGGACTCGGCCCTCGGTACCAGGCCCCGCATCATCTCAGGATGGTTCAGGCCGCGCGCCAAGATCGGGCTGGTCGATCCCGACGCCGACCCAACCGGTGGAGGCCTTCAATTCCTGTTCGGCTATCATGGCTACGACTTTACGGACCCGGTGGAGATCCAGGAGTTTTCCGTCTACTTCGATCCAAGCGCCGGGAAGGTCGTCGTCAAGCACGGCGTGATGCACAACCGGAAAATCTTGGAGAGCCAGAGCGCAAGTCCGCCTAGCCTGGACGGCTGGACACATGTCCTGGCCCGACGATCGAATCAGGGGAGAGATATCGAACTCTATGTGAATGGAACCCGTCACGACATGGACACCCATCCTGGGGACGTCAACATCGCGCCAAACGAGCAAAGAATTTTTGACTTTTGGATCGGTAACAGCTCCACGAGGGCCGCAGAATGACCTCGTAGCCTCCAAAGTCTGCAGGATAAAAACATTGAGGTATACCCAGCTTCGCCTTTCCTTCAGTACTTATTTCCGCGTGCTCTTCTACGAAATTTGATTTTGGTGGAATCCAACAGCATCCACGAGCTTCGCATTTAGTCGAATCGACATTTGGCTCAGGGTAGCAATCAAATCGCCGACTTTCTGGTAGGAAACACATCTTCTGACCATAAACAGTCAATTGAGAGAATGCTACCAATGTAACCATCAATATCACAAACAGGCGTGTCATCTCTTCTTCTTTGCAATACTGGTTGAATCCAAAAAAAATGGATGAAAATATGGTCAATTGAACTTTTGCGTTACTTTGCGCCTTGCAAATTACTGTTGAGGAATGTTTAACCAGTCACCGGACCAATTATAGGTCTCTTACATGTAAAGACAAATCCTTAGTACGCGTGACATCTGCGCTCGCCTGTCTTACCACTGTATTGTATTATCTGGTAACTTATTATTACGAGATAAGAGCTACCTATTCACTTTTCTCTATTGTGTACTTGAGCGTGCGAGGACAAGAACGTCAATGCCACAGAGGCAAACAATGCAGATCTACTTGCTTCAATGTTGCTTCACAGATTTGCAGAATGGAGAATGTCATCCTCCAAGTCTTTGCTCAGAGGTTTTGTCTCGCATTGGTGTTAGAACAATTCCACTGTCCAACAGAGTGACTCTCAGGAAGGGGGAGGAGAAAAGGGCCCTTAGCCAGCGGATGAGGCTATTTTGAAAAGTGCTATATTGAAAAGTGCAGATGTCTTGACATTACAACTATTTAAGTTTGAAACTTGGCATAAGAACTGGGGGGTATGTAAATTTAGGCAAACTTAGCTTACATTTCTTGGGGGGGGGGGGGGGCATTCACAAAGGAGATCGAAAGCCGAAGGAGGGGACTGTAAAAATCAAGAGCAAAGGCGAATATAGAGGGGGAAATGTTAAGGAAATCCGCAAATACACATTTTGAAATTTCTATAAAAAACTGCGCTTTCGCCTTGTCTACTCCACCTTGAATTGACCACTTGAGCATCATGATAGTTCTTCTCCTTATGATTAGTTAAAACAGTGTAAATCTGCTCTCAAGTGTCTTGAGCCAATTATCGCTGTTTGCATTCTCATCCTGCAGCTTGTTAGTAATGCAAGAAATACAGCATCTTCTTGATTTCGGTGCGGCCTTAAACAGGCGATTGTGTTCAAATGATTTTTGTTGGTTCGCTAGGATACTTTGTTGTGGTTAAACCCCACTTTCTAGTGTTTGATGTTAAATGTAAGAGTTGACATAATGTAAATCCCGTTAAGTTTGTAAGTTGGTTAAGAAATGTCAGACACTGACTTCCTGGCGCTACTTTTCCTACAATTTTTTGACCAATGGCTATGTTTTGTGACATATCCAAGGAAGTAAAGTTGACATTTATGTATGGTTTTCAGGCGCGCAACTAGGGGGGAGGGGGGGCGAGACACCGCGTGCCCTCTTCCTAGCCAAAGATATTGTTTGATGATACTTTCTAACGTCAATAGACTTTGGATAGATGACTAGCCGAAAGGCAGTCCTTCGGACCCTTCCTTGGTCAAGTCACGTGGCGCAGAGAGGCTGGTCTCCAATTGCGTTGAGCTGGATGTCCATGTCCACCGGTGGATGAATGGGAGCTAAAGTGGTAACTACAGAAATAGAGTATGTGAACAGCGGAGGTCATCTAACATAGTTGGTAGAGCGCACGCCGCGAAAGCGGAGGTCAGGGGTTTGATTCCCGGTGGTGACATATTTCTATATTTCTCTAGTTATCTTTTCAAAACTAACATTTTAAATCCTCTCTTCTCGATGATATTGTGATTTCTTTACGGACCAACATTTCTTGTCTTAATATCATTCCCTTTTCCTGGGGCCATGGAGCCTTTACTTTTTAAAAAGGCGACAAGGTGCCCTTTTTGTAGAAGAGCGCCCCTTTTATGGAAGAGAGTACTCCCTTTTCAGAAAGATTTTCAAAAAGACTTGTATCTAGAGAAGAGTAAGATTTCTTCTCTGAATATGATAAAACGATGTTGTAGAATAAAAAGATACTGTAATTAGGGACTTAAGTTTTGCATACTTTCCTTGCTAGCGTCCGCATGACAAGACAGGACTGCGGTATTAGCAAATCATTGTTAATCTAATGTCATGATGATTAATATTTATATCGGTGGGTTTTGCTACCCAGTTTGTAATGTGGAACGGCTAAAGTTAGGGGATGGAAAAACAAACAGAAACCCACACACCGCTACCATTAATAAAAGAGCCTGACGAAGAGAAAAGAGAGAGTCCCCCAAAAATGCCAACCCGGGGACATCACGGAAATTTAAGATTCGTCGATCTGAACCGCCGTAGCTGTCTCGGCAGCTTTAATCTCGAGTAACAAATTAAGCCAAAACCGCGAATGTCGTAAAATGAAAGCTATCAAGTCGAATTCTAAATTAAGGAAAGAAAGAGCCACCTCGAACTAAAATGATTAACCATAAGTTTGAAGGACACTTACGTTATTTATTTCATTTTTAAATGCAATGTATCATGATGACGTGATTGGGATTTTAATAAGGAAAATCACATTTCCAAATCTTGTTGCTTCGCGCTTATTTTCTCACAGGCCAGTAGCGACGTCGCAGTACTGAATGTTTCTGTTTTAAATGAACTTCCGAACGATATTGTAATACTTTGCGCTTAAATAACAAGATGGCAACAGTTTTAGGAGACCAAGTTTAATCAATCAACGTTTGCGGAAGAGCCTGAAGGTATAAGGCCATCAACATATGATGAATGAAGGAAGACAAGACTAACGTCTCTGAGTAGATGGCAAGAAGGCGTACGGAATTGAACAACCATCAATGGTTTACTCGATTGTCTCAAATTGGCGAATGCAAACTGCTTCCCGAACATATGGATGCTTTTGATAATTAGATATTTAGGCCTAACACCTGTAGGATCAACTGAGGCAGATCGTATCTGATATACGACATCTTCAAACGTCTTACAGGACCACTATGAGTGGCCAACGCGAGGGTAATCTCAACCTAATCCAACTAAAAGTACTAGGACACGCTGACGTTCACACATTTTAAGAATTAAAAAAGTTACTCGAAAAACTTAATAATTTTTCTAGTTTGAGAGATTGTGCACTCCTCTTGTTCGCTACCAGAACGACGAGTGTATAAAAACCCGTTTTTGAGCTTCCTTATATAGGCCTACGTAAGCGAAGAATCAGGTTAGGAAATGACTCGCAAAGGTGCCTTCGATTCTACGTTTTTTAAGTGTACTTCTGATTGGTAGATATTTTGGTAATTTCCGTATTATTCCTTTAAGTATACGTATTAGTTTATTGTGTAACCAGTTTTGGTTTTTGGTTTAGGAGAAGAATTGTAAGATCGCGTATGGTATATTTGTGCAAAGAAAAATAACTGCGCGAGAAAGTACACTTAAGAAATCGACTCCTTTGTGGTGATATGTTTGAAGCTATATAGATCCTAGAACCGCGCGCAGGAAAATAAAATCAAATTTTCCTAAGCAGGTTGCTTATTTTATTAAACGATTCTTTCGTCTGTGCAATTTGAGATATGATTTCATCTACTTGTCAATAATCTGCTCGAATCACGGCACTTTCCAACTTTGTGTTTCTGCATTGCAATGGTGTGTATTCGCAAGGACTTATATTATTTCATAAAAAGAGGCAAAGGAGAGCTCTAAATCTAGTGCGGTGTATAAAAATGCAAACGTATCTCCTTGTGAAACGACTTATAAAAGGGGTCTTTTTGCATGCACTTAACAATTATCCTAAAGCAAGCAGTCAAAGTGCGTTTATCGGAATGTTTATAGATCAACCAACTCCCCAGCTGACAAAAAATGAGAGCAATCTAGTTGAGTTCCACTTTGATCACAAACGGTTGACTCGTTCATCTATTCAATGAAATGATTCATAATTATTATACGATGGGCTAGCACTAATCATAAACCAATCGTCAATGAATCTAGATCTTTATGGTTCGGAACGAAACATCACTTAAGGATAAAATTTTCACAGAAATTTAAAGGCAGTGACAACAATAGTGGAGACCACGTTTTTTCTAGAAGGAAAAAGTTCTGCCAAAACTGTTATCTTTAGTTGTGCTCTCTATAATCTCTCACCTACTTTTTTTGGGAGATTTTATGTTACGTACAAGTAATAAAAGGTATGCCTGATTAAGTGAAACTTTGTAGACCTTCGCTTGTTTTCTTTTAGCTGATTAGTCTGTGCACCCTGATTTTGCTTCCTCAAACGTTATCAGTCCTATTCTCTCTTCATAACACCTATTTTCCCGCAGAACATATAAGTTAAAGAAGAATTCTGGGAACTAATATCTTGGAAACAAGCTCATTATCTCGAAACTATTCCCTTGTCTCTTTAGCTGCACTCTAGACAGGGGTAGTACATACTGATCAGTCACGAGGAAAAACTTACAGAGTCAAAAGCATATTTGATATGATGTCCAGTTTCTACAGAAGTATTTATACATGGACACAGCATAACGTAACGAGAATGTCAAGTAATTTAAGCAGTGAAGAAATTTTAGACAACAGAATGAATTAATCTTTCTGTTGCAGATTTGGTGACCGACGTCGATTAAATTAGTAAAAATGTTGGGCCAAAAAGACGTGAGGAAGTTGTCTCGTTGCTTTTAATAAAATAAGCAGTGGCAATAAAGGCAAAGTTGGTCACTTTCTCTAAAAATTAATGCTAAAACTGATTACTCGGGAATTGAATCGTTAATGATCTAGCTGAGAAGGGCTTTTCTCTCGATATTTTATTCTTATCAAGCATTAACCTTGACATTAAGAATACTGATAAATAACAATTCGCGAAAAGCGTGGCGATCTAGCGATCCAGCCTAAATACGGACGCAAGCCAAACAACAAAGAATTTGTATTGCATAAGAGGTGTGTATTATGCATGTTTTGACTTCCAGGCACACAATAATCCGGCTAAAGCACTGGCATATCGGGAGACAATCTTTCGTCATTCACGGTGTATCTTTTAAGGATTATCTCTGCAACGGATAATCAAATTTTGAAATAAGTGCAAAATTATAAGAATACTCTCGGTTTAGAAAGCTTTTCTTCAAGGCACTTATAAAGGACGGAAATGAATAATAATACCAAAAAAATTAATACTAAACGAACTCCTTCAACTTGCTCCCTTCAGCAAACACGTGATGCTGTCGTTAATCATTGATTAATGGCTGTTATCCAGAGATCCCTTTCCCCACGCAGCGCTTTTGTCCACTACCCTTTTATAAAAGGGGTCTTTTTATAAAAGGGGTCACATTTACAACGTGTTCAAGCGCAATAATCACCGCGACTGCCACTTGATCTTGTCAGCTTGAGAAAGAGGACAACTGGATATAGTAGTAGCAGCAGTTGTGAATAATAGAATAATGATATACAATAAGGAAAGTGGGTGACACGATACACATGTAGTAAGAAAATTGAATGGCAATACAAGAAATATCGGCATTGCAAATTGTGTTATCAGATGCACAAGTGCAATATAATAAAATGCACTCAATCCTATAACATACATAATGTACCCCTTACGTATTAGTGATATGAACGTGTTACAACTTGTAGTGTACAAAATTCCTTACTGACTCGCAGTTCAATGGAAGTTATAAAGATGCAGTTTAAATAAATGTACAACGTTACGTATAAATATTCGAAAATATTAGGAAATATTCGCGCCCCTCAATATTACAAAATGAGTTGACAACTTTTAAATAATGAGTAGCATTGCCTAACAATAGGCCACGTGCTTAGAAACCATACATCTTAGATGTCACCAAAAGTTTCTAATATTAAGAAACTCGTTGTGATAAAGAATGACAATAGGTCCCATTCTTCGAAAATCCATCCAACTTACCCCCTTCCCCTTTTGCCGTGTTTATGTTCTAAATGTATGGTCCATACTGTAGGCACATACGTGTACGCTATTCTTGAAATAATGGATTACCATCTACAAGTCTGTAGTGCTGGGAGTCAAATATATAATGCAAATTATAATTACAAACCTCTCTGTTCAATTGAATGGTGCCTTAACCTCTGCTTTCAATCAGGGGTTCAAAGAAGGGTTCCCTTATCGTCTCCACAAGGTGCCCAAATGAGATGTTCGAAAAGGAGTATAACTGCATTGACTAGTCGAATCTCTTATTTAATTTGTCCTACTGCTTTTGCGGAGCAGAAGACTAGTTGTCATGCATTACTGTTGATTAGTCTAAACGTGGTCGAAAGGGCAAAAATAGAGTTACTTCTAATTCAAAATGTTACTATAAAATTCCAATTTTGAATTTTTCTAGCAAAGTTTCTGTATTAAGATGAATAGAACACTAGAGAAATAGAAAAGTATGTCACCACCGGGGATCGAACCCGTGACCCACGCTTTCGCGGCGTGGATTAAGGGGGGAATGCATTTATTCAACAAATGAGGTGGGATATTCTCTGCCCATCTAGAATAGCCAATTTTCAACACTTTGCTTTCGGCACCAACCATGTTGGTGCCTTATTGAGACTGTAAATTGAGAAATGCTTAACACCGTTTGGTTATGAAAGTTAACAAGTCATAGCAAAACGCATACTACTACTCTTGCCTCGCTTTAATCTTTGAGACAGTGTACATCTTTTTTTTTAAATATATGTGATTTTATTTCAGTGGATTTCCTTTTGCGTTTTACATGGTCAATATTTGTAATCAATATCCCTCAACTTCATAATCTCACAAAGGCAAAAGTTAAAATCTCATCAGCCTAGGATAAACAATTAGGGTAGACTGGGGTTTCTCTCACTATTTTCAATATTTTCAGTCACCAAACTTACTGATAGGTGTATATAGACCCATGCTAACTCTTGGGTATATTTCTTTACAGCCTGCTAAAATTGTGGCACCTAAGATCTCTTTTCTTTCTCAATGCAGATCACTGGAGTATCCCTATTTTAAGAGCAAATATTTGTTGCTCCTACAGCTCATTATATCTCGCAAATTATGCCTTGAATGCCCAAATAATGGCCTTTTCCATTACCCTAATGGCTCCTGCCCTGCGAATATACAGTTCAATGGGCCTCTGCGACTTATAATGCTTGACTCTCTCTATATAATTAAACTTCTCCATCGCCTACTCAAAGCACGAAATTGCGTCTATAAGATTTCAAGAGATGGTATTGGCCAGTCAAAATTAAGTGTTATATGAATATATATATTATAGTATATATTGCGGTATATATACACTGCACTAGTTTGTAATTTAATAATAATTAAATAAAATTAGTGCAGTAATATTACATTTTACATTCCGCGTTGTTTGTCAGACTGTCATACATATACATATACTATATATGTAGGAGGTATTTGTAATTTTGGTTCCAATAGGGGGTATAGGCTTTATTTTCATTTGTCTGTGATCTTGTAAATATCTTTTTAAAAATATATCCTTTTATATAGGTCGTATTTTTTTATTCATTTTACCTGATATCCAACCATTTCCTAAAATTAAATAATTGTCTCCAATTTTGAAGGCACCTGAGAATTGTCTAAAAATGTTAAACTTAAAAGGAATCAGAAACAGGTATAGACGCACCATTTTGATTGTGTAAGACGTTCCATAAGTTGTATTGCTTTCTTTATCTTTTTCCAAATCGTCTTCTGTTAGTGAGTCATGAAGAGAGCATAAGCCACTTTGATTTCCTGTCTCCATCTCGACGCTAAGAACTGCGGAACTACATATTTGAGCATGGGCACAAAAGTGTACACATTGCAAAGGACTGTCAGCTTTCTTGGTAATTGTGGGGAGTTTGTTTAATTCTCGAGTTAAGACAGTAGTCGAAACCTCTCGTTGTAGAACATCCTGTCGAGCATGGATTACAGAAAGAAACATTGTAACCCAGCAAAGACATAAGATATCCAAAATAGCCATGTCTCTCTGAGTCTTCCTGCCCAAATCGTTTCACTGCACAATAAAAGCTTCACTCACGTTCAGTGACAGAGTATTTCGCTTCTTTTATGCAGAAAGTTTTGAATACATCTTCGCAGTCAAGGAAAGCACCTGTTAAATGGCTACTTACATTGAATATTTTGAATAGAGAAAATGATGTCTTTATGATGTTTCCAGTGCACCATGTCACTTCTTTTGGTAAGTAATCAATTATTTTGCAACTAGTAAACATTCAAATTCATGCGAACCTTGGAGCTACTGAAAAGTAACCTCCGTTGTGCCCTACGGCATGCTAACCCTGTCTGTTTGTGTATAAACTGCACTTTAGCAGACAAAGACAAGCTTATCATGTATCGCTTATTGACCCTTTTAAAGCTAAGACGTATATACTATGATAGGCATATTTTAAATAATATTTCATTAAGTACCACTGCAACAAAAATTGCAGGAAAAGCTTAGTGCAAATAATAAAGTTTCTTACAGTTATAGTCAAATTTTTACCGTCTTCATAAAATTCTCAAACATTAAGGAACTAAATATATAAATTATAATTTTAAAGGTGCATGTGTTTTCGCCGCCATTGAATGTCGAGCTTGTCATTATGTAATTTACATGTATGATTTATTTCACTCAATACGGGAAACGCACCGGCTCCTCTGGCTATGACAAATGTTTTAAACTCTCGAACGAACTAATTTTTTTAAAGAGCGATTTGGGAATTTTAATTGGTGTAGAGCAATACCTTCTTTTATCGTGCTCAATGCAACGAAATACATTAAATTTATTGGATATAAGTATCCATTTTTGCCTTTTGGATTTGTCATTTTTACAAAAGAAAACAATGGCACATGCTTTTGCCTGTTGCCCGCCTTATACCCTTTGCCTTAATTTTACCCCTCATGAAAATCTCAAATGTCCCCTAAAAGGGGATCCTGAGCCCCTGTTGAGAATCACTGTTATAGAGAAGTCGCCCATACCACATCATGATTTTAGGTTTTTCCACGATGTAACTGGCTGATATTTTATACGGGGCTCAAAGCTTTGCTTTAGGTAGTTAGGATTACAAGTGTTAAGAGAGCATTCTTTGTATTGAGGTGTTAAATGTGCTTGTGCCCTTAATTGCCTTTCCGTTGTAGTTAATGTTTCCTTTGTTAAGTGTCTTACTGTTATATCCGAACATAGATAATACGAGCTGACCTGTAGTTGAGAGAGTTGGCCTGTTGGAGTATTGGAGTTTAGTCATAAGACATTTACGCTGTAAATCTAAATTAAAGATCGTGGATTGTCGAGTACGAGCTGTCTCGTCTCTAATGGGGTTACTAATTGAACGCGCATTAAGTTAAACTGGCGCTGTTTAACACAAGACACATTGACGTGAAGCTGAATACCATTGCCAGGAGAAATTCAGCTCGTTAAAAAATAGGCCTGCTACGTCATTATCCGGATTGTTACCTTTTGGATGCTGTTGCAGTTCATAATTTGTATCCAAGGATAAGGGGGTGCTTGCGGCAGGGGCGCTCTACACAAACTTGAATCGATGGAACAAACTGCGTTTACATTTAGCGTTGGGAGCACGAATTTATTCAAGTAAACAGTGACACAAAAGAATTAAGAGGTATTGCACAAGAGGCGAAGCAACGTATCTGATGATAATCAGCGTATTCAACTAGCTGGAATTTGGCCAAGTACGATTATATATACCCAGTCACAAAAGAAAAGATAGTGGAACAAGATATGATATTTATGTGCCAGTAGTAGCTAAAGTTGCGAAAAATGCGTCAACCGGGGTTATAGAATCACTAGTGAACAACCACCCGTAGACAACATACTACAATGAAAACGAATCTGTACTATACACAAATAAGATAACAGACGTAGGATGATGTCTAAACTTTAAATTCAAAACAAACTGGACGGCAGTAACAAATGATAGTGTGACGTGAATAAGATAGATATACAATACACAAAATTATCGAGTAAGCTAAAACTAGTTAAAAGGGGTAACGCGAGTGTAACGGGGGTACCATGCTTTGTGTACAGTGATCGGGTCGCATAAGGATATTCCAAAAAAGAAGTAACAAGGCTATATGTTGAGTACGTATTTATGCAGTGATCTCTAACACTTGACGGAGGCACTGAATACGATATGTTCCTTCATAGTTATTAACTATTAATTAACTAACGGCCATCTCGTTCTCTCCTCCTGTCAGAGTTTCTCCTGCCTAGATTAATTATGAATTTGAGATAGCTATCAAGGTTTGTTATATAAGCTATTTATCTTTTAGCTAAATAATCTACTGTTCAACAGGTGGCCTTTGAATATTAGCTCCATGTTAAGGCACATGTTTGAATATTATCAAAATATAAGATGGATTGCTTGAAATGCCATGGGAACCTTGGCACCACCTGACACAGTCATTAGGAAATGTTAAGATGCTTAATGGTAAAATTGATTCTAATCTAATTTTGAACAGTATGTGAAACGTCTCTTAACAGGTTGTTTATAAAAGTTAGAATATTAGATGGAAGCAGAAGCATACCATGAGGGAAAAGTACTTATCTAGAAGTTGCAGTTTGTCATTACAAACTAGGTCCTGTCAGCACAATCCAAGGAAGTAACAATTTGTAATCATTCATACTTAGAAGTTGTGAACATCAAAAATGGATGTTAATAACTAAAACAGGCAGAACATTCGTAATGATTTGTTTCATAAAATGAACTTTACGTTCTTGTACCTGTCCATTAATTAATGTATTTCTAATTTATGCAAAATATATTTATCATTAAAGCAAAATTAAACTTTAGTTTTAGTTTTGGCATGGAACATATTGACAATGATGTCACAACCAGGTCATATGATCATATTTTTTGCCAATTTAGTAAACGGAAATATTGCCAGATAAATTTTCGACACATTTCCAATGAAATTTTTCCTCTTGAATATCATTTACTTGAAAACGGAGAAAGTTTAAGCTAAGGAAAAATTTATTCTTCGTTCACGAAAATGGTTCCTCGTGACTTAATTATCACGATAGGAACTTAATTTTGGTATTTTATAAGTTTTGAAAAAAAAGTTAAATGCAAGATACTTTAATTTTTCTATTACTTGTAGTCTACTTTACGCAAATGTTTGTAAACATTTCATGATTTATGAAACAATAATTATTTTAACAGTCAAGTTGTTGGATCACTTAAAATTCGCCAAAATTACAAACTACGTCGGCATCAACGAGCCAGATGAACGTGTTGTTAATAAAGTACCCACTGACTTTCAATAGTTTTACTAGTGCTGACTACAGTGCTATTGTCTCTTTGTTTTTCTCCATTAGGCGATCGAGAGCCGTGCGGGGCGCCGGCGACCAGTTCTGACCATGCGCAGACGTTTCTTCTGACTGGTAATCAGGTGTAGGATTCTGACAGCTGCGAGCGCCAGTGCTCGCCAAGGAGTTCAAAACAATTGAACTTTTCCAGCGCCCCGCAGCAAATCTTGACGTAATATTATTTGCTTAACCAATCAACCTATAGAAAACATCAAAATATTTTGAGCACTGTAGAGCTTTCATCATGGTCTCTGATTTCAATAGTTACATAGATTACACCTGGTAAACGTCGCATCCATGAGTCTTTCTGAAATATCAAAGTGGTGCTTAGAGATTCTCTGTCTATTAAAAGAGCTTTGGGGGAGTCTAGAGAGAACCCCGTTGCCAGGTTAAAGATTTAGGGATGTGGATCTAAATTTGAGGCCGCTATTATAATCGACGAACTGTTAAGGTAAAGATTTTAAAATTATCGATAGATTTATAAATATCGACCCTAGAATTTTTAAGGGCTGAACATATCTTCTCCGACTGCAGGTTTAAACTAAACGGTGACTTATAAGGGAATTCCCTAGATAGGTGGTAAAATGCTTTGCTAAGCAGAATGTCATGTTTATTTCTAGAAATGACGTAAGTCGTTAATTTTAACTAGTCAGTTAATAGATATAAATCGGAGTATACAACTTCTAAAATAGGTTGATAGTTTGTCGTACGTCAATCAAGGTTGGAATAGCCTCCTTTTATTTCTCGATCCTGATAAAATTTTCTAACCAACATTCTTTTCGCAGCCTTTTTGTCTTTGCTTTTTCTTCTTCAATAAGGAGAGTAAGATCAAAAGATTTTTCTTCCTCTCCAATTTCTCTGTTCTGGAATTTAATTTTGGCGCCAAAACGTTGGCGAATGAGCTGGACGACTGGAGGTGGAGATTAAGCGCTGGCGAGCGCCGAGGTCGAGTGCTCTCAAAATCACCTAATGGAGATTGGTCTTAGACTATTACACTATTAGACTATCTTACTGAATGTTGTCACAGTGTGACTTTTGTCTCAACTTTGTGAAAAATAGTTCTCAAATGTCGTAACTGTGCCAGTTTTTACTTTCCTGCTAAATAAGCTAACAGGTAAAGGAATAAAGTTTTCCAGGGACCATTTGCTCTTATATTTTACGGAAGAAAATCGAAATTGGTTAATTTGTGCAAAGTACTTGAAAAAACAAGAAATATGTAACGTTATCTATCCATAAATTTGTAAAGCTGTTCCTTAAACGGACAATATGACTCAGAAAATAGCCGTTTGAAGTAGCTTTTTTGTCGGATTTTCGCTGATATGTATATTTACAAGGTGTGCAATCCAAACCTCAACAGTGCTCAATGTTTGCACAGAGCATTATAGATAAAGTGATTGAAACAAGGAAAACACGAAGTTTCAGTACTACCGAATTTCATGATTCTTTTGCGATCGTCGGGTGAATATAATTGCAACGTGTCTGTTGAGTATATATATATAGTAAATATAGTATATATATAGTATATATATATATAGTAAAATCCTTTGTCGAGCTTAGTCGAGGTAAGCTCGACAAAGGATTTTACTTATCCGAAAGCTCGCGTATAGCCATCAGGCATTTTAGTTTTATGTAAGTGTCGCCGGGCGTAAGTGTCGCCAGGGGTAAGTGTCGCGGGGGTAAATGTCGCGGGGGTAAATGTCACCGGGGGTAAGTGTCGCCGGAGGTAAGTGTCGCCTGGGGTAAGTGTCGCCAGGGGTAAGTGTCGCCGGGGGTAAATGTTGGGTCACATGGAAATTGTGATTGCCTTTCGAACGTGCATACTTAATGGATTTTTATATAGATCCCTTTCATCTCATCATTTGTCATGAATAGTTTAAACAACTCATGAGGCAGTAAACTGGCATGCAGATGAACCTCAGCATCTGCCAAATTTAGTTTCTGTTCAAATTGCTTGGGTTCACTTCATTTTCATCTGCAGAATCTTCGTCAGTGACTCTCCCATCTGCATTTGATGGGGGAAATATCACCAAGTCTCCCCTTGATACATAGTCGTCTTCTTCAGATTCTGAGTCATCAACAGGATCTTCTAAGCTTTCAAGATATGCAAGAGCCTTATGAACATTTATGTTCCCTTTACCAGCCATTTTTAATATCTCATAAAAAACAGAACATGATGGGGTTCATAAACTCAATTCAGAATGTGTGAGCGGCCAGGGAGCTTTGCTGGGAGCATTGAAAGAACAGGCTATAATAATCTTCTTTTGTAAAGATAGATGTGGTAAGTGATGGTCATCGGAAATGAAAAAAATTTTAATTAATCGTGTCAAATCAACCTATCAGAAATATGACAAATTAAAGCAAATTTGAGGACAAAGCAACATCATCCCAATATAATTTACCTGCACCCTGCCAGTGCTGGCGTCAGTTTAAAATAGTCGAATCAACCCAAGTGAGAAAGAAAAAATCTTATTTTGTTATTTTGCATGTTAAAGTACAAATTTGACAACATTTCCATTCAGTTCTGAACCAAATTATTGTCATTGCTGATAGAATTCAATAACACCTTAAAATCAAAGTGGCCAATTTTGGAAAAAAATGCATTTTAAAAAATAAATGACCAAAACTTTGCTGTGAGCTCATTCAGGAATGTAAATTTGGTGTTTTTGAACTGTAACAAGTATAAAGAGATTACCCGAAGCAAAGGTTATAGTTTTTTAAAAAAGTTCTCAGAAAAAAATTCCACGAAAGTTGCTGTCAGTTTAAACTGACGCCAGCAAGATATGGGTTACATTATAAAAGCGCATATATTTCTTGCTGTAGCCTTTGTAATTGCTTGGCAAAACGGTTTCAGCTTTTCCGCCTCATTTCTCTTTTATACAGGGCTCCCTTTTCCGTCAATTTTCTCTGACGCTTTTCCACATATTCACCTACATTCTGTTTCTGAAATAGACGAACAATCTCATGCTATCGGGAATTTCTATCAAATATCCTAAGATCCTCTTGTGTTAATTCTGCATCTACCGTGCCTCTTTCAGTTCTGTTTGTTACCCTCTATATTATTGTCTGTACTGTTCTCTTTTGTACTTATTACTTCTCCTTATGTATTACTTTGTTGTTGAATGAAAGAAATATACACGCGCCCGTGTCACTTAAATATAAGAGATACCGACGTAAGGGTCATTGAGATCGTTCAAGAATTAAGCATAGGCTCATAAAATCTATTACTTACTGACGACAATTTTGATGCCAATGCCAATCCACAGTCTTTCTTGATGGTGGATTCAACAACAGTGAGCCCAAGTATCTATTCAGTCTAGCAAACTTCCAAATGCAACTCGTCATTATAGCAAATTTCAAATTAGGGGAACAGAACAACCTTGACATAGCATTTCCAATAATCCAAACTAAACAACTGCCGCCAAGACTAGGTGCGGCCTATAAATACCTGGTCAGACACGGTGCCTGACCAGCGGCAGTGCATTCAGGGTGGGTATACACTTAACAATCAGACATTGGCATGTTAAATTCTATACTTTCAAAAGATAAAAATCTTCTGGTTGCTAATCCCTTCAGCGTAAGAAATTTGTTATAAAGGAGGCCAACGCCTCCACCTACAGACCCACGTGAAATATGTTTAAACATATGTTCTTTTGGACAGAGCTCCTCGGCAATATATTTATCTCCAGTAGGTGCCAGCCATCAATGGACTTATCAATACTACTAAGGACTACTAAAGTCTTGTTATTCAAAGATCTTGCATTTAACTAACAAAAGTAAATAGGTGTCTTTGAATTCCGCAGAGTAACTGCGGGGCAACGTTCTATGTGCATAGTATTCCTACTTTTGTTAGTAATGGGATTTACCATTGCATCTCGTTGTAGCATAATTCGTACGGGAATGTGGAAAGTTTGAGACACTTTCGTATCATGCTTTGGCTTCCAAATTCTCTCTCTGAATAAAACTTTCCTACGCTTTCATGAAATACCAATACAGGAACTCGAGGCTTTTAATTGATTAGAGCTATATTGAATCATTCCCTCCGAGAAATGAGATGCCATTGAAAAGCTTCATTTAAAATTCCACTGTTTACAGGAACAATAAAAATCGGTGATAATTCGATCTGTAGTAAAATGAATGCCATAGAAATTCCACTGCTAGATTTACTTCTCCAATGTCATGTAAACTATAAACATCCTTGAACTCCAAGATGTTAATAATCCATGTAAAAATCGTATTAAAACGGATAAAAAGTTGACTTTTAAAAACTGAACATTGTCATAAAAGATAGGTAAAACTGTATATAAAATGTATATAAAAGTTAAAAGACCGAGTACAACAATTCTAACTTTAGAGCTCTACAACACACATCTGAATCCAGCAAAGCGTGCAGTGCAAAACTATGCCTCAAGTACTTAGCTTACCAGAAAAGTTGGGGCTCAGTTTAGGCAGCACATTCTGGTCATTAAATCCTTATGTTATGAAGAGGTAAGTACAATCTGAAGTGAAATTGTGGTATGTACGAGGAAAGCAAACAAATAACTAACTTGTAACCACTGGGGCGGGCGGATGTCTCCCACCATTAATTTTAATAGTAATAATGGAACATATAAATAGCTTTGCTGCTTGTTAGTTAGAAAAGAAGACAGGGTACTGTCAACTTGAAATTAAAGGATTGCCAGGACTTGAATGATTATAAGACAAAATTAGCAGATGGACTGCAACTATTCTTTAGCGCGAAAGACAGTAAATTCAGAAAAGACATTCTAGAGACATTATTTCTGAATGGACTTCCGGAAGAACTAAGAAAATAAGTGCTTTTACGTGAGTATGAAGATTTTCCTTCTCTAATTAATTTACAAAGAAATGTATGTTAACCCATTCATGACCATGTCTGAAATTTCATCTCAAAGTTCTTTCTTATAGCTATTGTCATTAGTAAGTAATATTACGAACATTGGTTCCTCCAACTTTTTCATATTTGAGGCTTGGTTTTGTGAACGTCCCATATATGGGACACTTGGCACGATTGGGTGCACGTTTTTTCGCTTGTTAAGAGCTATTATGCCTTATTTGTTTTCAATTAAGTCGTATCATCTCGAAATTGAAACATTTCTTTTGATTTTTTTTTATGATACAGATACTTCACATGGAATTTATAACAGACTTCTTTCCATTTTTTAATTAAAAAATCATATTTTTACGACTTTGACGCTATATTAGCAGGTCTTGTTTGGTTTCAGGTACACATATGAAAAATCCGGATAGAACAATGTGTGGTACAAAATAAAATTTTCATCAGCTGTATTTTAGCTGTCTGAAGGTTGCTCATTCAGGTCATCTTTCTGATGGGTGGTGAAATATTCGCATTTAATGGTAATATTTCCTTTGCTAGGTTTGATCACTATGAAAAACATTGCGGAGGCCTCTCAATACCATATGATAATACTTTCACGCATTTAGAATGAAGATCTGGAAACATCTGACATTTCACACAAATCACTTTCGCCTTTGCACCACAATTGGCAAACCCTCTTAATGTTAGGTTACTTTGAGGTTAATGAGAAACACTGTCCAGTCTCACAGCATATGGAATGTTACCGCGACTGCACATACTCAATTGAAGAGATGGCCTGAACCTTGAACAATAGTTCAACGCATAAATGTTCATCACTTTTCTGCGAAAGGCTAGCAAGTGCAAATATTTGATTTTGTTTGCGTCTGAAGCTTTATACAGAAACCAGGAACTTTTAATGGCTGCATCAAGCATGAACATGAAAAAACGGAGCCTACCATTTCTTTGACAGAACATAAATTCTGTAATAACTGATATTGTGATCTATTCTGTCCACACACTCCATATTCTTGTTGTAGTAAGCAACAACGTTTGGTTTTTCTAGTTGTATTCCCTTGCGTTGAACTCGACCTTGATGCTTCTCCGACTGGCTCGACAGACTGACAACTGACAAAAGTCAGCGTTACGATACTATTGTCATTTCATCAAACAACCAACAACTTGTTTGCAGTGTCTTACTTGAAATCCATTTCTCCCCTTTTTATATTTTTCATTGGCTTTGCTTCCTACAAGGGCACTTTTCTTTTTTAATCGTTGTTAATGTTACAGATACAGAAGCAATTTCAATGAGGTGAACAAGTTGCCAAAACTTAGATTGAATGATTTGTTCTGAGGTAAAACTGATGTCAGATTTGTGATCATTGCTCCACCAAGCCCGAGGTTTGGATTGATATCTCCTTTGCCACAATAGGTATCACTTTGGGTTAGATAACCCCATCTTGTGCAAGGCGCCAAAGCTTGTACCCAAATTCAATAGGCTTGCCTTTAAAAAATTGCTTAGCAGAATTTTTCCCGAAGTAAGGTAGCATGACTTTATAGACGCAGAGATGTTAATATTGTGAAGAAATGTTTCATTCATTATGTCGTAGAAAGGTCGAAGTTTAGACAGTTTATCATTAGGACTACGATTTGCTTTGTCAGCTAAATAAGAGTACCGCAGAATTTCTTCAAACCTCTTTCTTGTCATGATATCAGAAATAAATTGGTTGGTAACGTCCCCACTGAGTTCCCAAAACATCCTTCTTCAAGGTAGTGGTGCGTATTTAATGATCAAATGGATTGTCAGGAAAGATCGAAATTTTTCTGGTGTCACTGCAAATGAATGATTGCCTCTACAAGATGCGTACAGTTTCGATTGTTGGAACAAACAGTTAATGACATCGTCGTCAAAAAACGCTCAAAAAGAACATGAGGGGAAACTTCTTTTCCTTCAGCAATGTTCTCTTCATTCCACTGAAAAATGTTCTCGAAATGGAAGCTGGTAAATCTCGTTGGGTCCATTTTCTAGTTTTTGGTTGCACTTGAGCAGTAAAATAATCCGGCTGTTCCTCATGGGTAGGTTCTAACACAATAATGTCAACAACTTCTAGGTGCATCAACTGTTTCATAGGCACCATTCGTATCTTCAACTAAATTGCCTTCTAGATAACCACTAAACTCGGCAGGAGCGACAAGTTGTTTTCCAGATAAATTATTGAGATTTTCTGAGCCAATCTCATCATCGTCACCACTATCTTACCAAAAACGCTATTTTTCTATCACTGCATCACAAATTGTGGATGCATGCGTTTAATTTTGCAAAATTATTGAAATTTTTGTAGCCTTTTACGACTCAGTTTCGTTTGGTAATGATTTACGTAGAAAGAAGTTGAAAATATGCTTCCAAAGTATTAAATCTTAAAAATTTCTAAATTTAAAAGCATGCACCCAATCAGTCTCAGTGTCCCATGTATGGGACGTACACAAATAGGTCCATAAAATGGATAATTAAAAATATATTTCATAGTGTCCAAACTTTTTAGACTTAATAGTAGTTGGTTGATATATTTAGGATGTTTGACATTTTTTCCTGACAGCTCTTCAAAAGCAAGAGTCAATTTAAATATGTGCTTTCAGAAAGAAGAAAAAAATTCAATAACACTTATTCTGACCCCTGTCAATACACCAATTTTTCAGGAAAGTCAAATATAAATTAAAATAGTTGCATTAGAAGGACCACTGCTACAACAGAAATAATGGATTGTGTTGAAAATCTAGTTATCTTGAAAATACAAGCCTAAATTGAAGTGTCCCATTTATGGGACGAAGTCATTAATGGGTTAAACGATTTTAAAAAGGAAGTTTTTAATGTAAATGAAATGCCGGAACAAGACTATACCCATGTTAAATTTTCTGCTTGTCTTAGATTGGGGCACATGTCTGAGTCGTAAAATTCCCAGCTCACGGTATTCTTGTAAAGGGTGTAAGAAACAAGGCAGTAAATATTGCAAAGCAGGGAGGAAAATGACAGGTAGCTCAGAATCAGATAGTAAGGTATTTGTCCTGTCAGATATAGCTAAGAAGACAGGAAGTATGTTAGATCTTAATGTAGAAGAGCGCAAAGTTAAGTTTACGCTAGATAGTAAATCTAGCCATTTATTGTTAAGTAGAACGAAGTTTAAAAAGTTAAATTCTAGTGCAGAGATAAGCCGGGCACACACGAGCAACTTTTCCCGACAACTTAGTTGGCCAACTTGAGGACAACTTGCAATTTTGGGCAAACTATCATTATATCAGCATCACTGCTCCATTCAATATAGCCATCACATCAGTACCACCATCACATTCTGCACAATCATCATAATAATGCCGCATCTAGATTCAACACCACCACCAAAGCAGCACCACTGTTACCATTTACACCATTATATCAAAGTGGTAGTACCATTTATCACCAATATCACTTCAGCACCACCATTCTGCAGCACGTCTACATTCAACACTATCATCACATCACCATTACCATTAAATACGAAACTATCACTAAATCAGTATCACCGCTCGATTTAACACGTCCTTTACACCAGCACCACTATTACATTCTCCGCCATCGTCATATCAGAACGACAATTAAACTTGACACCTCCGCCATACGCAACAGGATCATCATGATAATTATTATAACCTGACCCATCACGGCGGTACCGTATTACCTCGCTTTCTAGCGCATGCGCATGTTTTCAAGTTTTAGCGCATACGCTTATAAAGGCTTTTACAGAAGATGATATAAGTTAGTAAGTTTCTATTTTTTTCACATTTGTTCAAAATACTCATCAATGAAAATTTTACCCTTTTCAACATGATGTCTTGGTCCTTTTACGATATACTAAAAAGCTATCTCAAGTCCATTTTGTCGTTTGTTCTCATGTTTTCCTCTTACTTTCACAGCTAGTCGGCATGTTTTTCAGACTCACTTATATCCTCTTACTTTGAAGTAGGCTTGTTTTTCAGACTCACTTATAAGCGCATGTGCTTATATGTGGGTGCGCTAGAAAGCGAGGTAATACGGTAGTTGTTGTTATACTTAGCACCATCATTAATATTAGCGTCACTATTTTCTTTCTTATCCTTCTGCTTCTCCCTCTCACTTTTCTTTCATTTTGATATTGTTAAAGGTATTTTGCAGTTAAAACATCAGAATGTCAGCGAGTTTATATAAAACCAGGGGAAGAATGGATATGACTGCATGAAAACTCCATTTCCATGGAATGTCAATTATATTAAAGTGACTATTGCCTAATGTATGCTGGCATTCTTGTGGATAGTACCAGCTACGTGATTTAAGAGAGAAAAGAGAGGTCTGTCTTCCCTTCCTTGGCTCTTGTTGAACAATGTGGTCAGAGTTGACGATGAAATGCAGCCCAGAAAAGTTAAGAAGTCAGTGCATTCTGTTACAGGGTACAAGTATACACCGTGGAGGTCGTAATTCTGTGCTGTAAAACTAATTGGTGGTGAGAGTTAACGGTGGAATACAGTTCCGAAAGGCTGAAAATCTAGTCAATTTAATTTCAGGGAACAAATATGTTGCCCAGAGCTTGTAATTATGTGCATTAAAACTATCTTTTTCAATTTAAATAGGCGGCAGTTAACGTAGATGTTGGGCAGATCATGGACACGTGGACCAAACAAATGGGTTACCCAGTCATCAACATCACAAGCAATGGAGACGGAAGTGTTGATCTTGATCAACAGCGCTTTTTATTGAATCCTTCGGCCAAATTAGAGCGCCTCAAAGTACAAG
>JAAAKM020006971.1:120293964-120349061 GCA_010016025.2 Alatinidae sp. Z8VKAUB7J3
CAATTGAAATAGGCGGCTGTTAACGTAGATGTTGGTCAAATCATGGACACGTGGACCAAACAAATGGGTTACCCAGTTATCAACATCACAGGCAATGCAGACGGAAGTGTTGATCTTGATCAACAGCGCTTTTTATTGAATCCTTCGGCCAAATTAGAGCGCCTCAAAGTACAAGTCGAGAGCTTGTAATTCTGTGCATTAAAACTATCTTTTTCAATTGAAATAGGCGGCTGTTAACGTAGATGTTGGTCAAATCATGGACACGTGGACCAAACAAATGGGTTACCCAGTCATCAACATCACAAGCAATGCAGACGGAAGTGTTGATCTTGATCAACAGCGCTTTTTATTGAATCCCTCGGCCAATCAGAGCGCCTCAAAGTACAAGTCGCCATTCGGGTAAGAAGCAAGAACATGCATCTTATTTTCAACATTTCAGGATCCATATTGTCTTTAACAGGGATTGTTTACACATTTTTTTATGTAAGCAACCCAGTTGCTAAGGTTTCAGCCCTCTAATTAACCAAAAAATTTAGCAACTTGCTTAGCAACCCTCGGCCCTGGCAGTTAGTTAGCAACTTTTTTCGCAGAACAAAATTACCAATTTTCCTAAAAATAGAGGCAGGAGATTTCTATTTTTATTTAAAACAAATACATAACAAACGATTTACATGTATAACTCACTGTAAGTAGACAGAGGAAACAACAGATATTGTATACATTTATATGATTCGGTATCACAGGAAAAATACCCTTAGCAACCTGCTATGCCACTTTAGCGCTGGAAGTGTATCATACGCTTAGCAACCTTAGCTCTGACCCTGAAAAACGAGTTGCTTATATTTAAAAGAGTTTAGCTGATCCAAGATAAGGTTTTGGAAGACACGTCAGCCAGTGAGAATGCCTCCAAGCTCGAATCACTAGTGAGTAATAAGTGTAGCTTAGCAATTTAGTGAATATCAGGAATTGCACTCGCTGCATTTGTCCTGTTACTCTTGGGTGCCTAATAGAAGGGGGGTTGGGGAAATTCCAAAACCTTAATAAACGGGGGTGGAATAGACGGGGGCTTCACAATGACCAAAAATGTAATAGATGGTGGGTCTGGAGAAAATTGTTGAAATTGATAGACGCTACAAATTAGCTCCTCGCTTTTGGTCTTTGCTTGATGTTATTTCTAATATCTGTAATGCGCTTCTTCACACTTCCTCGAGCCTCGTACAGGTAAAGGGCCACCTTCACCTTTTTAATGTGTGATTTTCTTATGTTAATATTCTCTACTTGCCCACCAAAGTACCTCCTAAAAACTTCTATTAGGCACCCAAGAGTAATGTAGAGAAGCTGTCCAAATTTGAAAAGGACATCTTGAACAATTGTTGAGATACGGCCGTTCAAACTTTGAGTCATGCCTATAAAGGCATTGTTATTTGAAGCCAGTTCAACATTTAATGAACGGAACGAAATTGAATTACAGAATAGGACAAGACCATGACCTTGTTTAAAGTCGGACAAGAGCATGACCATGTTTCCATTACAAGAAACGACAAGACCATAACATTCCATTGCAAAAGAAGGAAACACCATAACCTCTTTTTCATGACAAAGAATCCAAGATGATTACCTCGTTTCCATTACAGAATAGGAAAGGGTCATTACCTCGTTTTCATTACAGAATAGGAAAGACACTGCCTCGTTTCCATTACGGAATAGGAAAGGGCCATTACCTCGTTCCCATTACAAAATAAGAGAAATGTAGAAGAGGGTGAAAATTTCCGAGTTATGCGTAATATGTTTCAGCAGAAGTGACGCTTTGCTAGTATGGGCACGCCAACCCTCTAACCCCCAACCCCGTTTACTATTACTCGTGGTAAAAGTCCCCTCCTCTTATCAATTATTTTATTTTTGTACAACTTAGATACAAATGGCGAGTTCCCTTCACGTATCAAGTAATGAGAAAGAAGTCAAAGGGAGGAAAATTGGGGGATGCAATATCAACGTGGATGCATATGACGTCAGGTGACTTGCAAGCCAGTTTTAATGTCTTCTTTTATTTTACTTAAAGTATCATTGTAACCTAGCAACAATTTGAGCTTCAATCATCATGACATTAGTTCAGTTCAGGGTGTATGGTTTTACGTATAGCACGATATTTGTTGTCTGGTGTCAGAAGTTGGGCGTGTGGTGTCAGAAAAAGGGCATGTGGTGTCAGAAGTGAGGCGTGTGGTGTCAGAAAAAGGGCATGTGGTGCCAGAAGTTGGGCGTGTGGTGTCAGAAGTAGGATGCTTGGTGTCAGAAGTGGGATATTTGGTTTCAAAAGTGGGATGTTTGGTGTCAGAAGTGGAATGCTTGGTGTCAGAAGTGGGATGTTTGCTGTAAGAAGTAGTATGTTTGGTGTCAGAAGTAGTGTGTTCGGTGTCAGAAGTACAATGCTTTGTGTCAGAAATGGGATGCATGTTGTCAGAAGTGGGATATTTGGTGTCAGAAGTATGATGTTTGGTGTCAGAAGTAGGATGTTTGGTGTCAGAAGTAGGATGTTTGGTGTCAGAAGTAGAATGCTTGGTGTCAGAAATGGGATGCGTGATGTAAGAAGTAGTATGTTTGGTGTCAGAAGTAGTGTGTTCGGTGTCAGAAGTACAATGCTTGGTGTCAGAAATGGGATGCTTGATGTTAGAAGTAGGGTGTTTGGTGTCAGAAGAGTGTTACTTGGTTGCACTGAGTTTTACTTCCCAATGTCTAAGAACATATCAAAAGTTTCTTATCCATGGCCCAATATCTAACTTACACCTACAATTCTGGCCAATTGCTCTTCGGAAAATGGTGTATCCCCAGCAGTCCCCTTCTGATGATTTTCAAAACAGTGATTTTGGATAGCGACATAACAAAGCCCGATATTGCCACCGGGCAAGGAGAACATACGAAGTAATACCAGTAGTGCAAGCATATGTTACGTACTTTAAAGGAAGAAACTGTTGCGGGAAGAAACTGTCGCGAGGAAAAATCTGGCGATTTTCGCGATAGTTTTTTCCCGCGAAAGTTTGTTTTTGGCCCGTTCGCGACAGTTAATTCCCGCGACTGTTAAATTTTGTCAGAAAAAATTCAACACAGTTATTAATTTTTCAAAAATTGCGTTTTTTATTGTAAATTTTCCCATTTGAAGTATCAGTGACATAACATACTTTTAATTTTCGAAAAATTATCATTTGGTTTTGTTTAAGGTTCGGCATTTGCGGAGAGAACAGATCAAAAAAGTTACTCGCCCAGCAATTTCGCGACAGTTTATTCCTGCGACAATTATATTTTCCAGTTTTCGCGACAGTTAATTCCCGCGACAGTTAACACACACACAAAAATAAGAGCATTCGCGACTTTTCGCGACAGTTTCTTCCCGCGACAGTTTCTTCCCGCGACAGTTTCTTCCCGCGACAGTTTCTTCCTTTAAAGTAGCAACTGTTCTGTGGCATTTTTACTGATTTGGTTCAAATTTCCGCTAATTTTTCTCAACTGTTTTGTCCACGATTGTAGTTTCATGGTTATGATAGTACAGCTAGGGCCCCACATCTACAATGTCTCGTTACTATACCCATATGGTGCAAGGGATACAGTGTTTGCTCCATGACGACAATCGACACTGGCCAAGTATGCAGTCCAGGTCCGTAAACCAATGTTTATAGAGAGATTCTTCGGAGCCCCAGGTCTAAAAGAGGGTTTATATTTCCATGTCAAAGGTATCATTCCAGTTGGCCGATCTCTATACCTCTTTGTTTATAATGCAACCACCTACGTTCTTGCATGCATAATGTTTATACTCTCCCCTCCCCCCTCACACAAGAAAGTTTTGCACCAGGAGGGCAAACGCAGTTTTTCGGCCAAGGGAATGAATTGATGTAGTACCTGATCTCTTGGATGATTGATTCTTTCCATGTTCCTGGAGAGTTTGTCCTACTGAGCCGTTGGCCCTAATTCATGGCTTGCTTTTCTACCCGGTAGCTTAAATTGAGGGGCATTGCCCTTAGACGCCCCAGCTGCTCTTTATTTATTAGTTGGCCAGTTTAGTGATTTAACTGTTTATTTGGGGTACGTTCAAACTGAGGCCCTCTGCGTATTTGTGGTCTTTGATTAAGAGATTGCAGATGCAGCCGTATTCTTCCATTGTGTCCATTGTGCTGGAGCTAATTGCCACAAGTGTATCTTATTTTTCTTATCAGCTAAACTTCCTGCCGGAACAAAGAACTCAACGCAGTTCATAAAAGGAAATATTGGCCATTATGGATTCTATCGAGTAAATTACGATGAACAAGGATGGAAAGACCTCATCGAGCAACTCAAAACTGATCACACGGTAAGGGGTGACGTAGTAATTACGTATAGGAGACCTTGATACTTTTTGTAGCGCCTTACCCCACCCACTCCTTACAGATCCCTTGTTGAAAATAATATTTTACAGTTACCTAAACCGTGTATTTTGGAAATGAAACAGTTTTCGTGTTATGTAGATTTATAATTCATATTAACAGTTGCAGACAAACATGTGACGTAAAGCACAAGACGCATGACAAGTGCGTTGTGACGCGTGACACTAGACATGTGTGTTTTGATACTCAACATGCGACGAGTGTGTTGTGACGCTTGGCAAGTGGCGAATGACAGGTAATGCTTAATTATGTGACTCCTGAGACTAAGCAATCTCCTTGCTCTCCATCTCAGTGTATAAAATCACCAACGCTTTTATGTATACATTTTTATATCACAGTTAGTTTTAGAAAATAATTATTTTGATTTTAATGGAAGGTATTAGACAGATTAGGGGTACAGCTATAGGGACTAGGTTCGCACCAGCATATGCAAACATTTTTATGGGTAGTTTAGAATTCGTTATATACATACGATACAAATTTGACATGCTACTGAGGAAACAAAAAAAGTGACGAAAGGTAGAATGACGAAACTGAAACCGTCTTGTCGACTGGCAGCACTCCTAAAAGTAAAGTTCCCTCCCCTAATAAACTCTAGTATTTGAAAAGATTTCGCCATTTAAATTCAGTACTAAGGATATGACAAAAATCAAGTCCCGAAGGCCTGTCATTGTGTGACGTAACAAGGGAAACTCGAAAATGCCCCCGCCCGCACCTCAGCAAGATTACACAAGAAAAAGCCCAAGTGGAATGGGAATAAGTCACCAAATGTAGCAAAACTCACTAAACCAAAATGAATTTGTTCTAAGAAATTGTGTTCTCTTGTTGTGGCCTCTTCATTTATAGTATGTCTACTAAATTGACGCGAATTACACTTTGAACAACGGAACTGAAGTCCGATCACAATGTGAGATTACAATCACAAGAGACATTGGAATTACATGCAGCTGCAAAGTTCTTTGATGTTTATTACACTGCCGTTGTTGCATTAAAAACAGGCCCCGTTTGCAGAGATATATAGAACTCCATCCAGTGTTGACATCTGTTTTACAGGCAAAAATGCTGTAATAATGTAAAAGAAAAGCGATTAGGTGGTAACTTACAGTTAGAAGGATTGTTTGACAGTTAATGTTTAATATGCTTTATTTATGTCATTTTCTTTCATTTCTCTCTAGGCGAGCACTGGCGATGTTCAGTCGTGAGGAGAAATCGAAGCGAGAAAATAAAATCCTTGCGGACTTCCGAGAGCTTATACATAAGAAGACGAAAAAGACGTAGTGTGGCAAGATGGAAGTTACTGGAACATTCGAAGCAAGTACTGAATGACGGATGGCTGGTTATGAAGATCTAGAAAATTGAGAAGAGCATCAGGAATGGGGACCGTAGGTTTCCGTGCTTTGCTTTCGTATTATAGCAGATCGTGCCTATGGAATTTCGACACGCCTCCGGATACTCAAATGATGTACACCAAATAACAAAATGCATGTTGCTACGCGTTCGTATGGTTAAAGGAGTGGGTATTAAGCTACTGTGGCCATGTCGGAGGACCATGCAGGTGGTGTAGGAAACGCGTTTGTAGAAAGGCGTCTGTTTTTTAAAATAACCGCATGAAAGAAACTCACCGTATCTCACCGTATATAGTTGTGCTGTACATCGAACGGAAATTTAGCAGAAAGGGGAGACATTGGTCAAAATATATGAAGCTTTCATGAAGAGCAACATGTCCTTGTAAACATCGTGTTTACAGTAATAAGTGAGCGGTAGCAATTCTTTTCATTATTATGTTTCAATGTAAAAGCCTTAATATCTTGCCCGTTTCATTTTGTAAGATCTACAGTTTATGGTTTGAAATCTTGTTTATCAGCTATGTGTATGTATTTAACATTAAAGATCTCTGGTTGTTAAAGTTTCTTCTTCTGCGTCGCCATACTACGTGTGTCTTTATGGCACACCTTGTCGAGTGTGTCTTTATGTCACGCTTGCACTGCTACGCGCCCTACCCTGTTTGCCCTGTGTTATAGTACCATCTCTCGTGCTACTTTTGTAATAGACACTATTAAAAAGTACCACACCTCTTAAATGACTATAAAATGTGAGCAGCATGGTAATACGTCAAAAGGTACCGCATTCAGGTTAGCTGTTTAAAGCTTCGGAGAAGTTTTCGCTAGGAGGCTCTCTCTTGCAAACCCTTTCAAGAGGACAGTTAGTTATTTTGAGGCATGCTTTATGAGACAGTACAGAAAATACTTCCCTTGGCGTCGTTGTTACATGCGTCACTATGACATGTGCGACCACGTAACACTCGCCACTATCTCTTACGTACCATTATTTCATATGCGCTATACTAAAACATCGTTTTATACGAAAATTTAACGCATTGTGTCACTGTGTCGCATGTGCCGTAGTGCAACACGTGGCATGTCATGTGCGCTATGCTACAACATCCTTTTATACGAGATTTAATGCTTCGAAATGAAACAGTACGGACAATAGGTCACTTTGTATCACTCTTATGAAGCGGTACGGAAAATATGCGTCACTATAACACATGTGCGACCGTTTAACATTCGATCTCTTAGATGCCATTCTTCTATATGCGCTGTGAGACTATCCATTTTACGGGCTACTTTCCAAGATTGTTATAATAACCGTCTTTATATACCACACCCAAAATGAAATTAAAGGAACGATAACGCACATGTTGCATTCGTTGCCACATTCGTATTGGCTCTGTAAAGGTAAAAATTGGTTGTGTGACATCAAAAAAGAAAATTTAGTTGTTTTACGGACGCGCAGTCGGATTGTGCGCGAAATAGAATGTAAGCAAAATATAATCCGGACAAAAGGTTTTCCGTAGGTTAAACTTATCAGGGAGACTGGTATGAAACACCGGAGGTTAAACTATAAGAAAATGCAGTTGTGCAGTGGAGACTGTACAAAATACACACGAATATATCCCCGACCCATTCGACCAGAGCAGGATAATATCAATTGAAATGTAACGTTGATATCAATCCATCCGAGACAGTGGAGATCTTGTGAACATTGAATAACGTACATCTGATTGCAACTGCCCGATAATAAAATGAGTTTTTGAAACATAGGGATCTCATAATCAATCCCTCATATATCTGTTGTAAGTGACTCAATTTACCCTGTACGCTAGATTTTACTGTATACAAATCGGCACTGTTTCCTTGCTATTCATACCAATCGAAAACCTTGAAAACGTGACAAACAGTTAATCGGAAGAGACGGTCATTTCCTTACGAAAGTGTTTATCTTCTCTTCTTCTCCCACTGGTACTCTCCAGCTAATGAAAAATGGGTCACTGTACCTTTTGGCTTGTTATTTACTAAAAGAGGGCTACATAGATTTCCAACAAGTTTCCCCAGTCTTAAGGGGGCAAGAACTAAGCATACCACTCAGACGAACGTGTTACTATTTAAACATAGACATTGCGTAAAGTACTCACGACTAAATGCAATAATAAGGAGAAGGTATTAATGCTGAATTGAGTAAACATTGCAAACTAAGTGACGCATTCATGAACATGGTTTTCATGAGTTGACAAACCTATTGATCTGACAAACTATTACGCCAGCTGCACACAAGCGAACAATCTCTTTACTACCCCAGTCTATATTTTAGTGTTTCTGAGGCAGGTGTTATATCTTAGTGATAAAGAATGTTGGTCAGAAAGACAAGAAATTAAGACGGCGATTAAGTCAATTTTGGGTGCTCTAATTCAAAGCTGGCTGTACTAAATGATTGCTAATTCAAAGCTGGGCTGAAAATAGACCTACTGTTTTATTCCGAAGAGCTAAATCCGCTAAGGACAAGCTAGTGCCCGAGAGGAAATTTGGTAAATAAAGGAGGTGGTTCGTGTGGGAAAAGGAATTGTGACACCGATAATTTTGTCACATTAAAACGACTACACCAATAGCTATAGTTTTGATATGCATTGTGGTCCTTTACCTAGATGCCAAGTATGACCCTACTGCTTATCAGGGGGTTCCACGGAGATGCAGCACTACCACCCAATTCTTTAAAAGATTCGGCAATTCAGAAAACGTTTGCACCAGCGAGGAGAACTGTGCAAGTGGATCGTTTTAATATTTTATAATCCACTGAGGCTACACTGAGACATTGCTAAATTGGGAGATCGCAAGTAGGTTTTAAATACTTTATAAAATCGAACCACCATGCACTGCGGAGACAAAATCTAGTCTATCCCGTTGCATTAAAAACTAGTATTTAACCTAGCGGCACAAATGAATGGGATTTAAAAGAATGTTCTGAATAGGATATCTTCCGACGCATGTGGTCTGTTTCGGGGAACGAAGGTGTTCTTGTCGTGCAAAATAGCCCTTGCGGCGTCGATCTCCCTGTGCACCAAGAGATTTACGTTGTTCCGGTTACTTAACGTTATGGACAGTAAGCATGTCCCTACAATATACCTTAAATGCGGTTTTATGCGGTTGCAAGTTTTATCCTGGGATAAGAGTATTAACACAAACTGTTAATGCAAATTGCCAGAAATTGAATATGCTGAAGGATTATCATGATGCCAATTGATAGTTTTTCAATTGCGGTGAGCAGTATTAGATTTTTTATATATTCATAATATGATGTAATCGAAAAAATTAAATAGCGTTATCATTCACTCTTTTGAATACTAATAAAATTTGAAAATTTTCTCAGTTCATATTTTTTTCTCTTCTCATTAAATGCTTGTTGGCAATTGTAGGCGTAAGGCTGTTAGCTCCTGTTAGTAAAATTAAGTTACCCCAAACTACTACAAACTGCTCAACTGAAGTGAAAGTGTGTATTGATTAATGAAAGGGACAAGTATCTGTATAATTAAATAGAATAGAGTTAAGTAATTACATAGAATAGAATTATGTAATTACTAAAAATAGAGAAGGATAGATCGAAGTCATAGGCAATGCTGTCAAGGTTGCCAGCGTTGAGTAGGATGGGCAGCCAAGATGCAATAGGCTCCCGAGAAATCCCTTTCCCTTTTGGAAAGAACGGACCCGGAGAATGGCCCCTGTGCTTATTAGGGGGCTTCACTGAGAGATAGCACTGCCCTTTATCAAATTGTAGGCCAGGTTGATGGCTTATAGTTTATTTTGGGTATTTTCAAATTCTGGTTCACTGCTTATCAGGCGTCTGAGAAAACTGAAAAAGAGGGGACTGGACTGCAAGAGAGATTGCAGCTAAGATTCAATTAAATTTTTTACCTTTATTACCTTTATCTTGCATTCGGGCTTCTGCGGCTTCTACCTTTAGCTGGCTCCTGATCAACAGCATTTTCTGCATTACATCATTTTGTATAATATTCGATAGTTTTAAACAAAATTTTCTACCTGAATCACAGTGTACAAAGGGCATCAAACAATTGTTTAAATCTCAAAATTGGGAATTTTTTTAAAAATAAATGGCATGCAAGGTCAGCATAAATCGGACGCCGGTCAAGTAGTCGCCTTTTGGCAAGGAATGTGTCCATGCCAGAATGATGACAGATTCTTTCCATGATTTGTGAAAGGTCGTACTGTGTGGTTCAGCCTGCCCATTGCATGCTTCTCTGCCCGTGAGGTTAAATCGAGGGGCGTTGCCCATGGATGCCCAAGCTGCCCTTCATCTATTAGACTGTTTGGTGGTCTAGTTCGGGTAGTTTCAATATCGGACCCACTGCTCATCATGGGTCTTTGATTGAAAAATTGCTGGTTAAACACAATATCAATTGAACCTCAGAATGGCTATTACTAATCACAATTTACAAACCGGTGGCACTAAATTACAAAAAATGAGAAATCTAAATTAGGACTATTGTCATGGTATGAGTCATTGAACTCATAGCATAAATGGAATTTTAAAAAACCTTTATGCGTAAAACGTTAACTTTAGGAAGGAGCTGTGGGTAATTGCTGACTAATTATCTGACTTGGAAGACATTCCCGGACAACCCTTCCTTCCCACCTGGAATAAGGCCAAGAAGACATGGTGATCAGGCTCCAAAACTCTTATTTAAGCCTTTCAAGCGATTCTTACTGCAGATGGGCTGAGCGTGACATTGTAGAATGCTCAATTCCAAGAATTCATATTGTCATTAATTGAGCTAGTCTAAAACCAGTACTTGCGTAGTAATGCTACTTAAATGCCATCAAACCTCACCAGACGATGTGTAGTTGGGCTGATCAACAATAGTAAGCCTCTTCCAGCTAAGGTTGGCTGTTTCTGAACTCAATTTTTGCATTAATGAGTCTAGTTAAGCGTTGAAAATTTATTGGCTGCTTAGAGCATTTGCTAGTCAAGCCCAAGATACGATCGGTAGTTCAGGTGGGCTGTACAGGTATAGGCCAATCAATGAACGATATTTACATCACATGATAAATTTGATTTTGCAATATCTTCCTATATGTTTGCTTAAATTCAACCATGCTAATCCTTGTCCAGGCACAATCATTGTAAGAATTCGTGAAGTTATGCACGATAAGGATCTTGGAACTAAACTTTAAAGCCAAGCAAATTTTGTTGGGGTGTTGTTAGTGTAGAGACGCCATGGTCCAGTAATTCATGCCTTTTATGCTGGAGGGTACGGATTCGATTTCCATAAGGGCCATTGGTGACTCTCAATTTTCTCTAAGCTCCATCAAAAGTCCCATACATGTGGGCACCACCCTAGCTCCCGTAAAGAGCAACCACACCATAGTTTCTTGTTTTGTACGTGTAATACAACTAACTAACGAATCAGCGCTTCTGTTTTTCGAATACTTTTCGAAGATTTGCGCCGCTAAGTTATGATAAGTTGTCATACTCCAAAAGGTTTTCAAGGCTCAACGCGAGTTTTCTTTTTGCAATGCATTCTGTACAGCAATAATTTTCTGCTTTGTAATAAACGGTTATCGACGCAGGTTAGTCAACTAGCCATTAACACGCAGGCGACTACGACAGGTCTTTGTGACTTTATTTTGTTAATGATAATGATGATGATGATGATGATGATGATGATGATGATGATGATCATGATCATGATCATGATCATGATGACGGTGATCATGATGATCATGATGATGATGATGATGATGATTTTGTTAATGATATCAAAGTGCGTTTCCATGTTATTTCCATGGTGGGAATAATTGCAGCCAAACCGAATTTTCGTGAGAAAAATTTTTCCTGTTGCCGTCAAGATGTACCACGGTCTCTCCGGGAAGTCTTAAGTTTACTTTTAAAATGATTAAATTCAAGGCTGGGCTTTGCCCTCAAAGGCCCCCGTACAAACGGGCTCGTCCTTCTGTAATGTCCTTTATCTTCTCTAGCTGCCATATTAGCACCAAGACCCCACTGACAGACAGCGACATCTACGTCTACATATTTTGGGGCTCAGACACTCTTTACCATGTTACTAAAACATTTGGCAAACCAATTTTTTCAAAGCTAATTGCAATTCTAATCCTGCGTAAAATACTTCATAGTCAATTTTACTCATTTTTGTGTAATGATCTTGGAGTATCATTGCACGTATGTCCTTGAATTTTATTAAAGACCTTGCAGAAACATTTACTCATTCTCTGTTAAGAAACCAGATTAAAATGATTCAGCTGTATTCTGCTCCACGGGGGAGGGGTTGGCTCCCGAAACTTTTGGGGGATTGCGGTAGGAATTTCAAAATTTGTATGTATTATATCTGTTATTTTGTTTCTGATATACAATAATATATCAGATCCGCTCAAAATTAGGAATTTTAAGCGGAGATTTTCAGTGTGAAATTCCCCCGTTCCGATTAACGTTGTTTATATAAAGAACTCAATAACTGTAAAATTACTTTGTTTATCAAGTACTTGAATTTAAAACATCTACTTCAAAATGTCTTGATTTAAAGGTAAAATTTAAAGTACGTAGTTTTAATGAAACAAATTGTTGCTTACAGGGGTCGAAATAAGGAAATTTAATCGAGCCTACTGTTTTGATGCAAGCAAAGTGAGCGAAACGAGAGGAGGGCGCGGATCGCCCGGAGCGAGTACGTTCATTTGGGTCTGGTGGGCGCTGTAAGCCCCGTAACGATGCCGGGTGGAGCCCCCCAAAAATTTCGATTTTGGTGGATTATTTAGCCAAAAAATGCCTATTTCCCGGGCCGTTTTCAGCGATTTTAATGCCTCGTAACCAATGCATTATGGAGAGACATGTGATTAACTTTCATCCATTATGAACGGAAATGCCCAGCTCATGAAAATTTCAATCCATAAATACAAAAAAATTGATTAATTTTTCATACCCTATGTAATTTCGAGCCGGCATTTTTCTGAAATTTAATACCTTGTCGAACCGGCTAAACGACAATTTAAGCCGGACGGGTTATTTCGACTCCTGGCTTAATGAACCTTGTACACTAATTCCGTCTGCCTTAAAACTTAATAGCGTTTTAAGACAAAATTACCATTTATCATTTGCGTAATAAGGAAATGTAATATCTGTATGTAAAAATTGAGCACCGTAGTTGGGTACAGACATTGGCGAAGTTGCGTAGGGAGGGTTTTAGAATAGGTTTGGACACCAAAGACGAGAAAAATTATCAAAATTTAACAGCTTCGTTTCTTGGCTAGTTTCTTGCAAAAAGTACCTTAAGAACTACATGATGCTTGGATACGTTCAACTTAATAAAGCAGTGGCCTAATAGATACTTATCAAAACGTTGATTTTAGAGTAAATTTGCCCAGAGGTACTATTACAGTATAACTATCACTGCTACTCTTTTTTATTTTTCTCTTTGCAGTTTGATCCAGAAGTTCGCTCTGATGAAGCCATTGAAGAAGAGATGCAACAGGTTCTGAAGAGGTGATCTTTATGTCATAATTGTAACATCTTCTACTACAATCTATATTAACAGCTATAAGATTGTCTGCTTATATACCAGTAGTACAACTACTTCATATCAGAACAGTAAAGATTGGGGGTTCGTAATGGCATTTTATCGGTTGTAGGCTGAAAGAGTCTGATTAAGCCTTCTCCGATGATCCGTTTGATTATTTTTTTCTGTCTTACTTTTCGAAACCCTTCACAAATAACTTTTTCAAAGTGCCAAAAGATGGTTGATGGTGTTAGATGAGTGCGCACAGCTTTGAATCAAATTAGTTTAGTAGATGAAGAGTCGACAACTGCATTTAATTAGACGTGTCCTTTTACATTGGACATATGTAACTGAGGCAGTAGCCCTCTTACATCACCTCTGAGCTCGTTAACTTAAGAGCCCTTTAAATGAGCTATTTCTTTGCTGCTGTACAGCCATGTAAGAACGAAAAATCTCCTCCTTGGGTGGATTAATTCCTAAACATTTTTCTTTTCTCCTGAGAGCAAAAGAGGTGATGGTCGTAACTAACGATCCTATACACCTGCCCTACGACCTTATGGTGTTAGCTTGAGTATGAATACATGAAAGTGGCACTGATTAAGCGTTCTAACTGAGCTAAAAAAAGGCTAGGTAAGGAATGGTTCTGAGATCTGAGATTACCTTGAAGAACCTTCAAACTAACTATTGCGAAGTTTAGTTGCGTGATTTAATAGTTTTGAGGAGGTCAAAAATTGTACCCCTACCAGTGCCATGACAATCATAAACTTCTTACTATCATAGCACACTGTCTACCTGAGTACTTGTAATTAAATTGAAATTAACAAATAACAAACGGCAACGTTTAATACTAAATTACGATAAAACTGTTAGTGTAAGAGTGTTGCAGTGTACATCATAGTTTGTTTTAGGTAATGACTGATTCTAATGACCGAGGGTTACTGGACTCATGTACGCTGCAGCACATGCCAAAGGCCTTCACTTCCTTGTGCTATTTGGTTCCTGGATGGCTGTACTAAGGTTCATCCCCGTCCATTCCTTTATGTCGTCTCCCAATTGCCGACGTGGCTTGCCTCTTTTAGCATTGTCCAGGATAAATGCTGGTGATTACTTCTTTCACCATACTGTCCTGTCTGCATGCGTGCCCAAAAAACACGAATTTTCGTTTCTTCACCTGCTATACCATCTGCAGTCTTGTACACAACTCTTTCAGATTGATTGTATTGCTACGTCATTCCAACTGACTCTCAGCATCCTCCGGTACACACACATTTCAAGTGGACTTAATGTTTTCTTCTTCAAGAGTCCACGATCCTGCTCCATATGTCCTCACCGGTCAGACAAGTACTCTTTTAAGTTCTAGCTTCAGTTCGTTCAGTATATCTCTGTCTTTCCATATACTTAAGAGTTCCAGAGATCTCTTCTTTCCCATTCAGATCCTAGCTACGACATCCTTAGTGCAATCACCGTTCCCTGTCTTGATGGAGCCCAAGTAGTTCATGTTGTTGACCTTCTCCACTCTTTTCCCAGTGACGTCGAAAGCTGCCTCCACGCTGCTCACTGCTATGACCTAAAAGCGCAAACTTAAACTAATCAATTTACAGAATTTTATTTACAGATTTTCAAAACATGTTATCTATATTAAATGCCATTTAACTACCATTATTTTACTCACTTTTCTGTTGTTTTCAAATAACAGTTTTAAGGCATCTCTAAATTCGTCTTCGTAACCTCGCTAATGCAAAGCTTTATGATATAATAAAAGCAAGTCTTCCTTTACATTACAGTTTGAATACGTCCTATGTAGACTTGGTTCTAGTCAATTATGCCGATCCCATTTCGGAATACATTGACGCATGGCACCTTTTGGTCGACATGAAAAGACAAGGAAAAATTAGGTAAGTAACATCTACGGCCGACATTTGCAATTTGTAGGCAGCGAGACTGCTTTCCTTTACCAAAGTCTTTTCCCCTTTTTGCGTATTGGTCACTGTGTTCTTTAGCCAGCTGCAGGCCTTGGGTTTGAAGTTTCGACCCGCCAGTCAAACTAATAGGGAACCCCTGATGTAAGGGCAACCATGACACGAGAGCTATACTAGTACGTGTCTTTTGAATGATTAGTGCAAAGTATGTTACGTAATTCTTAGTCGTCTGCACACCTTTAGCACTTACTGGTATGTGGTATTTGCCATTTCTTTCTGTGATTGCCTTCTTATTTTTCAAAGGATCAATAACGAAAATGCAAATCATGTATTTTTAACCACAAGCCATATAAGCTCTCGACTTTGGCATACAACGATAAAATGAGCAGCATATTTTAGGCGGCATTAAATTGAACTGAATAGCACATTCATTTTAGACTGCAAACCCTTACATAATTTGAGCCAAGTGTCAATACAAGTTTATACTGAGTAAAAATGTCTATGCAATATTTAAAGTATCGCGTAACTTACGCCACATAATCAATATTAGCGTGCTACATACAAAATTAAAGGCAACCTTACCGGCATGGCGAGGTTCATTGGCCTTGGACTTCGATTTTCTTGAGACGATCTTCTGAAACTCGAGGAATATTGCACGAGGTCTTGTTCTTTTAGTAACTTTTTAACAATATTAGGGCTTTTTACAATTCATACAAAATTTCCAACGTATACAGAAGTTAACGAGAACGCTTTAAGCAATCTAGCTATTTTCAGATGCAATACAAATATTGTAATGATAATCACAAAGTATGGATGTAAACCTTTGGGCAGTAAAAACATGTTGAAAGGAGGACTTCTTAAAATGCAAAGTGCCGCTTTTAGATGACCTATTACACATCTACTGCTTTCAGCGACATATTTCATAGTTAGCATTATAAACTTGGTTAAATATTGAAAGTAGGTATATGCTCAAATATATTTGAGACTAGGTTCAGGATGGGCGTCTGCAAAAATGTGCATAAAGAAGAGCTATGAATAATAAGGTGAATGGTCCACCGACAAATTATGGTAGGTAAAAACCCCAAATAAGGAAATTTAAGTGACAACGTTTGTTCTCAAAGACTTCTTCAGGTCACTTACAGATTGGTTCTAAAACTTGGCTAAACTCCAATTTACAGCTTATTCAATTTTCAGTACCAATTCGCAGTTGACTTGGAAAAGTCTTTTAGGTGAAACGTTGTCACTTAAGTTACCTTATTTGGCATTTTACGTACTATAACGACAAGCTAGTAATTCTCTAAGATTTGGTATCTGAAATACAGTGTTACTATACTGATATCAGCTCCTGTTTAGGCAAACTAATTAAAAATCCTTGATAAACGAGCATCTCTGCACCCAATATCGTAAGCTGTAATCCCAATGCCAGAATCTAAAAGGAGGGGATATAATAACCTTAACCTTGCCGCCATGGTTGGGGCTTGCAAACGTCTGCACAAATATGATCACTTGTAGATGTTTCAGAAGACGATGAAAGGTCGTAAACAGTCTTTGCACTAAAGCTGAAACAATAAAAGACACTAATTACCAAGTTTGACAGTTTTTCCCTCTGTTTTTGCATTTTATCCTAATTATCTCTTTGATGCTTTAGGTCTCTTGGTGTAGCAAATATGCACGAGGGGCACGTTGATGCATTAGAAAAAGCTAGTGGAGTTTTGCCATCAGGTATGTTATTTGCTCCGAGACTAAGTCAAACTTTATTATATTCGTTTTATTTCTTGGATTCCCATAATTTAGTAAATTCCACTCAATAATTGCTTAAAGATTTGATCAACGCTAATACCGTAACTGTTGGAGAAATTAAGGTAAGGCAGCGTCTGAGGCGTATCTCTGTATTGAGGCAATTAAACTGAATTTCTCAGTTACCAATTTTCTGCCCGTCCTTTAGAGCTTCGTAGACTTAAACTTCACGGTGGTGGTGCCATTAGGGCTGGAAGCTGGGGGTCCCTTAGCCCCCTTACCTTTTTTTGCCAAGCAATGATTTTCTCTGGTAAGAATAACAAATAAAGCCATGAAAAAGGAAAGAGGAGAGAAAAAAGGAGCAAAGGAGAAAAAAATACTTGTGAAACACAGTCTGTTGCAAGCAAGTCCTAACTGACCCATGAATTTGAAAGACTGCGCAGAACAGAAAGGAACTTTGTGACATCAATTCTTTTTAAGACTTGAAGTTGACAGTTGGTGACTCTCTCTGTCTATGAAACTTTTACAATTCTCCTATACGTCCGCAATTCCGAAGCTTAGAGTTTTCTCGTTATTGCTTTCGATATTGCCTAAGTCTCAGCTCAGGAAACAAATATACTTTAAGCTATATGTGTTACACCAACGTAAGATGGCATATTGATAACTTCCTAGAAGTGAGGTATTGGCAATCCAAATATATATATATTGCGTAGAGTAACGGATTCGTTTTGCTAAACGTTTTCGCCATACACTGATCATAGCAATGAGAAAGCTTTTATGACGAATTTATAGGAAACGAGAAGATCCTAGAGAATAACGGCCAAGAGAGCGACGCGTTTTCTGCCACTCGTGTTATTGAAAAAAGGCGTAAATTGTAAACAAATTCTTTTTGTCGACAGAGTACCGGCTTCTTTTCTGTTTATTTAGGGTAGTTTCAATGTCGGGCCCACTGCTCATCAGGGGTCTTTGATTGAGAGACTGCCAAACTGAGAGATTGCAGTCGCATTCTGAAGTAGTTATTTTGTGGTTGCGTAGTTTGGGGGGTAAAAGGCCCAGAAATCCTATACCCAAAACGTCGTTAAGCTGATGATACCTAACTGTTTTGGACTGGAAAGGATTCGATCGAGAGGAGAGGATTTGAAATGCCCATTTTATGATAAAACTCCGGAGACGGTATCCAATTGCGCTGAGCTGGGTACCGATGTCCAGCGATGGATGACTGGGAGTCAATGTTGCTGACTAGAGGTATAGTGTGTGTTCACATCGGAGGTCACATCGATCATTTGGTAGAGCACGCACCGCGATAGCGTGGGTTTGAGCCCTGGCGTTTGCGTTTGCGTCTTTTCATCAAGGAATTGATGTGAATGCTGTAGAACTTGTGATATGTTTGTATGTACCCGCTGAAAATAGAGAGAAACTTCATTTTTTGAACCGGGAGGTTTGTGACGGCACCAGAACCGAGTACGCGGTTCCATCCTCTGGTCCGTCTCTTCCCGACACCAGTACTAACTGTACCCTTGACTCGTATGTCGAAAGCGACGGCCTAGCCGCGGCTAGCGGTTGGTTAGTCTTGATTTTGCTGTGGGTCCTTCCAGTGGCTTATCGAAGGGGTTGTCGTGATGTCAGAGTAGTCACGTGTGTAACTTCGTCGCCCTATGTCGATTTCCTTTTTGTATATAATCTTTGTATTGTCGGATGTCAGAGTAGTCACGTGTGTAACTTCGTCTCCCTATGTCAATTTCCTTTTTGTATATAATCTTTGTAATAACCGAATTTATCAGGTTGGCAGGCTCTTTCCATGGTCCGTGAGAAGCAGTCCTACTGGGCGGTTGAGCCTGCTTCGTGGCTTGCTCCTCTGCCCGGTAGCCTAAATTGTGGGGTGTCCCCCTGGACGCTCCAGCTGCCCTTTATTTATTAGTTAGCTGTTTGGTGGGTTTTCTGTTTATTTAGGGTAGTTTCAATGCCGGGCCCACTGCTCATTTTTGGATTGAGAGACTGCAAAGCCAAAATTGCTTCGCAGCTTTACGGCTAGGCGTGGGTCTGTTCTCATTAAAGACATTCTTTCCATGATCCGTGGAACGAGGTCCTACTACCCTTCAGCCCAAAGCACCCAGCATTGGATCAGCAACACACACACTCTCTCTTTTACCCAAGACGCCAGCATCTTGACTTATCACTTCACTTGAGTCGGGTTAGCTGGACAAAGACAACACACCAATAGAGCCTCGCGCTTTGACACCGCTGTAGCGGCAACGATTGTTTTGGCGAAGAGTGGAATGGATGTAGTATCTATTCTCATTGATGTGCTCTCATTCTTTCCATGATACGTGAGATGTGGTCCTTCCGGACCGTTGAACCTGTCTCATGGCTTGCTTCTTTGCCCGGTAGCCTGAATTGAGGGTGTCTTTACTATTTATTTAGGTAGTTGCGCCAACTGCTCAACAGCCTTCGACTGAGAGATTGCAAAGCGACAATTCCGCCGCTTGCAAATTCCAGTCTTGACGATCTACGTCTTTTACTACAACCATTATAGAAAGTTGGTCTATGTCGCGCAATTAAAAATTCTGCCGTTCCTAAATGCTTTTAACAATTTGGTTAAATCTAGCAATGTCAAGTCGTCATCTTCAAGGACAGCAAAATGTTAAGAGAAGGGGTCTTTGACTGGGTTTTATTTGCTATTTTCAACATCAGGAAAGTAACTTTTGAATAGTACATCATCAACACGGTACGATTTTGTCATACAGTTTTTAGGCATTAGAACCTTGACGCCTGACACCCACAAATTTGTGAGTTTATGCAGCTATTTGCCAAAGGATTTTTCTTGAAAATTGTTTTCAAGCAATTTTACGGAGAAACTATATGCGACCCGCAGTTTCCCGATCTGACACTTTACAAGTTGATCAGGAGCTGCGCAGCAGATGGTAGCAGACACTTCCAGGAATATTGTATAACGGATTGGTTAAATATTGTCCAAATCTCAGGCTCGAGTCTTATCAAGAGGTTTGCTCACAAATAGGTTTGTAAAATGCTTTACACGGGAACTGTTATCTATGATTCGCAGCAGTAGAACTAATGGGGTTGGCCTCACTCACTTTACGGTTGAAATCCGGGAGCCTGTTTTCCATGCACTTCTTAATAATAGCATAATGCTGTAACAAGTCTATGCTTTCTCCTTTTTGGTGGTACAGCTAACAAAGTTGTTACAGGAACACGTCTGTAAATAGACGCCAGGATGGGGATTAAAATTAAAGGAAAACGTGATACATGATGTTTTTTTATAAACATTCGAGGCAAGGCTCCATTTCAGGCTCAAAATATGCTGATCATGTGCTAGTTTTGGGTCAGATTCAGATCCCAAAAATTCAACCCAGATACGGTTCAACAATAATGTAAGGGTTCTATTGTAGGTATAGGCTTTCCAAATATCGTTACCTTGCTGTTGACTTCGACTGAATGTGTAAGTCAAGAAAAACATGAACATGCAATCCATTTTGACACAACCACGAGAATGTCACTTACCAGAAAAACAGGCTGGGAAATATGCTTAGTGTATGCTTATTTTTTCAGCAATCTGAGCCTGTTTATGCTCAAAAAATACAACAGGTTATAAACGAGTAAGGCTTAGCATATTGAAGTTGTCGTAGATGTCCATAGATACTACATATCGAAACGAATTTCAGCAAGTTAGTGAAAAATGGACTCATTCTTCAACACCGTTCTCAATTAAATAATTATGGGTTTGAGATGCATGTCCTCCAAACGCTGACTCGCATGAGGAAAAGTAAAAATGACTTTCAGGAATCTAGTCTAAAGAGCCGCTTCCATTGGTTTCAAACAACCGTCTTGTCACAAAGGTTAAATATCTGAGATTGTTCACATTTGATATCAACATAACGTATCCTCGCTTTTCCAACCGTCTTTATAGTGCGTTGGACTTAATCAAGACGATTTGCTTTCTTAACATTTACAATGAAGAGTTCATCAATGTGTAAGCTCATGAATGCCCAGCAGCTGCATTCGCTTTCGTTTAAAGTGTACAATTTGAAAAGCGAATGATCTAAAAAGTTGCCACAATGAATCAGAGACGACTCTTTAGAAACATAGACAACCACGCGAGTCAAGTATGTTGTTTTGACGTTCGAAAAGTTTACCTGTTAGTTCAGCTTTTGTGAACAAGTATACTGTTCGATTGACTTAACCACCTGTAACCGGTGACCGTTTACGACGCTGGGGAACTGCAAAACTCGATAATTACACGTGCAGAGCAGACACTGGCTTAAGAGCAGTCGAGGTGGAAATAGGGAGCCAGTTAGCATGTTTGGTGATTTTACTGTTATTTTGGGTGGTGTCAAAATGGGGCCCACTGCTTGTCAGGGGTCTTTGATTGAGATATTGCAAGTAGTGCAGAACGTCCGGCGTAGGAGGTGAGGTGCAAGCCTTTCCTGGTTAAAAGCCCTGAATGCAACGTGTTCGATTTGGAAATCACTCTAGATTTGTAGTAAGTATCAGCATAAAGGATGAATAATACGCAGAAGATAGCATGGACCTATTTCCCAAGAAACGGTCTGCCTACCGCTTGAAGATATGCAACAAAACCTCCCTAACAATTATACTTACTGGTCAGCTTGTACGTTAATATGTTTCTGAATTGGGGATTAGGTGTGCCTCAATTGCATGCGTTCGTGGCCTTGGCGTGCGTGCGTCCATGCAATTTGTCTGCACGCGCAGAGCGTGCTTGCATGCAATTTGCACGCGTTCTTGCTTTTAAACTGAGCTACTTTGTGTTTACAAAATCCTACTTTGATATCAACAAACTTTGCCTTACATGTGAGAAAGATTAGAATAAGATTTGAAAATGGCGTCCCAGATTAAATTTATACAGACATCAACTTCAAAATGAATGAAAACTATGTATTGATTGTCTGCATATGGATTCGTCAAGCTGTTAGATGAGAGGTTTAGGGTATAAGTATATTTAAGGTGTACAAGATCTTCGAACGAATAGCAAGTACCAGCTGTTGTATACCAAAAAATGTATCTTAATTTGAAAAGCTCCTTAATACGTTTGACCCTCCACCTTGCTTTTGCTTCCTTTCCGTGCTCAAACTTATTGAGGAGAAAATCCTCGGGTTTGCAAACGTGCAACCTTTAAATTTCCGAACTCTGACTGAGAAATACTAAAGGAAGGCCTTGAAACAAGTGTCACTACATTCTCAACTCAATAGTACATGATATGCCAAAAAGACCTAGGAATAGACAGAACCTTGGAAACATGAGGCCCCTGGCAAACTGATGTGCCAAGGCGATGAAAGTACACTCGATTCTTAGTACTTCGTATTATACTTCGTACAGCGGCGTAAGCAACTACAGGAACGTGCCCCTCTTAGTTTAAACGAGCCCCTAGAAATTGTCTCTTATCAGTTTGTGCAAATATGCAAATATAAATGATTTGGTATACCAGAAACTAAAAGCACCTCGTCATTAGGAGGAATGCCGAAAAGAAAAATAAGCCCTCAACATCCTTGCTTCTATATTTCAACGGACAGTTGTACGGTACAGACGCGAAATAGTAAACTCTGAAAGGAAACTGAAATAATTTGTTAGAAGTTTTTGAAGTCCGAGTTTCAGGCTGAAAGAGATCGTTGTACCAGTCCCATATGTTCATCAGGGTAATGAAGGAAGATATTTGATATATACCTATTTGATAATATACAGATATCATATATTGCACGGAATAGCTAAAACACTGTGTACTTAGAAGCTTTTTACGTCTGACACTTCTCAGAGTACTAACGTCAGAATGACCGAAATGAAGTGCGTGAAAGAGTGCACCCAACTGTATTTTTGAAAGAGCCAATCAGAATGAATGGCTGCCTGAATAGCTTGTGTTTTTGAACCAATCAGCATCCGGTGAAAACAGATGTCTTAATGAAAGTAAACATGACACTGATGGTTTCTTGAAGAAGTGGGGAAGATTTGTGCTACTATTTATGTGTAGATATGAGCAAAGGCAAGCCGTTGCAGAAGTAGTGCAATCCATTTTCAGAGGAAAGAGGTTCGTGATATGCAGATTAAGTTATGTGACATATGTTAAAGATATAAACCAGAGATAACGGAGTTATTTAATTAGCCTAATTAATCACAAATTTTTACATCATGTCTTTATAAGCTTACAGAAACTGTTAACAATAAAAATCCTGCTTAACAGAGAGCAAAACAAAATTATGTACATAAGCAGTAATTGATTGTACAATAACATGATTTTGAAATTTATAAAGATAGCAGTAAAGATAGCAGTAAAGATAGCAGTAAAAATTTGAAGTACACGTCTTAGAAGGTGATTATTGTTGCCTTTTTGCTTCATTGAGAATTGTTGTTCCTTCAAATAAAAAGCTCGAATAACTTCCGCTGATGTTTTTACTTCAATTTCTCACAATTGGTTGTTGTAATGCCGGGTATGACAAGTGTGAACCTCTTCTCGTCTTGTGTTAAAATAGGTGTAAAAATATGCTGGCGATACATTTTGCATAGAAAGTTCCACTAGCTTACATATATGTGCTTCTCTTCTAATTTCCAACTTTTCCAAGTAGAGCCTTTGCTATATATCGTCTAGTGAAAAAATTGAGTTCTTAAAAGCTTTTTCCTTCTGACACTTCTCAGAAAACAATCGTCAGAATGATCGAAATGAAACGCGTAAAAAAGTATACCCAACTTTATTTTTGAATGGCTGCCTGAATGGCTTGTGTGCTTTGGACCAATCAGCGTCCACTACAGCTGGCTTAATTGAATAGGCCTAATGGGAAAACAAATTCTTTTTGTCTGCATAGCAAAGGTTTTCTTGATTTTATGGGGACTGACTGAAACGGCCAAATGAAATACAGACTTGGTCTTTCATACTTTACGGAAGCAATCGTCTGTGTACATTTTCGCACAGTCTGAGTTCTCAAGCAAATGCTGCCTTATGGTAGAGTCACATTGCTTAACAATGCTCTTGGTCTTTGAGACCCGAGGTGGCTGTTTCCCTTTAGAAGTTGATCTTAAGCGAATAAACGATTGAAGATGCTGCCTAACTCGATCAACCTGCCTCGAAGTCGTGCTGCCAACATAGCCAGTCTCACAATGGCACTAAAATTAATAAACTACTAAGCTAGTTGTTCTTGAAGGCGCACTACCTTTGCGGTTGACTGACAATGCTTTTTCAGTTGCATAAACCACGAGTGGTGAGACAGCGCCAAAATACTTCTCTATGGCCTTTTGGATCTGGTTTTCAAAAAGGATTTAAACGTTCCCAAGCCAGGGTAGTTTTAAGGACATTCTTTAGGTCCAATGCGTTTTTCTTAACAGAATTGTGAAATTTTTATATTTGATAGTGCTATAAATGACGTCTTCGGGACCAGAGAGGCTGGTCTCCAAGTGCGGGGGGGCGGCGGTCGGGGTCAACGGGTGGATGTCGGGGGGCGCAGGTGGTGACTAGAGAAATAAAAGTGTGTTGACAACGGAGGTCACCTAGCGCAGTTGGTAGAGCGCACGCCGCGAAAGCGTGGGTCACGGGTTCGATCCCCTGTGATAACATACTTTTCTATTTCTCTAGTGTTCTATTCAAGATTAATACTTTCTAATTTCAATGGGCTTTGGACAGATAGATGGGACCAGATGACAGTTTTCTTGGTCAAGTCACATGGCAAAGAGAGGCTGGTCTCCAATTGCGTTGAGTTGGATGTAGATATCCAGCGATGGATGATTGGGAGCTAATGTGGTGACTAGAGAAATACAGTATGTTAACATCTAGCTCAGTTGGTAGAGCACACGCTGCGACAGTCACGGGTTCGTTGCCCGGTAGTGACATATTTTCTGTTTCTCTGCTGTTTTTTTCAAAACTAAATGGAACAACATAAATAACACACAAATAAGACTATATAAAATGATGATACTACAGAATTTACGATCGTACATAAAACAAATGAAAGATATAAAAGCGGTAATGATAATTATTAAGAAACAAGTAACATTTAAATACTTAAACAATTGTCGATTGCGTTGATGCCATGGTAGGTAGATGTTACTATATGACAAGTCGTAGTGTCTTTCTGAGCTCAAGATGATATGAGAAACTCTACCACCCTAAACTATCAAAACAAGTAAAAAGGAACGATTTGCTGTATAGATTTCAGATCGTTAAATGACATCAAAAGCTTTAGAGATCAACAGTTTACTGTTAAATTTATTGGTAGCAATATTTCAAGCAATATAAAGTACACTTTAATGTTCGATTAACCTCAAGTGCTCTAATTCACTAAAGGAGCATTAAGCAGCAAGCTTATTTCTGGTATGAGTAGAGATTTTCATATGCTCAGAAGCATGAAAAAGCGTGGCGTTGGATCAGGACGACACAGAAAGCGTTGCAGCTATGACACATATATTTCAAATTACTAAATCCTAACTTAACTAAACTCTAAGTTAAAGACACTGTAAATAACTCTAGAATTGATATTTCTGTCCCGTAAGCAACTTCAAAGTTTTATTTGTTCTCTGTATAGTATATGTCTTTATGTAAAGGTGTGCGTCCGCACAAGATACTCAAGGCCGATTCTGAATTTCGTCGATCTACCAAACAGCGGAATAAATATTTGTTGTACAACTCCTTGCCGCCAGAAGGCTCTATATTTTGTTTAAATCAATGCGAGTTTGAAAACGCAAGCAACCGCTTCAGCAACGTCAGTACTGTTCCAGCGTAAAATTAAGAAACTGGAGATGGGACCCAATCGGCTATCATCTTGCTCTTTTACTCAGCCGAAGGATTCTGTCAATAAAATACTCTTATTGGATGTTTCAAGTTGGATTTCTTTTGTACACCTTCATTAAGTAGGAAACAAACTTTTGAAACCTATTCCAGACAAAAAGTGTAGATCAAGTTTTGCAACTTGAGAAAGATAGACGAGGAGCAGTTTTCAATGATGAGTGTTGTATTAAATTATCTGTATATAGATCAATAGGCCTAAAATCTTGAATATTCAAATAAGGTCTGTTAATCCCTGGTGCGATTTTGGACATTTTACATACTTTTGTCCATATTCTCTCGTACTTTTAGAGTAAGCGTTTTATGGCTAGTTAGATTATTTTCTTGTCGGCATTTTTTGCCTACCAAGCGGCTGCCTTATTCGTGCATACATACTCCCCTTTATTAGTATTTCTTTTCTGTCCGTCTCGTTTCCATGCTCTTGTTTCAGCATATATTCGTAATATCTATGATAATGCTTCTCACTTTTTAGGTACTGATATTTTGTGAATTGGTGCCTGAATCCATTTAGCTGCAATATTAACAACGCGCACAGTTTTTAAGGAATTATGTAAATGTTATAGTTTCTGTATTGACGTTTTGCCTATAACAAAGGATCCTTCGTACCATGAATTGTAGAATGTGATGACATGAAAGGCCGAACCTATCATGATTCCAGTAAGTGTAAAACGGGCAATGCCAATTTGCCCTAGTTAACAGAATTCGCTGTTTTGGGTATTGTAGACTCTCAAACTAAAACCATTTGCTTGAAAGTATCTGAAGAGTATCCAATGAAGAGTGCTTAATCTATTCCAATTTCTGTAACAAAATTGCTCATAGACACACTAAGTCGTCTATGATAAGGCACTCTTTCAATTTAAACCATACTAATTACAGGTGTTTTTCATTTTTCACTTAACAGAGCCTCAAAGACTATAGCTGGCTGCCAGTTGTCGCAGATTCCACAATTAGTACTTCTGTGCTCTTTTCTTACAATAGACAATTTTTCTCAATTTCATGATACCTAAACAACATTATTTAAGACATCGCGTTCGTCCTTGTAACTGTAACGATCATATTGATGCAGTAAAAGGACAGTAAGTCTTTTCGTGGAAGCGTTATTGTTCAATTTACTTATTCAGGGCCAATAAAACCGCTATTAAAATTGATTGATAATTCAAGAGAAACAAGCTGATTTCAGCCTTATCGAACATTTTGGGGGTTTTTGATTGTACTATTGGAGTATTGCGGATCGATCAAGTTATTACTAATAGTACTTTTATTTGACAGATTTATATAATGTTAAATTCTTATGGCTCATTCACGCTTGTCAGCTATCTAGACAGTATGATGAGTGCCCTAACAGCTACACTTATAACATTCTAATGATTTCTGCAGCGTTATGACTTATTAAAGCCTCAATGTTTACCATTATTACTACTTCTACTTCTACTACTACTACTACTACTACTACTACTACTACAACTACTACTACTACTACCACTACTACTACTGCTGCTTCTGCTGCTACTACCAAATCTACTACTGCTACTGCTACCACTCAATATCTTCAACCTTTCTCTCTGTAAACCTAAACATCTCCACCTATCGCTTCTCTTGAAGTAATAAATATAGTTTTTAAAGAACTTTTATTGGATGTTGATGTTTTGATTGCAAAATAAAGTTCAATTGCTCACTTAAAAGATTTTCTTGTATACTAACAACTGTTTTGTCTCTCTCCTTGGCACTGTCTGCGTCCGCAGTGTTGTGATGGGGATGTTTGTAAAAGGTAGAAAGGATAACCGAGTAAGCTCTAGTGAAAATAAAAGCACATCATGAGACTTGCTTGTATAATGCACATGCACATGACCGTTTGCAAACTGATACTACTAGTGGCGGACAGTTGGACTTTTCGCTTGTTAGGATGCCCTTAATTGTTGCACCAAATCCGTATTAGGCAAATAGTGTCATAAGAAGCTAATGAACTTTTGTAAGTTAACAAGAATACGTTACTTGAAACATGTAAGCATATTTAGTGTAACTTTGCCGTTCTTATTACATTAACCCTTTTTATGACAATAAAATAGAAATAATTGGGACACACTTTTGCTGAAATTTGACCAATGACAGACGATCTCATGAGTGGCAATGAAAGTAAAGATGAACACCGCCATAAGAAAATGGTAATATAAAGGCACAGCCTTCACATGGTCTCTACTTGAAAGAGGAAATCTCAATTGCGCGATATCCATTGACATTGCACAGAATGTTCATAGAAATATCTCAGAATGCACGAGGAGAAAGGATGCCTCATCTCCACATTGATGTTATATATTCAGAACAAAATACCCGTAATGTACATATTGATTAGGACGAACTGACAAACATTTAATACGTTCGTTAAGTCCAGAGAATGCTTTTGACTTGTGCACAAGGCTGTAGCAAGATTTAACAAAAGTGTTTTCGTCCGCCCTTGTTATCAAAGAGAAACACACGTAATCTGTGACAAATAAGGAGAATTCTTAAAAACTCTCTGCTTTGCGAGTTGTATTTACTGGTTTCCATTTACAATATCATTCCAATAATCCAGATGAAAGATCCTTTGTTGTCTCTGGACTAACCTCAATCGAGGCATTAATTACGTCGACAAATCAACAGATGTGTAAAGAAGAAAATACATTGTATTCTATCTTTATTTCTTTAAAATATCAAGAAAGATACTAGAAACTACTGCCTATAGGAAACTATTTTGAACATACCGCACTATTGGGGCAAAAACAATAATACTAGATCTCAGACACTATCTAAAATGAATAGATGTACTGGAAGGTATAGTGAATTTGTTTGCTTTTTATAAACCGTGTCCAAAATAAGTTTGGCAATAGCGTCGGAATGTCTCTGTACGCTTACTCTGTATACAATTTTACGTATTAGATTCGCTACATATGTTTATTAATGCGTCTTTCGAGTCTACTCCCAGTGCAAGTCTTATGGGTTCCTTGGTTACGTTAAGGACTACAATGAGCTCTGGAACCACTAGAGAAAGTCAATTGAACCAACAGAGCAAGTAAAACACTTTTGGTAGTATTCTACACTTGTCGTAGCCTCTAAATTTCTTAAGGCAGAAGAGATAACAGCATTATCGTAGCTGTTAGCAAGTACTTTAAACTTATACATTTCCTACTGAGATCAAGTCCTATGTTGCAACTCTGATAGAAACATAATTACTTGATAATTTATTTTTTCCAATAACGTCGAATTCATCGCGTAAAATTGTTACCTTTTTAAGATTTGTGTCTGCCTCATCCAAGTTTCACTATTGCTATCATAACCTTCGATTTCCACAGACAAATTAACATACATTTTAGAAATTTTAGGAACTTGTCAATACAATCGTATGTGTAGCAATCGAAGTAAGCTGAATTTTTTACTACAGGAACCTCAAACTAGACCTCAAAATAACACACTTTTAACGATGACCTTGTTATTCTGAGTGAAACCATTATGTGGCAAATCTACCAAGAGTTGTTGATATGTCAAACTTTTTTGTGTCTTGATGTGTCGCAGTGTACCACGTCTTATTCCATTTAGTTAAGTATTGACGCGTTGTTTTATTGAAGTTGTAAAGCATTTTGTTTTCATTCCCGCCAATTATTAACCTTAGAAGAGCACAACCGGTACATAAGGTGTGTATCTGGTTGCTTTACTGACTCGAGCAAAAATGCTTTCATTAATTCGTATCTGCAATCGAAAATATAACAATATACTTTCTCTTTTTAACAATAGCTGGTAGATGCACACATTTGATATACCAACATCTCAAAGTTATTTATCTCCAGATGATATGGCAAATACTAACTATTAGTAAGGGTTTGCTACAGCAATGACAAGTAAAGAATAACAATACCGTTTCTTCTCCACGTTAAGGTGTCATCATGATGCCTCATGAAAGTGTCGTAAAGACGACACAGAGGTCAAGTAAGAGACTGCGTTGTTGTTCCTTAAATACTAAATAAACAAGCTAAATAAAATATTTTCATGTTTTTATATAGCGAGGATGACATTGGTTGCAATGTTTTGTTGTCAACCCGTACCTGCATTGAATCTACCTCAAACTGGAATACTTATTCTTCCCTATATCGTATCTTACTCTTGACATTTTTCTTTGTACAGCTTCATCTACGATTTCTCCTATACATCTAGTTGCCTTGCGTAGAATTTACATGGATCTTTTGCGAAAAATTAATGTAGAAATACTGATGATATATTCTACAAGTCGCATTTTTCTGGTTTCTAGAAAAATGCCTCTGTTCCTGCAATACCTTCTTTTATTACTAAGTCAATGTAAAGGTAATCATTTTCATTTGTCCAGGTTTGTTTCTCTATAGATGCTGTACAAAGAGTGTTTGTTGTCTTTCACATATCTCATTGTCTTTTAGCTGTTTCTTACTTGACGTGCTTTTTAGTTCTCACAGAAATCCTCCTGTTATTCGTCTTGGGAGGGGAAGGTATCGAGGTTTTCTTCCTTCTGTCATGGCAGCATCCGTCCCTTGCACACGCGGGACCACAATGAGAATCACATTCTGATGGACAGTTTTGAGGGCTCGGCATCCCTTGAGGTGTAAATACGTGCTGAATATGTATTACTTTCGTCATAGGTCGCTCTATCGGTAATGGTGGCGGTGGTGGGGGCATCATAGGAATTGGTGGGGGCGGAGGGTACATTGGTGGAGGTGGCGCCGGTGGCAATGATTCTAGTAATGATGGAATAGCCGGGGGCACAGGAGGGGGCAAGGGAACTGATTTGGTGTTTGGGACTTGGATCTGATCCACAATGGCAGGATCAAGATATGGCTTGCAACATTCAAAGTCACACCCAGGTGAACAAGAAGCCGGACATGCTCCTGGACACGCCATCATTGCGTCAGGTATTGAAGGAAGAGGGAGAGGGGGAGGGGGTGGAGGAGGTGGAGGTGGAGGAGGTGGTGGAGGCGGAGGAGGAGGAGGAGGAGGAGGTGGAGGCGGTGGGGGCGGCGGCGGAGGTGGAGGTGGAGGTGGAGGTGGAGGTGGAGGCGGTGGCATTGAGGGAGGAGGAGGTGCTAATACGAAGAAATAGTATTAAAATTAGTCTTGTGGCAATCTTGTGAACGACGGCGAAGTAAAGGAAGAAAGCGGACAAGCTACTGAAAAGCTGTTGGCCGCACGACTTTGAGATTTGTTGACCAAATTAAGCAGCATGTACCATCGTGTATTCCCCAAACATCGACTCCTAAAAGGAAACAACCACTTCGGGTTTCAAAGACCAAAAACACCACTAAGCAATGTAACTCTGCCATAGGGCAGCACTTGCTTGAGAACCCAGACTGTGCCAAAGTGTACACGTATGATTGCTTCCGTATTATAGAAAAGACCAGGTCTGCATTTCATTTGGCCGTTCTAGAGCCAGTCCACATAAAAGCAAGAAAACCTTTGCTACGCAGACAAAAAGGATTCGTTTTCTCGCTAGGCCTATTCAATTAATCCTGTTGTAATGGACGCTGATTGGTCCAAAAACACAAGCTAATTAGACAGTCAAATTTCTGATTGGCTCCTTCAAAATACAGTTGGGTATATTCTTTTACATGTTCCATTTCGGTCATTCTGACGTTACTAGTCTGAGGAGTGTCAGACGAAAATGGCTTTTCAGTACAATATGTTTACGCTATTTCGTGCAATATTCTTTTTTTGCACCACTAACAAACTATCGGACAAGCTACGTGAAAAATCTACTTCAAGACAGTGGAATGGTCAGTGTAGACGAACTAAAAGCTTGCATGGTGGACAGAAACGACTGGCATGCCTGCGTGCAAGCATTGGGGAAACCGGGAGGTCGGCCTAATTACGTAAGTACTAAGTACCTACACAAAAACATTTGCAGTAGTTACAGCAAGGTTAACCATGGTTAACCAAGTCCAGTGTTCCGAACGCAGTGGTTGTATCTCTAACCAAATTATTTCCGGTGATCTCCAACCGTTGTTAACATTCACCCATTATCCATCACTTGTCTTTGATTTCGAAACTATTTGCTTATTGGTGCTTTACATGCCTTTTGATTGGATTATTAGATCCACGTGATTATTCATGAACATTGTCAAGTCGAAGATGGTCGCTGATAGCCCGGTCAGTTATTCAGCACTTTTACAGATTGGAAGAATTGTAACAGTCGTTGAAAGTAAACACAGTTTGTCTCCTCTGACTCCGAAATTCATGGTCAGCAATAGTCGCAGCCGCTGTAAGCAGATAGTTTGCTCCATTTATCCAATACAACCCCCAATCATTGCATAGAGACGGGGACAGTCAGCGATCGTTTTAGAATTTCAGAAACTAAACTTTAACGGTACATTTATTCCAAGTTATGGAATCAATTTCATCATAATTGTCCTTATTGCTTCACGTTCATACAAGGATGTGTAATCTTGTAAGCTCTTCTGACGAAAGAGAAAGGGTTCTACAACTTATAACAATTAGGACATCAAACTATCAAGGATGCCGTGTCCCTATTGACAATTTATATTCATAGGACGCCAAGACACTGTCTTTCTCATCACAAAGTCGCGATTTGTACGGAAGCCCTTGAAATGAAAAGACCCTGTAGGCACGGTGCACGCTTCAGCTATCAAAATTAACAAACTGATCCAGGAACTTCTTCTGCGTTACGCCAGAATATTTTAACTTCGGCCCTGTACCAACTATACCTCTGCTTAACCGATTACAACAACAGGCACGGAAAGAATGCGTTTAAGCAATTATTCCATTTCAGCGTTTATTGGAGTGTTGCAAGTAAGGGGTACGTAGTGGCTACCGTCTGGCTGCCCTTTTGTAAGCGACTGCTTGTGGTGGAAGTTCTCAATTGGTTCGCTCCCGCTGTGCATTAACCTGTGTTCTTTTCTTTAGTACAACAGACTTGCAGCATGTACTGTCAACGCAGCTTCGGCTTACACATTTCATCAAACAATCTTCACTCTCTACCAAGTTTGCTCCTTCCTACAAGGAGAGAAAGCAATACCATACATATCCTCGTGAAATAGATGGGACGAGCGGATGGAATCATAATACATTTTGTCACGAAGCATGTCGCTCTTTCGTATTACATAATCTGCATCATGAAGAGACGGAGATTACATATTCAAACATAACATACCATAACATAAGGTCGCTTAACATCAAAGCTAAGTTATAATTGGTTTATCGCTCCATCTAGCCCAGGATTATTAGGAGCTATATAGTCAAAACTATAGTCATAGAGCAGGAGTAACATGTTTTCTCAATCTTTAATCAGAAGTTAAAGTCGCACAGCAGTAGTAACGTCTTTTGTCAATCTTTAGTCAGAAACTATCGTTATAGAGCAGGAGTAAACACAGACAAGGAGATTGTGGCTGGACAAACTCTACCCTTCCTAATGTATCTAAAGGTCCATCAATAAAGCCAATGTCCATAAAAATCCTATTTCTGACGAACAAATTTAAGCCTTTTAACCTCTTCCTCTTAAGTCACTTTGAATAGAAGTACGAAGCCATCTTGTATACGGAGCCGGCGGTCACTCCTCCCAGCTTCGTAACTGGAGTCATGCCACCATTGATTTGCATTTTCAGTGCAATACTTTATGCTATGCAAAGCAAATACTTATTGTGTAGAGTTCCTGTTGTGTGGACTCTTTATCGTTTGTTAAATAGAGTAACGGAGTGTAAGTTGTAAGATGGAAGCATGCATGGTAACCTACCTCGAGAAATTCTGGCTGGATGGTAGTTGAATGAATTCCCTCGTTGTGAAAGAAGAGTTTAATGTTATCAGAAACGTCAATGTATTCGTTGGGAGAGTAAAACTTTATATGAAGCGACGCGATGATTTTGCTTCCAGCCAGCTGCCACACGTGAAACTCATGGACTTCCATAATGGCTGGGAACTAGATCAAAAAGAAATGCACAAGCAGTTAGTAAAGAAGAAAGACGTGTTACGGGGACGATGTAGTCGTGACTCGACCATACAATTACTTTTAGGCCGTCGTACGAGATTCGGCTCCTCATTAGACGCTGAGGGTAATCACAACTCATAATTGAGGAAAGCAAATTGTCAACCGGTCAAAAATTTGAAGCAGAACATTTTTGAATTATGATATTAAAAATATTTAATGTATATTTTCCATTGTGTGTAAAAATCGAGTGAAAATTAATGAGAGTTAAAAGACTGGAAACTACCAGGAAATCTAGAGAGGATTCCAATAAACACAAGAAGGAGAACATAAAGATGGTCCCTACAGTCTTCGAGGCACATGGAACACCACCGAAAGGAATTAAAAGAAAAATGAAGACATTTATAGTTGAGATCAAAACAGAAGAGTTGTATACGAATGTCATTTTGCGCATTTTGTGACGTATTTTATTGACACGAACGTTCAGCAAGCAAGGGTCGAGGATTAGCATTTCCTCTGAAACTATTTCTTCGGTTCCAAAAAAAAATCACAAAGTTAATTTCGGTTGATTCACCTTCACGTGCTCTAATCTTGCAGAAGAGCATCTCAGGAACCTAGTTTTTCTTAGCTATATGTTTGAGGAAATCCATCGTGTCAAGACAGTTGATCTATCATCTATTTCCTAGACCACCTTCATGATCTTTGTAGATAATCGCTGTTAAAATTGTGGTCTCCATTTTTATATTTTTACATTTTAGTTCGGTTCCAGTCCTTTTTTAGTAAAGCAATATTGGATAGTACAACAACGTGAAACCGTAAAACATTGCTTTACGACTGTCAATTCGGTGAAGCTACAATGATTTGGACATCTCACTCGCGATACTCAATAAGGAAAACATCATTATTCTTTGAAGACTACCTGTAACAGAGGCAGGGGAAGAGCGAGCAAAAAGGGGATGACAAACATCAAGTATCTGCAAGCATAGTCACAACGATTGCAGTTGACAGAGGCAGTTAAAGTATCCATTAGTATACATTACCAACAATATGTGCTAACACTTAACAACTATGGGCAATAAGTTAAAGAAATTTACCTTTCCTAATAGCCTCTCTTTCATGTCATTGAGCTGAATATGGGTCGGAACAGTCTGCAGCAAAATCATGGCTGATTCCTTTACTAAAATACAAGTTTTAAAATAGTGTATGTTTGAATTACATCACATTTAGAGTTAGGTACATTGATGACTTGTAGGTGTAATGTTCCCAAATGTTTTAAGTAAATGCTTTCAGCATTGGTAGCTTGCAAGGAAATTTGGTACTTGAGAGTTTTTGAGATGATGACCATTTTTAAAGCCAACGACATGATGGAAGTAAATGACACCTTTTCAAATTATCAGAATATATAAAAGGAAGTACACGCCAATGAGGTGGCATGGCCCTGGTGTAAAAGCACATGATAGAACATGACAAAAACTTTTAAAGGATGAACTAGAAAATGTAGCGTGTTTTAAAACTAAGGATATCAATTAGGAAATACTATTTCAGAAATCATATAGAAGTCATTAAAACAGTGTTTTGGCGCTGTTGCTCCACGCGTAGTTTATACAACCAAAAAAGCATTATCAACCAACCACAAAGATCGTGTGCCTTTCATAAGTCCTGGCTCTGTATTGCAAGGCTGGCTACGTTGGCGGTACGACTTCGAGGTTGGTTGACCAAATTAGGCAACATGTTCCATCTTTTATTCGCCAAACATGAACTCCTAAAGGGAAACAACCACCTCGGGTTTCAAAGACCCGAAGCAGGGTTAAGCAATGTGACTCTGCCGTAGGGCAGCACTAGCTTGAGAACCCAGATTGTGCCAAAATGTACACCGACGATTGCTCCCGTATCATTGGAAAGGCCAGGTCTGCATTTCATTCGGCCGTTCTGGATTCAGTCCACATAAAAGCGAGAAAACCTTTAGGATTGATTCGTCCAAAAACACAAGCCATTCAGACAGTTCAATTTCTAATTCGCCCTTTCAAAAATACAGTAGGGGATACTCTTTCACACATTGCATTTCAGTTAATTTGACGATTGTACTCTAAAGAGTGTCAGAGGGAAAAGCTTTTAAGTAAATAAACTTTTTAGCTATTTCATGCAATATTGGTGATGATTGTATGCTTTAATTCTTAAAGTATAAAAGATGGTGTTATTCTTTTTCTTTAGTGGTGTGATGTGCATCACTACATTCTAACTAACCATTAAGGAACTTCAAAAAGTATAGTTAAGCCTCAGGTACGTTTGTTACAACAGAGGGTCATCGATGGGATGTTCCTTGGTTGTATAAACAAACTTCTGCTAAAAGGTAGAACTGCTTACAACATTTCTCTAAATAGTTGAATTACAAGTATAACCTTTGTAACATTCTCTGTGGGAAACAAGACAAATTGAAACTATGAACAACTGGACATAGGATTATGACAAAAATTATTTGAAAATAAAACAGAGGGTATAGGCTCTTAGGGATAGGATTTGGTCAAGGTTTGTTATTGTTAAAACTTTGAAATAAATCAACAGTCAGCAGAAATAATATGAAAAGTTTCAATGAGCTTAGTCAAGATAATCATTGACATTGATCAAACTGCCTTACGATGTAAAACGCTGGACCAAACCATGAAATTAGCTGTGTGAAAGGAAGCCCATTTACTGTTTACATTTCAGGATTCACAAGAAACAGAGAGTTTCCTAAACACAGATACTTGCTCTATTAAAATCGTATACTCACATAGTGGAATAGAAGACTTCATTATAATTCCAACCATTAGGATGCTAAAATAATGATAAGATATATACCATAAAATCTACTAAAATTTTTAATTCCTCACAAAACATCTTGGAAGCCTCCCCAACAAGGACAACCTATTACCATATGCAATTGACCTAACTAGCTGATTTGACACTATTTCTATCGAATTTGTATTTAACAATTAGGTAGATATGAGACAATTTAAAAAATTAGGATTTATTGTGGAATAATAGGGATGGAGCGTATGAAACGCAGCCAAAAGCAAAATATAACCATGCATATTGATTCCTTATCCTTTCGATCAAAAGCAGAAATTTCTATGTTTAATATTAGCCATCTAAATTGTTAAAAGTGTAAAACACGAGTTTGTTGCAGCACTACATTTTACTTAGGAGCAGATAAAGTAATTTAATGAGGGTCCAAATTAACTAGAACTAGAGTCAATTCAAAATGAACACGACTGCATTTCTTCACTACGTGGAACCCAATTCTTTTAAGATTTACAGCCCTTGTTATCCTGTAATTCAAATATGATATCCTGAAGAGAGCCGGAAAGAAAGGTCTGATTTTAAAGGGGCACAGACAATTAGCATCCTTTAACAGACGCATGTAAAGGTAAACAACAATTTGCAGCAAGAGGGCATTGTTGCACTTCACACGTACACCTTTAACACAACATTTGCATCGCTTGGTTCTACAACTTCATATTCTCGCTGATAATTTATCTAACAACCGAGAAGTAAGTATAAAAAGCGCAATTTCAGGGCTTTAAGGCCCGGTCACACCGCCAACGATACCGATATCGGGACCTACAACGATAACGATAAATCGTTTTAGGAGCGGTCTGGTACCATTATAATATTTTTTTATAAACTTTATATATATATATAAGCAATATATATATAATAAATACAATTTATATTTATATATAAACAATATATTCATGTCCTATTGGCATACAATCCCAGTAATCACTTACAATAAGGCATACTGGAATGGGTATGGTATACACCTCTTACCATGAAAAGTTTTGGATCAGGCCATTCCTTGTTTTTATTACAAAATATATAATATGTCGCTCTTATTGCACAAAGAAGTATTTTTTAAAAGTATAATCCTTATTTGTCACTTTCAAATTATTCAACATTAACAGAAACGATTTACTTTCGGTTGCTACTCCACCTATCCCACTCATTCTCAAATTTATAAATTTACAATCATATCTCTGATTAAGGTTATTACACAAGTCACCATATTTCAATGATTTGCGATCATAGTTCGCTTTTAAGTTTGTCTCGAAGCCTACCATGAGTTCTAAGATGATATGTGAATTATTACTCTTGACAATCATATCAGGTCTTAATTCGTCTCCAGATATGATAACGGGTGAACGGTAACCTTTGGTATCGCAAAAGATATTAAGATCAGGATTACAGGAATGAAGAAAATCTGCGATTGTTTTCAATACGGAGTCATGTCTCCAATTGTACCTTCCTTGCTGAAGATGAGCATGACAATGAGACAACATGTTGGAGAATTTGTACGTTGAGACATATGTGACACTGATTGTTAATGGTCTGTTTCCAAAGCTGCATGTTCTCTAGAGTTGGTAAGGATTTATTTAGATATCTGCATGTAAAATTATAGATGTTCTTCGGAAGGGAGTCTAATGATTTATACCAAATTTTAAATGTAAAGGGAAGCATTCTTTTCAAAAGGCTTTAACAATGGATCTCTGTGATGCCAATGTTTTCGTTACTCGATCTTCCTTAGGATTACGCTTTTCTTTAATCACTTCTTTACAATTTTAAAAGCAGATAATTTGCACATAATTTGGCAGTGGTAATGTATGAATTTGCTTTATATCTGGTTCGGTACTACATTTTCACTTCTTACGTATAACAACCTGACACTGTTAAAATTTTGTGGATATATCAATTAGACTTTAGCCAAATTTAGATTTTGACATAAGGGCAATGTGAAAAAAATTATGGCATTGCGAATCAAGAGTATTTTTAATCCAGGTGATACTTAAATTAGATATGGTTCAGTGCCAAGAAATCTTAGATGGTAGGTGTTTTTTATATAACAATGGTGTATTTTTGGGATACAATGTCAAGGAGACGATCTTATTTCAAATTTTATCAACTGCATCACAAACATTTTTTTATGATCTACGTTATCTATATTGAAATTAAAATATCTACCAAGATACCGAACACTAGAGTGGATAGGAATAGCAGGAATTAAATTCCCGTTAATGTACAACTTAACCGATAATTGCTTAGAAAAAGTATTAGGCTTGATAACAACAAATGACATACACTTTTACACTTGAATGTTCATGCAACACCAGGTACACCAAGCAGAGAAGGCATCTGGTTTTCATACTCCTGTCCAATTTATACTGCAGCATCATCTGCAAACTGGTACCAATCACGTGGTTTAAAATATTTATTCGATTCATAGCCAAGCCGTGAAAACTTATCTGACTTGATATGTCGAATAAAAGAGTTTACAACATGATTAAAGCGTAAGGGACTAAGACAATCACCTTGCAATACCCCCTGCCTACATACGCCAAGTCAGTTTTAAAATTATCGGACGTAAAAAAAGTATAAAAATTAGTGTAAAGATTAGCAATCATATTTATTACACAATTAGGTATATGATGGTACTTAAGAGCTACTGGAATTAATTTATGGTCAACCTTATCAAATGCATTTCTGAAGTGAAGCAGTGTAACAAAGACAGATCGTTGCTTTAATTTTACTTTACGAAGAACATGAGCAAGGTGTGCAGTATGCTCAAATGTGATAAATTTTTTTCAAACTTTAATGCCATTTATTTTTATACTGAAATTGTACAACTGAATGTTACAATTTCTAAAATAATAACATTGTCATTGTTTTCTGCCGGCAAATAATGTGGGGATTCTTTTTGTGGATACATACAATTTATATACAATGAAATATGATTTCTTAAGTAGAGCAACAGAGTAATAAATAACCATAGCAACAAACAATAATAATAATTGAATGGCAAAAAAAATAAAAATAAAGGAGAAGGGAAGCGAAGAAACCCCGAAATAATAACAACATCAACAACAAAACCCAGTAAAATAAAGACAAAACAAAGACACGTGGTAAAAATTCCAGCTTTATTTACAGATATTAGTGGCAGTTCAGTGGTTCAGGCTACTTTACTAATTCTTTTTAAGATCCTGTTTTCGTCAAGCAAGAACTGTTTGAGAAAGTCTACAGACTTAGATATGTTGTCAGAGAAAAAATCCCAGGGTTGACACTTCAACAGTTATCACTTTCAATTCACAAACATGGTCAGAGAGGTCGTAACTAAATGTTTATGTATTTTTCGGCTTTGTAGAGTTCGACTTCTCGAAACATACTGTGAGCTCAATTACGAAGATCTTATATAGGAAGTTTACACTGTAAATAATAGCTATATCTGGTCGCAGAGACTTGAATGGATTGCATGGATTTTTACACCTAGGTAGGTCAACGAAAAGTTTAAATGATTTCGCGGTTACAGTTGACAAGTAGGAAGCTTTTAGCCTCAAGACATTATCATGGCGCCATGAGTATCTGCCTTCTTGAGCTACGACGTTACAATTTGAGAGTCAATGCTGCTGGCTGGCAACTCTAGATTTACAAAGGGAACAGAGACGAGATACTACAGAGTTCCAAATTTTCAACTTTGAGTTTGTCGGAAGGGACAAATATTTGCATGCCTTGAGAATGAGTAGATGTTGGTTGGTAGTGAAGAAGAAGCCTTTTGCCATAGTGTGATGCATTTCGCAGAACATGTCTCGGTGAAATATTTTATGATAATACTTTGTTTTTTGAGTTTTAGAAACTCAGAGCATTCATTGTTGTTCTTTTCTTCAGATAGAGCCTTCTTCAAAGTCTGCTTTCGCTTATGTGATTTACAAAATAACATTTCATCAGATAAAGTATTTTGCCAGTGTTAATGTTTGCCGTCGATCTGTTCGAAAATACTATACAAGACGTTCGATCTATGGAGAAGCGAATGGCACAGGGAGCTCGTAGTCTCCTTGTACACATCTTGAAACTCACCAACCGGTTTATTTGGAACAGCCGATGCGCTAAAATCTTTGAAAACATTAATGCATCCCCACTTGAGATCTCATCACGGATTCTGGCACCTTTACGAGCCAGAATCCCCGACGCTCATGCTCAAAACCCTAATAATATGCAGAGCTGGACCTACGGCTCAGCTCTGTGTATTACACGGGGCGCTGCATTGCAAATATTGTTTTAACTGACTTCAAATGATCTTCGACCAGAGGAAGAGTTCTGTTTTTACAGCTGTAAACTAACCCTAATAATCCCTTACGATCACAATCACCTCTATAACTATTACATAAATCCACAATCACCTTATCAAACACCCTCTATTTCAGCGATTGTACACGAACACCAACTAACCCCAATTCTCGCAACGTATGTATCCCCTGTTCATCGCAATAAATGTTTTCCTTTATAACGTAGCCCCTGGTGTTAATGATTAACCCGCAAACTGCGGAGTCCCCACTGCTTATCAGAGAGACTGGTATGAAACACCGGAGAAGCGTAATATCATTTTAGCAGTGGACTGACAAGAGCCCAATAAATCAGTTATCAAATTTAGCTTCACACCAAATAATTTAGTGAGACATAGGTGAGATACGTTACTGTATGTAATGGAAAGTGGTGTAGTTTGGGTAAGTAATCATTCAATAAATCAGTTATTTCTGATTTTGCTTTATCACTAGACACCTTAAATAAAAATTTACTACCTATCGGCACAGGAGGTATTCTTTGATTATTTAGTAAAAGGAATGGCTCAAATTGTTGAATCGCGTTTTGTCCTATTTTAAAGCAAATAACTGGCGCTTGTGAAACCGAACTTAAAGACTGTGGTTGAGTGCGGTTGGCTTACCCAAATTACACAAGATCAAGAATGAAGGGGATACCCCATTTTTAAGATGGATTGTTTCACCGATAAAACCTTACAATTATAGGTTGGCAACATAACTAAGCATACTCTTAGCTATCAACCACAATGTGGCTTATTTATTCTAATTCCTACAGGATACTACTTGCATGCGTTCAGACGATACCTTCCTCGTGTCTCTTGATGTTGACAGTTTATGTACAAACATTCCGCTTAACGAGACAATCGACATAGATGTAGACTTGATGTTCGAATACCATCTAGACTTACAGAAAGTGAGCAAGATCCAACTTAAGAACTATTTCATGTTTGCAACTTCGCAATCTCATTTTATGTATGATAATCATTACTATGATCAAGCCGATGGAGCCAACATGGGGTCACCATTAGCAACTGTATTGGCCAATCATTTTACGGGTGTCCATGAACATAAATGGCTACGTTCAATATTCACGTGATTGTGTACTTTACTATAAACGATATTTTGTTAACTTTGCATGTGCAGAATAAGCATGATGCCTTAATGTTATTAGGCACAGGAAGTTCAAATTCGTAATGGAGGAAGATATAACCGAAAGCTTCCCTTTTTAGATGTCTTGTTAGAAGAAATAACAAGCGGTTTCTTTTAAACTAGTGTATTTCGTAAGTCCATACAGGTCACCTAACTGATTTCTATAGTTATGTACCGTTTACGTACAAGCTAGGGTTAATCAAAAGTCTTGTATTTAGAGCCTTTAACGGTCAATCTCCATTAGGCGATCGAGAGCCCTGAGCGGCGCCAGCGACCAGTTCTGACCATGCGCAGACGTTTCTTCTGACTGTTAATTTGGTGATGGAATCTGACAGCTATGAGCGCCGGCGCTCGCCAGCGCTGGCCAAAGAGTTCAAAACGATTGAACTTTTCAAGCGTCCCGCAGCAAATCTTGACGTCATGCTATTCGCCTAACCAATCAACGTGCAGAAAACATCAAAATAATTTTAGGACTGTAGAGGTTTCATCATGGTGTCTGATTTAAATATTACATAGACTACACTTGATGAATGATCGTCCTTGAGGCGTTCTGAGATATCAAAGGGGCTTTAATGTCTTTAATTTCTTGGTCCTGATTAAAACATTCATTACGCAGCCTTCTTTTTCATTGCTATTTCTTCTTCAATAAGGCAAGTGAAATCAAAAGATTTTTCTTCCGTTCCATTGGCGCCAAAACGTGGGCGAACGAGCTCGACGACTGGAGGCGGAGATTGAGCGCTGGAGAGCGCCGAGGTCAAGCGCTCTCAATCTCGACTAATGGAGATTGGCCTTAAGATTAACAATGCGTCATCCGGTTTCAATACAGATCTTAGATTTCTGTAATACTTAAACGAAACCAGTTCACGGCTTCGACGCTTACCAGATATATTAGTAAATTTAAAAGTTGTTTTCTTCGCAGATCTGCACAATAGAGGAACCTGTCAACAGAGGTTCCGATAACAGTAGCAAAAGCAGCATCAATAAACTTTTTGGGTCTGTGTACGTTGGCTTCCTGTAGATGCTTGTGGTCAGACAACTCGAGTTGTGGTGAAGTGAGTAGAAAGGAAGTTCTTTACAATTTTTAGACATTTTAAATACCCATCAGTGGAATTTAAAGTCGTTTCAGGAGCGGTATCAACATCACAAACATTTAAATAACCACTAACTTAAAGTTAGCCAATATATAGGGTAATGTAGGGTAAAAAGTTTTAAATGCTACACACTAACAAGCACGGCTGAAATTAATCCAACTAAAACTTACTCTAGAGGATACTTCTTAAACGTTTGGTACAAATAGCAGGTTTACGTTAGCATTTTAGTTTGAATTTACCAGCTATTATGTTCTCAGGTATTTAAGGAAAGAGTATATCATCAATTTCATTAAGTTGCGTGAATAAGTGAATAACTTTACAATGTCAAAGTATCCAAATCGAGTTTCATGGCGTAAGAAATGTTGCTTCAAAAGTGACGGTATGTTTGGTCGTTCACATCTTCTTCATTTTACTAACGAGTACACTTTCATTACTGTGTCGGGTAGCTTAAAGGCTATAAAAGAAATAGAACGTATTTTTTGATAAAGTGTAAGTAATAATTCCGGTCCGAACACTATATCATAAGTCTAAAGCGATTGTATCAGTGGCCGAGAAGTCATCCCCCTCTCATTTCAATCGACAACGAATATAACATTTCGTAACAAATGGCAATCTCTCAATCAAAGACACCTGATGAGCAGTGGGCCCGACATTGAAACTACCCTAAATAAAACAAAAAAACCACCAAACAGGCTAACTAATAAATAAAGGGCAGCTGGGGCGTCCAAGGGCGACACCCCTCAATTTGTGCTGCTTTTCCCGCTCAAAATCAGAATTTTAGGAATTTTAATCATAGCCTTACAAATAGCATCTTACAGTATAAATGGCAGCCTCTTGATTTTTGGCCCCGGACGTGGACCAAACCCCATTTTGAAATAGTACTGAGTCAAACGTAAAATCATTCAATAAGCTAACGTCATGCCGGCTTTGCTGTCAGATAGGCCTACGGCACGAAACAAAAATGAAGGCCGTAAAAATAAAGTGAAAAAATAGAAATTGTCAGGTGATGACACATTTGACTTTCCTTAATTTTTATGTAAATGCATGGCATGCTTCCTCAGTTATTTGTTTGTCGTTGAAAGCTTTTCGGGCTCTATATTTGTCTCGAAATGGATTGACTGCATCTTCTTTTCAGGCTAGCTGTCAAAATATGTCTTAGGGCCAGTAAAACATACAACCAGCAAAGCATTTAGCATTGCGCTAACTATGAAATAAAAGAGTAGTCTGAGCATCCAGATGAAATGTTCTTCATCAACTGAACCTGGCGAAAAGATCAAGAAAGCATTGCAAACGGTACATGCTACTCGCAGGCAAAAAAAGCCTCTTTCATAAAAATTATAGCGTTTAAGTTAAAACCAGTAGTGTATGAATTAATTTTTTAGTACCCAATGCTAACACTTTTACTATAGTATATAAAAAATCGCTTTACTACTTGCTAAAGTAAATTTGAAAAGTAAAATCGCAAATTGATAAAAAATTTAATACTATAGTAATTTGAAGACATTGACCTAACATGACGAAGTGATCAAAGCCTTGCTTTAGACCTCTGTCGTTGTTTTGTTTTTATAAAGTGATAATATTTCAAATTTAAGCAATTTACATGAACCTGTAAATGTAAACAACCTTTATTGGAAAATGGAAGATGGAAGTTTTACAAATATTTTAATAATGCACGAAATAGAGAAAACATTACGTAGTGAAAAGCTTTTTTCGTCTGACATTCCTCAAAGTACAATCGTCAAAATGGTCGAAATGCATGGAAAGAGTATACCCAACTATATTTTTGAAAGAGCCAATCAGCCAAATGGAATACAGACCTGGCCTTTTTTAACATACGAAAGCAATCGTCCGTGTACACTTTGGCACGGTCTGGGTTCTCAAGCAAGTGGTGCTCTATTGCTTAGCGGTCACATTGCTTAACGGTGTTTTTAGTCTTGGAAACCCGAGGTAGTTGTTTCTTTTCAGGAGTTGATGATTGGCGAATAAAAGATGGAACATACTTCTTAATGCGATCAACCAACCTCAAAGTCGTGCGACCAACATAGTCAGCCTCGCACTGGCATGATAATTGATAAACTAAAGAGCAAGAATTTGTGTAACATACACGAACTTAGTGTTGGTTCATAATGCGCAGATACACATTAAAGAGGTAAGATTGCCCCTCCCCAATTCCCTGAGGATGTTTACACTGAATTGATGAAAGTTGCAACACGTGGTGTTGAATTCAGCTTCAATAATGAAATATACCGGCAACAGAACGGGGTAAGAATGGGAAGTCTCTTGCGTCCGGTATTGGAAAATATCTTCGTTGGCTTCCTTGAACTTCGACTCTTTGATTCCTCCCAAAAGCCCATCGTTTATTTTCTTTATGTTGACAGCACACTTGCGATAATTAAAAGGGAGTCTGAATGTGACGAATTCCTCAGAAACCTAGTCAGCTTATACAAAGCTTTAAAGTTTACCTTTGAGAAGGAACAAAACAAGTCACTACCCTTCCGTGATGTTTTAGTTGAAAATGAGGGTACAAAATTTTGCTCCAGCGTGTGTAGAAATGCCGACATTCTTCGGTCAATACATCTCCAGGAATTCGTTCTGCCCTAAACCACGTAAAGTCAATTATATTAAAACCTTATTTTATCTGGCTCTCATGATTTCCTTCGATAGCAAATTGGGATCGGAGCTCAATTTGCACAAAGTGGACTTTTCTTTCAAATGGCTATCCCGAAGATGTCATTGGCAGCACTATCAAATTGAAACTTTCACACTTCTCCAAAGAAAAACGTTTCGGACCTAAAAATGCCCTGTATACTTAACACTACCGTGGCATGGGAATGTTTCACTTTGATTTGAAAATCAGACCAAAAAGGCCATAGAGAAATGTTTTGGCGCTGTCGCTCCACGTGTAGTTTATACAACTAAAAAAGCTAGTTGTTGTGGACACTGATTGACTCTCAGGCCTCTTCTATCAATGGTTGGTTCTGCTCAACATCAACTGGCAAATGGTTGGCTGAAGTGTTGCAACCAGTGTCCGATATGTACTCCGTAAATTGTGTGAAGGTTTCGTTTATTTTCAGTTAACTAGTACAAGACCTGGCACAGCAAGATACAGATGCATTAATGTGTTCCTTTGACACCAGTGGTCTCTTTACCAATGTTACTTTGAATGAGACCATAAACATTTGTGCAGATGCTTTGTATCAATAACCAGACAATCTGAGACCTAAAATGCAGAGAGTTTTTGTGAACTTATGAATCTCGCTACTCGCTCCGTTTAATTTAATTTCTACAATATTATGTATAAACAGACAGATGGTGTTGCTATGGGTTCACCGTTAGCGCCTGTCTTAGACAACATATTTGCTGGCCATTTTGCAGCTAAATTGTTGAGTGAATTCCATATTGCTACTCTCTGCTACCTCCAGTATGTTGTCTATACGTTTTCTATGTTTAGAGACAAAAAAGACTGCGATCTATTCTTTTATCATCTGAATCGGTCACATCCTTCCCTAAGGTTAACTATCGAATGTGAAGAAAATATCAGTTTACCTTTTCTTGACGTACTAGTAGAGAAATCCTTTTAGGGATTTCTCTCGAAAGTTTATTGTAAACCGACTTTCACTGGGCAATATGTCCGTTTGGAATTTTTTAGCTCTACCAAATACAAGATTAATCTCATCTACAATCTTGTTCATAGAGCTCTTATGACTTACTCACCATGCTACATAGAACAGGAACTATGAAACCTAAGGAATTTGTTTCTTCGTAATGGATAGCCCGATTATATTTTAAACGGTTGCATCAGCAATAAACTTTCAACTTGGTCAGCTGACAATCCCTATGGACCTAAGAAGTGCAGAGTCTATTTAAGGTTTCCGTATATAGGGCAAGTGTCTAGCAAGTTCGAGCCCCAAATTAGTAAAGCTGTTGGTCATTCCAATCAAACAAAATAGTAATGTCAATTATGAATTTTAGATTCCAGTGTAATGCTAGGTATGTTGTATCATGATGACGATGATGGTGAAAATGATGAAGATGGTGGTGATGATGGTGATAATAACGCTGATGATAACGGTGATGATAACGATGATGATAATGGTGATGATAACGGTGATGGTAATGATGATGATTATAATAGCGGGGAATATCATCACTTATCTCTCAAGATAAGCATAAAATATTTTTAGTTAAAAATGGATAAAATTGAATTTTTGAATTTTTCTTGAGTTTATCGTGGCTTTTATGTAACGTAGAATGCTAAAAGCTATAAAGTTATGAAGCAAAATTTTGTGACAAAACTACTAAATCGTCTAACGGAAAACCAGACCGATGAATAAGAGATAAAGTAAACCGAAAAGGATTACTACATATCAGTTTAAAAATATATATCATACCCGAATCCATGCTTAATTGTTTTGCTTTCTTAAGTCCTTCTCGGACTTCTAAGTTTCTTTTGAAAAATGTCAATCGATCTTCCTAATCAACAAAGTGGAGAACTTCACAAGAGGTCCTCAACATATACGGAATACGTGGATTGAAGCATCGTTCTTTTGATACGGTTGTGTTGTTACTTTACCAAGTGTGCTTACGTAGGACTGTCTTTTTACGATCACCAAGTTTTATCGCCTCAACCCTTTTACTTTCCAGCTCCAACAGGCACGTGCCATCCAAAGTAACTTCTGACAATTTTTAGTCGCAGCTGCACACTATTAGCGCTACCTTTTAGAGAATATGTAAAGTTTCTGGTCATGGCGAGATTGAAATTTAACACAAGTACATAATGGTTCGAGGAATCACGTATTTAACAGTAGTACCCTTAAATTATGTTGTAGTCGTTAAGAATCCATGGCCCATTGGGCGTTGTAACATTCAGTCAATGCCCTCAGAAACTCAGTTGACTTTGCTAGAATGCTAATTTCCTAGTTTTGTGACCTGTTAATTATGGAAGTAGTAAGATAACATAGAATGACAGAAATTAAGGTCACCATTTGCGAAAGAGGACTTTTAAACAAATCACGGTCGACGACTTATAAATCAATGTTTATCATCAAGTTTGAGTCCCGGCATATTTTCTATTTCTTTAGTGTCTTTTCACGAACACATTTTTAAGCTAAATACATTTATACTCGATAAATAATTAAGCCATGTTATAATTAAAATTTCTTTTTCATAAATATAAATCTTTAAGAGGTGCGTTTGTTTAAGTCTCTAATGTTAAAATACTTTTCAAGGAATGGGAAATACGATAACTAGGGAACATGGGACGACTCTTTTCTTGTAAGTTTTTCGAGAAGTAATGGCTAAAATTTGATTTGGTTCTAGCACGTCTTTCCAGCTGTGAATTTATTGAAAAACTCCTGAATGAGACTGGAATAGTTGATATAATTTGAAACAGATTAATTATACTAAAAAGGATTGTCTTACGGGTATGCACACGTTTCCAAAAATTAGTAAATTTGTTTGACCGATAACGAGATTATGTGTCGTTTCAAAGACAACAGACACAAGCTACCAGAGGACTATACACGGGTCTTAAACTAAGTCTATACAAATCAGGTTATAGCAATAGAAATCCATAGGAGCCTTCCTTAGATATCCAAATATTAGTCTAGGGATTTAGGTTCATATGACCTCATTCGGCGTAATGCTTTTCAAATATATTTCAGCTTAGACGATGATCGTTCAAAAGACCTTTGATTCTATCTTTCTTCCTTTTCTTTATGAGATCAAAGCGGTACCGAAATTTCAATATATTTGCTAGGTGTGCTATGCTGCTACTTTCTAACCATCATAAGAAAGCGGCAAATCTTCGGCTTGCATTGTTAATTCTCTGTTTAAGGTGGGTGTAACCTTAGTTCTTGAAAATGATGTGCTCGTTTACTGTGGCTTAGTAAGCATCACATATACATACGAATGAAATTTTATAAAAATTTTGCTGAGAACGTTAGAAAATAACAGCAAATCTTATCATGTAAGATCTCTGGCCTTTACGTAAACAACTGCACATCAGTATCTATAACGGGTATTTTGAGTGGGATTTTTAACATTTATGGCACCGTTAAAAATTTCTACTCTTGAAAGCTCTCCTATCCTTGTACTCAAGAAAAATAATACAACTCAGTGTTTAATTACAATATACCCTCTCACTTAAGCCCCCCTCCCCTCTCATACCTCATCCGACCATTTGGGCGTTATAAAAGTACAAATCCAAACCAATTTTGATGCGTTCTCCGGTACAAATTGTTCGCAATACGAATTGGTTAATCTTTATTTCAATTGTATTATCGTAAGGTATGATGTATGAGCAAATCTACCTCTCTTTCTGTAATTCGGGTTTTTCTTGCAGTTAATAACAATAATAATATTGTCATGAAAGAGTATTTGTAAGTTAACAACGTGATTTCCTCTTCCTCCTATTACTAACCCTTGTCCTCTTATGTCCTCTTACTAACAACCAATGAACGACTAACACGCTCAGTCTAGCCACTCCTTGATTCTTCTAAGCCACTAATTTTCTGATATGTTGTCATTAGTTTGTGATTGGTCAATTTTATGTATATGCATGAAAGTAACCTTGTAAACAAAGAGAGTGGCTGAGGGACTGTAGAAGAAGCCACAGTTCCTCTCAATAGATTGAGAAGACTTAAGATACTGTTTCCTGAATGAAGAGTTGCTCTTCCAAGCGCTGGCTGCAACGTCTCTCGTTACAATATATTTCTTTTATAGCGCCTAACACAAATTCCTGTTTCTAAGCGCTTTACAACTGAAAAAATACATTCATTTTGTATACTGAGTAAGAAGTGGCATAAAAATTTCCAGGTGCAATATTCCTAGTAAGATAAATGTGTTTTATGGAGTAAAGAGATCTTACGTGTGATTTGAGACAACCACTGAACACATCATGAAAGCAGACTATAATGGGAGGGTAGCCTACATCCTACCAATATATCATGTGTCAGCCTATAGCATAATAAAAGTATGGACCTGTCAGTGGTATAAATGATCAGTTTACCAGTATGGTGGCTAAAGGTCAGTTTACTAGTATGGTGGCTAAAGGTCTGACTTCTCGCCGGAAAAAAGGACGACGTGACGAGTATACACTACGCTTTTATTATTAAACCATACAACCTCAATAGAAAATTTAGAATACATCTCAGACATCTCAAGAACAATGTTGTTCTTAAGGTCGTTAATGACCCCTACAAACTGTCCCTTGTGCACTTGCCCGTTTGCCAAGGCAGTTTCTAATGTGAAAACCGCCCCGGGCCTACTACCATCCCCCCCCCCCTCCCCCCCCCCCCCCAGCTCCCCGTGCTGGCTTGAGGCATCCAAATTATACATTCATTGTTGATAATCAGGTTGCTGTCAATCTAATTAAATAGTCAAAGAATGGTTTAGATCGGGATGAATTACGTAGCTTTGTATGTGCATCAATGTACTCTTTATCGTATTTGTCACCATCACAATTACAAGACACAAACATATGATTCACTATTATATCTTACAACAAGGTCAGTTGAAAATACATTTCTTCACCTACATAACTTTAATTTACAAACTCCTCTAATGAAAACTTGACTTTGCAGTGAGGTAATAGTTTGCTTTAAATATGTCATACAGCCCGGCTTTTTTACGATTTTCAGCATCTGCATCGACGTGACCAGGGGTTATCTCATAGGATTTTTGTTACAGCAAATATCTTTACACAGTCAGAGGTGCAACTCTTCCACGTTTTGGTATAAAACATTGCGTACACTTGCAAAGTTTAGAAAACAGGGTTTTCAAAGTCTCTTTCATGATTGAACCAATATCTTCCATACGAAATGCGTACACGAACGGGTTTACTGCAGATCCTGTGCTGAATGCTATGGTACAATAATTAAATATCTCCACCCTTGTCTGAAGTGATGGTGCATGACGAGATTTCCAGAAAAATGAATATAGCAGAGCAAACAAAAATGGTATTACAGACACTACTAATATAAACAGAATGATGACTATTGTTCTCAGTGCTCGTCTTTGCACTTGCAGAAAACTAGTCATAACTGTGTTGCCATTTCTGGCATCCTGTGATTCCTGGAGCTCCACTTCTCTCTTCCGAAGACGCACTGCAATCGACATATATTGAAATGCAATAAAAATGGAGCATACAATTGTATATGATGTCGCCGCGACCCTTGAAAGGGATTTGGCGCCCAAAACTACCAGAATGCCTATTATCAGCGGTAGAATCCAAGCAAGTGCTATAAAACTGTAATATAGACTCTTAGACGTGGGTTGCAGTCTTTGATCGTTACTGATTCTTGTAATGAAAATTCGACGTCTGTCATATGTTATAAGAGCCAGCATAGTTAACGTAGCCAGAAACATAACGAGTGTTAATGCAATGCGGCTGTGAGCAAGTATACAATTGCCTCCAGGGGGTCCAAAGGATGTAAGTATCAGAAAAGGAAATTGCAGTGCAATAGCAGTAGCCAAATCGGTCGATGCTAAAGCTGCGATTAGGATGTTACTAGATGTTCGCTGGTTGACTTGAAATACAGCATAGATTGCCAAACTATTTCCAATAACAGCAAATATAACTGGTACTAGACCAATAAAAAATCCAATAAGATCATTTGGAGAAGGTAAAGGTTGGTATGCTGTAATGCATGTCATTCTTAAAACGCTCGAAAGACTTTCCTTCACACTCGTGCTTCATGGTTATTAAGGTATTTGGGTTAATTCAAAAAGGACAGGCTGCCCTCAATTTGGTTTGAACAAAGTCTTCACATTTGACTAAAACTGAACTATTTTGGAACTTTCTTTCGGACCATTGGGCAAGAAAAATGCTGGTATTTCTTGCCAATTGAGAAAGGCCTTTTCTAAGGGACAATAGCAAACGTAACAACACAACAAGTTTAATAGGCACGTCTCAGTAGTCCTATTCCACTCGGCCTTTTTTTACATGGGATTTTGCAAGGAGTAGGAGAGGAGGGCTTTTGGTTTTGGAGCACCCTTTGGAAATGTTGAAACCCTGAGTCCCTAGTCGGTGCATTTTATCAGATTTATTTAATAAAATAGATAGGCATCTGTGTGCATACCAAGAACAATGGTTAGCATACCGTTTCAGAAACGGGGAACAGGGGGGCCAGAGGGGGCCATGGTCCCCCTAAAAGATTTGCCAGATCTCAATTTTTCCGTGACCACTTTATCAGCTTTATCAAATTAAAAAGATTGCAATGGAGATTGTGTGACATTCACAGCAAGAAATGCATATCGACGTGGAACTGCCCTTTCCACACAATGACCAGAGCCACCTTTGTGGAATATGGAAAATCAAATTGAACCGGGCCTTGTCCCTCCCCCCTCCCCCAAAAAACCCACCGTTACCTACATTTGTGTGAAATTTTGCCTTGATGATGATCAAAGTTAAAAACTTTAAACACAAATACTTATGTAAAGTACGTGGTAATAAAATCATAGAACTTCAACTTACGTCAAAGACCCCTAATAAAATACAATGATATCTTCTTTAAAAAGGCCGTGTAAAGAAGAGTTTTTACAGAGATATTTTTAGTTCAATCAGCCCCGTAGTTGCGGGGGGACACTTTCCCGGCTTTTCCCTCGAGTCTTAAATTTATAAGGGCTGTCCCCCCCCCCCCTCGAAGAAAATGCAAAGCCATTATGTCAACCTGTCCGCTGTTAATGACCTCCGGGATACCACAAACTGATGTGCTCTAAAACATAATCTTAATTAAAATCTTGCTCTATGGTATACACTTAAATAACTACATAAACCCACATGTGACTTCTTTTAAATTGACCAATGCCTGCATCTGGCTAATGTCTATGCACCCTCCCTTTTCTTACTGAGTGCCACAAATTACAATTTCATTTGCATTATGTATTGCATAATCTAACAATTTAAACATCCTTAAGAGAATGTGTTCAAGCCCTCGAAGTATGTCTTCTTCTGCTGTAGTGAAAACTGCAAACAAACAAGTGTGAAAATCATTTCAATTGTGTTTTAATTTTGCAATGCGGTGTCGCAGGAAAATAAATTCAGTCATATGAGGGATCGATTAGTCGACGTCGTCGCTGGTTTGATAGAATTATCATCAAGCTACCATAAGACATTTGGAGTGGTTTGTTGTTGTTTCTTACCTTTGCTCTGCACAATCTAAATTATGATGTATGGTGGTACAACTGTTACCATTTCATTGCTGTGAAAAAAGGGACAGAAATTAGTGTCACAAGTATAAAGATATCTGACCTGTTTAAATACTGGAGTAAGAAAAGGGAACTGGAAAATGGCGCTACAAGTTCATACGAGGACTAATAAGATACTGTATCACTATCCAGTAATGGTTAGGTTATATCCTGTATCGACAATAACACTGACGACTTGATGAGTGTTGATGTTGATTTAACTCAGCAGAATGCAGTGTTGGTAGTGATTTTTCCCTTCGCTAGTTTCGCTGCCGTGGATTAACAGTCTTGCCGCTACAATTGCGTAGAAGTCTATATAGGTTATACATCACCACATAACCTATAGATGTTTCATTATTGATCGACAATGACAGCAATCCAAGTGCAGCAAAGGAAGAAGGCAATAAATGTTTGGACTTTTTTTATAAGAAGTCAGAGCCATATCGACCATAAATACCCATGAACCTATTATAGCAAGAAAAAAAACCGCTTTAATTGAGACTGTTATTCTAAGTATAAATTGTTAGAATACAATGAAGACATGGACGCAGTATTTTGTTTTGCGTGTCGGGTGTTTCTTTCAGATCCTTTGGAGAAGACATTTACCCATACTGGATTTGGGGACTGGAAAAAGGCAACTAAATAGCATATGGAAATGATGAAACATAACCAGTCATTAAGCGACGTGAACACTATGAAGAATTGGTTTGCTTATATGGGGGATGATAAAAAATCTACAGTAAGTGCCATTTGCAAAATCCTTTGTGTTAATAAACTCTTCGCAGGTTTCAACGTAACGAGATTTCTTTATGCAAATGATCTTCCATTTCGTGGCACAGATGAATCGAGCCTTGAGGGCGATAGTTGTACCTTCTCACAATTGTTATTCTCGTTGGATCCAAGCTGGGAAAGGGTGCACCAACACTTGCCAAAGAACGCTTAATATGCTTAATATCCAAAATAAAGTTATAGAAATACTTGCATCTTTGGTGAAAGAACGGATCGCAGATGTGATAAACGAAGCTCAGTTATTCACAATCATGGCTGATGGAACGACCGACAAGAACAGGCAGGAAATGCAAGGGCTTGTCATTCGAAATGTACGAAATGGGTTTGTTTCAGAGCATTGTCTTGACATAAAAGGCATTCAGAACAGACCTGCTAAAGGGTTTTTTTAATTTTATAAGGGACACTGGAGAAATTCAACATCTCTGAAGATGGTATTGTCTCCCAATCCTACGATGTTGCCAGTGTTATGTCTGATGATTACACTGGATTACAAAAGCAAACAAGTGGTTTTTACAGGAGGTACATTTGTTATGTTCGCTGTTTTTTGCATAAGATTCACCCAGTCGTTACTAATGTTATGCAAAACATTGTCGAAGTTGAAGAATAATTTAATGTTCTCATTACACTGTACAATTTCTTCAAGAAAAGTGCAGTGCTCGAGTCTTACAATGGCACACCATGGAAAAAATCTCATTGAAAATCGTTGTACAGCTCACTTTGAAAGTACTAGCCACGTCCACCAAAACTATTCCGAACTAATGAACGGACTTTGTGAACGGAATTGCTTCACAGTCCCAAAAATTACAAAGCGATGACAAAGCAATGGCAATTGGACTTTTGATACAAATGAATGGTCGTGAAGAGGATCCGAAATTTCTGTTTATCAACTGTATGTTAGTTGACGTACTAAACGCCGATCAATGCCGCGGTGAGGCCATTACAGTCACCAGAAGAAAATTTATTGCCGCTTTCAGTGTTGGCAACAAGGTCAGGAACAACGTTCAGTCAAAGCGAGATGACACTGAGAGCAAAGAAATGCTCATGAAGATGGTCAAGGAAATCACCGCACCAAATCCAACTCAGATGATGGATGTCGATCGACAAGGA
>JAAAKM020006971.1:120349161-120386608 GCA_010016025.2 Alatinidae sp. Z8VKAUB7J3
AAGAAATGCTCATGAAGATGGTCAAGGAAATCACCGCACCAAATCCAACTCAGATGATGGATGTCGATCGACAAGGAAAAAATTTATACCAGCACATTTTGACAGCTTTTTTCTGACTGAAAAATTACCAAGTACTATCGTACGGTGTCCGAATATTCAAATCTCCCATAAATGTTTGGATTTACTACTTTCCGAGTTTAAACGACGCTTTTCAACACCAAACCCTACACTATGGGAGGCTATGTGTGCCTGGTCACCCTCATCTGATCGTTTTCTGGACTATGAGACCTTGAAACCTCTGTTTGATTATGCCAATACGATCCCTCGTTCGCGTAACTTTTACGCAAAAGAAAAACTGTCAGCGCTTGACCTGGGCGCTAAATGGCAAATCCTTTTCCGTATCTGGAAGGGCAGCGACTGACCTGAACATGAAAATGGTCGAATTGATTTGGTTGAGGTGTCTAGAAAAATTATGAGGAACCACAAAGAAGGAGCACCAATCTTGGTATCTCCAAACAAGATTGCCATTAGGCCTACTGCAGGCTCTACTTCGACTGGAGTTGAATACTTTTTTTCCTCTTTGTCAAGGATAGATTCACCACAACGGCGCTCAGCGAGGACGAAGAGGGAGTGTGACCTGTCATATTTACTATTTAAAAAGCGATGTTTTACTTAAGCAGATAACATTTGAAGACTTTTACTGAAGGTGGGCATCAAAGCCAAGGTTATTATAAAACTTCCAAATGAAATATTAAATTTCATGAATTCCCTTAAGGGCAACATTTGGCAAATTCCCTGGTCATCAAAATGAGCAATATCATACCTTAATTGTGTCCACGTTCTATTTACAAAAAAAATTGAACGAGTCTATTTAGATCCATATTTGGCGTCCAGCAAGACTACAAAGGACACAGAATAGAGGCCTCTCAGATCCCTGTTTCAAATATGGAACCCGTCAGTTCAATAGGTAACAACATCCACAGACATAGAGAGTTAGCTAATCATCCGGCTAACCCTGTTCACAGGTTTGTGGATAGATATTTAAAAATACTATACAACTTAACAACTTAGTATTTGATTTTCTTTTCGCATTTCTGTAAACTGTTGACAACGTCTTGAATCAGACGTTTTAGAATTAAGTCACTTATAGATAAAAAATGTCCTAGTGAACACTGTTTTGTTCCCAAATCTCAAACAGCAACTTAATGCTTATTACTCATTTTAATAATTTTCTACCCGCATTCTTAATTGTTATTTTTCTTTAAGAAAGCAAACCACCCAGTAACTGTAGATACTAACTGTTTTTGACTTGTTGGTGATTAGGGGCGCACTGATAAAAATGTTTTCAAGAATTAAGCTAAATCGTAGTAATAAAAAAATGACTTGAAAGGTTTGAATATAACTGCCTAATTATTAGCAAACCATCTTGGCTGACAACTCTATTATTCATAAATTTTTGTTCCCCAACCTCAAACAGCAACTTAATGCTTATTACTTATTTTAATAATTTTTTACCCGAATCCTTTCCTTGTTATGCTGCACACAGACCTCGTACTATAGACCCGGAGCGTGGCCCGTCGCGATTACGGCCATGTCCCCACAGGTCGCCCCCACGGAACAATGTCACCTCTGTTGCGGTATTTGACGCCGGATCAAAGCTGATCTGTTCCCCCAAAAGACCCGTCCAACTAGCATCAGGGCAGCGATGGGGAGACACGGGGTCATCCAATGAAGGTTTTTCCGCCTCAATGCCTGGTTACCCGATATGCGACCGCGGCGGTCGCCTTTTGTTGCATGCTCGGCGCGGCAGCCCCCGTTTCCCACGCCGGCTCGGTCAACCTGCAGCAAAGCGAACCCGGCCAGTTCGATTTTCTGGATATCACGGCCGTCCCTTCGGATTTCGGGCGGGGAGAGTTTACGTTCGAGATATGGATAAAACCCGATAGTTCCTTTCCCGTCGGGTCGACCAAGCGCGGCTCGGCGGAAAGACGGATCAACTGGACGGAGGCGGATACCAAGCCCTATTCAAGGTTCGGCTGGTGGTGGGAAGGAAACTGGCTGCTGGACGGGCATACCCGCCCAAACGGTTTCGACCGGGGCGCGAACCGCATCGGTACCTTCAGCCTGCAATTCTATGGCGGCGGCCGATTACGCTGGATGTTCGCCGACGGCACCCCAAGCGAGATGCCCCGGGGCAGCGTCTGGACAATCCAGGCCTATCCGGCCGCAACCACCAAATCCCTGCTGGATAGCACCTGGCACCATGTCGCCTGCGTCCGGCGCTGGAAAGAGGATGGCGCCCAGCTCGAGCTTTGGATCGATGGCAATCTGATCGCGACCGAATTCTCCCCAAGGCAAATGGACATGCGCCCCATCTGGTCCAACCTCGCCCACCCCGACGACCCGGACAAACTCGGCGGCTGGGCCATCGGCTCGGAGGTCATGCTGGCCCGGAACTATTTTTTCAGGGAGTATGAAGACTATAAGGGCCTGGTCGACGAAATCAGGTTCTGGAACCTAGCCAAATCGCCCGCCGCCTTGCGCAACAATTGGGCACTGCCCGTGGATGGCACGGAATCCGGATTGGTCGGTTGGTTCGATTTCGAAGAAGCCAATGTAACAACGTATCAAGATAGGCTTAATTCAGAGAACGAGATTATCTTCCACAAATCGAATGCCAACTCGTGGTCATCGGAAACAGCGCCAGTAAAGTGAATGCCGTCCTTGGTTGATTTATAAATTAATATTATGCCCCTTTTGTGATTCGGACTTTCCGAACGCGCACAAAACCGATCACCCGCGCATTCGTAGGTTACACGATCGCACCCCAGTCTCGACCAGATTTACATGCCATCATCGAGACAACGCTGTTGGACCGACCTATATTTCAAAGCGCATAGTGGTTATCGGAAAATTGAAGCCGGTTTCGTAAGTTACCGGTTTGATACATGGCGAAAACGGCTTTTTTTGGCGTAAGCGGGATTTCAGGAGAACGGTGATGGTCTTCTATCACGAAGGCATGCGGGCGTGTCAGGACCAGTATGAAGGACGCGCGGTGGCGGACCGGCTGGAGGAGGTTCGCATGCGGACCACCTTCAATGACGAGGACCGTTCCTTCATTGAGAGTTCCCCCTTCTTTTTCCTGGCAACCGCATCCACCGAAAGCGTGGATTGCTCGTTCAAGGGCGGAGAACCGGGGTTCGTTCGGGTGATTGACGACAACATCGTCACGTGGCCGGACTATGATGGCAACCGCATGTATCGCAGTCTTGGAAACATCTCAAAGGGCCCCCGTGTCGGCCTTTTGTTCATTCGTTTCGATGGCAAACTTTTCAACCAGTCCGCCCGCCTTCGTGTTAACGGGATCGCCGAAATCGACGATTCCCCCGAAGCCCTCGCCACCCAGCCCGGCGCGAAACGAATTATCCGGGTGACGGCAGACCACATATTCCCAAATTGCCCGCGCTACATTCCCGAGCTGGAGCTCAAGCAACCCTCAGTCTATGCCCCCCGTGAAGGCTACATACCTCCGGACCCGGATTGGAAGGCGCAGCCATGGGTCAAGGATATCTTTGACGCGGAATGACGGCGTTAGCGCGGGTCGTGTTGAAGAATGCCTGACATGACGGGACCTAGGCACATCGCCGGCGTTGTCAAAGCTTCACAACGTTAAACCATCGCCCCGTTCGTTGCAGGTCAGGTGGCCCGATCATGGAGGTAGTTTGTGCGTTTGGATACGGAATTCACATAGAAAAAAATACTATGCCCTCGTTATTCCATACCGATCGTCGACACACCCAGTTATCGACCGAGAAATACGCTCAGAAAGGCGGGTGTTGTCTGAACACTCACCCAGTTGTTGAATGCGGGGGTGCACCGGGGTTTTCTGAAATTTCAAACGCAGGCCAAAATGCACGATTGAGCGCATAACGGAGTTTGCTACCCATTCTATCGGCGCGAATTTTCAGCATACGAAGATCATAATTAACAGAGTAGATGAAGTACTCATTTGTCGAATCACTGATTCCGAGCACCCCATAGTAGAGTAGGAAATCGGTTATCTCACCACGAGCTTCCTCTCCAATGTTTGCAGAATTGTATACTGCGTGGAGGTCTTCATTACCGAGTAGAGGGCGAGAATCCATGAAATGATAAAGAAGGTCTCGGGCGACCGGAAACACGTCGGATAATTCGCGGTCTAGTTCTTCGAGTAAATCGGATGAATAAGTTCTAAGGCCTTTCTCGAGGTCGGTTTCTTCTATGCGGGGATGGTTAAAGTTAGTTGCAAACCCACGGCAATGATTGAACGCTTTTAGCAGGTTCCGGGGGCGCATTAGTGTTCGATCAATAAGAAACGCTGACGTTTCTTCGCCAAGATAATGTGATGCACATAACTCATGCCAAATCGTAAAAAAATCGAATCCGTCAAACTTATCCTCTGCTCCAGCCACTAGCCTGAGGCGTAGCAATTCGCGTAGAAGATCTGTGTCATTCCAATCAAGTGTTGCCCTTATTTCTTTCCCGTAATCTGGGCTATTGGCCATGAGATGATCGTATACATCATTTCGGACGAATACTATGCAGTGGAGGGAATGATCCGCCTTGCGCATCTCTCTTTCCACTTTTCTTCCGGCATCTACAAGGCATCGAAGAGTAATCGCATCAATTGAATCTACCCCTCTTGTGCTCCAACCCTTGTCCAGGTTGTCGAACAGCACCCAAACCGAATTCTTATGGTGGAGGTAACTAGAGATTAAGTCTCGCAGCCTTCGAATATGTTGAGTGTAAACAAGTTCAGTAACCTCATTCGAAGTTAGGCGGCGTTCGTCTTCGGTACCATACTGATTCTGATATCGCTCCGCTAAACGTTCACACAAATTCTGGAGGCGCTCTGAAAAATCACCTTCCGTTTTGAACTCTTGGGAACAGTACTCATTGTTAAGCTCAACGTACGCATCGTGAATCTGGTGATTAAACCTGTGTACACGATGATCTTTGTCGAGCAATTTGTATGCAATTTCTAGATAGATAAGATATTCCCAGAACGCCGTAATTAAATGCTGTCGAGCACCTTCTGAGAGGTACTCGAGGATGTCCTCTTTGATGCGGATTAGTTGATAACCCTCAGGTTTTAAATCGACAACGATGTTGCGTTTGTCTGAGCGAATCATATCGCGTAGCCGGATAAATAATGCTGTCTTACCTGATCCTTTGCGGCCTACAACAAGATTTACTTCTCCCCGGTAGGCTCGATCAAACTGGTCTGTATGCAAATAATATGACTCGAGGGTCGGCATCTCATTTTCAGCTCTTGGGTCTCCAATGCTAATAGATTGTAATAATGATGTTCGGTCTATGCCGGTCGGCTGCAACGCGCCTTCGTATTCGACGATCTTCGGGCAAAACTCCGCCACATGCCGAAAGATGTCAGTTGTGTCTTTCCAAATTTTGACGTCATCGCGCACATCGAGTGGAGCATCGTATTGTCCAGGGCAAAGAATGAGTTTTGGCTTACTCATTCCATCAGCCAGTCCGGCGATGAAAAGACAGCGAATGTTATGTACCCTTGCGCTTGATTCCTCTGAATGTTGAAGAGGAATAAAGATTCCATATGATTCTGAAACTTGGCGAATTGCGTCTACAGCCGACAAACGTGTGTCTTCATCGGGCGTAAAACTCCGGTATCTTCCGTATCCAGCCCGTTTTATTCGTGAAACCATGACACCTACATCTGGTCCGCGAATTGGCGGCTCGATAAGGTAGGCTTTAGACTTTTGATTCAATTGATACGAAGTTTGCAACGGTGCTTCTTCAATATGGGCGCTCAACCTTCGGGTAAGGTCTAAAATATCTGCGTACTCATGATAGCCCAGCGTATCGAAAATTCCGACGGCGGTAGCAATGCCTTTATCGCCGTCAAGTGAACCATGGCGAATTAGAAAAACACGCTTGTTGCGTCCTATTGCAAAACCAATCTCGTAAACGACATTGAGGTTTAGATATGTGATGTCCGCAACGATAAAAGGAGAATCGTCGATTTTCTCGAGAATAGGGGAAACCAGGGGAGTTCCAGGTACGTCGTTATACTCCCAAGATTCGAAATGTATCGGTGTAGGCTGAGCATTTACTCGCCTAACGCTTTCAACAATGGTTTCTGCGACGTTTTGGTCGCGTGAAGTATAGGCAACAAACGCTGTTTCCTTTTTGCTCATACATGCTCCCATAACGTTTTGATAGACATCTTAAGATGTTACATCGAATAGAATTTCATTCTAACCAAGAATACGAAATATCAGAAAGTAGCCTGATTCCTAGTTTTGTTCGATCAAATAGTAAGGACATAACGCAAATCAGAACGGATTTTGGTTCGGCGCACATTAGGCGCTGCCGTGAGAACAGAGTTTGGCCTAACCCCATTCCTAAATTTTATGCTAGCCGGTTAAGACTGTGGGGATCGGAAGGGGAGCACGCTCCCCTTGCACATGTTTTCGTTAAATTTGCCCCACAATCAACTGCCCCGCATCAGCCCCGCAAGCTCATCCATCATCATCCCGACACCAGCCGACGCAACTGCATCGGCCGCCGCCAGTCGGGCATCATCCGGTTTGTTTTGGTTCAGCTTCCAGGTGCCGTCGATGGTCTCGATCTCGAGTTTTATGGGCACGATCGCACGCGACAGGTTGGTCAGCATTTTGTCGCTGAGTTTGTCGAGGGTCCAGATGGGTTTGGGGGTCAGGCGGCGCTCGAATTCGTGGGACAGGGCGCGCAGGTGCGGGTGGAGTTCGTCTTTGGGCAGTTTGGTGAGCGAGCCGCGGAGGTGTACCGCGACGTAGTTCCAGGTGGGGACCTGGTCGTCCTGGCCGTACCAGTCGGGGGAGATGTAGCTGTCGGGGCCAGAGACGGCCATCAGGGCCGGTTGCGGGTCGTCCAGCAGTGGGAGGATGGGATTGGCCTTGGCCAGGTGGGCGCGCAGGGTCTGGCCGTCTAGGACGAAGGGAATGTGGGACGCAAGCGGGCCGTCCGGGCCGGCGAGGGTCAGGATGCCGAAGCCGCGATTGGCCGCGAAGGCGAGGTTGTCCGGTTCCGGCGTGGAACGGAACGCTTTGTTCGGGTGCATGGCCGGGTCTTTCCGTCGAATGGGTCGCGCGTGGGCGCGTTCTAATCGAGTGTTTGTCCGATGAACAGGGCCACTAAGGGTGAGGTAGTGGGGACATTTTCGAGGGCGGTGCTTTCCTCTAGAGCGATTTGCGGGGGCACGGCCTTTCGGGTTGGGCCATGCGGTAAGAACGAAACTAGGGGAACGATTTGCAGGGACATGGCCGTAATCGCGGCGGGCCACGCTCCGGGTCTATAGTACGAGGTCTGTGAGCAGCAGCCTCCCTAGGCCATCAAAGGAGCGTGACCATGAGAGAGTATATTGGTTTGGATGTATCCCTGAAAGAAACGCATATCTGTGTCGTTGACGAGACCGGCAGTATTCTTGCCCGGGGTCGAGAAGTGACGCATCCCGAATTGCTTGCGGCCAAGATCAGGAAGCTGGCGCCATCGTTAGAATTGGCAGTGTTGGAGACCGGTGGGCAGTCGAGCTGGCTGCATCAAGCTCTTGAGACGCGCGGCGTACCGGTTGTGATCGTTGATGCGCGCCGGGCGAAGTCCGTGCTGTCGTGTCGCTTGAACAAGACCGATGCGAACGACGCGGAAGGTCTGGCTGACCTGGCTCGGACGGGTTGGTACCGGGAGGTTTCGGCGAAGCGCCCGGAAACGCGGCTTGTCCGGGCGCTACTTCTCGCCCGTCAGCAGCTAACGCGGCAACGCCGCGATATCGAGAACCAGGTGCGCGCCCTGTTGCGGGGCTTCGGGCTTGTGGTCGGCACCGTGTCGCATGCCCGGTTCGAGGGGCGTGTCTGGGCACTTGTGACACGCGAACCGCTGCTGGAGGGCGCGCTTGAACCGCTGTTGATGGTGCGTCGCTCGATCATGGTTCGGGTGAAGGAACTGGAAGGGCGGATCAAGGCCGAATATCCTTCGATCCCCTTGCACATTCAGCCATCAGTCTTCGTCTCTTATCCATTCTATGCTCGTGTCCAGATTTTTTATTTTTATCCATTTTGAACTTTTAGCTACAAGGCTACTTTTCAATATGTCATTGTGAATAGACAAATAGCTATAACTGTGTTACCACGTTTATGAAACGTGTTGAAGATACCCCTTTTATCTTCAACAGGTGTTTCCATTTTCGTGAAATAGGGGAAAGTTCCATGTTCGTAGAAAAATCTTTGCAGCAATCAAAGATTTTTATGCCAATTTTGCAGATATATACTGAACCGGCTGAAGATAAATAATTTTTGTTCGTTTTAAGTTTCAACTTTGCTCTTTACGTTCATAGGAAAGCTTTGTTTTATGTTGTTAATTGGGTAAATAAGCTACAAATAAATGACCAAATTGACAAGTTTACCTACAAAAACTTTAAAAAAAGAAGAAAAAGAACGGAATTGGAATTGGGGCGCCAGAAAATCTTAGGGGTCCAGGCCCCCCTGGAACCACTCTTGGTATATGCCCCCGGAGTATAAACTTAAAAACCCTTGCCCCTGAGCTCTGGAAGATTTTGTTAACCTTGGAGGCACTGCTATATGTTCTCTGAACTTACTTCTGATGGCTGTCTTAAAGAATCTTTCAGATGCGTTTAGGTAAAAGAGGAATTCGGGGAAAAGGATGTTGGTTGGCTTCTATCACTTTTGACTCTTAAAAAGGGAACCAGAACCTTTAGTTTCTAATCAAATGAGCCTCCTCTAAAGTTTATGCGACCACCCCTTCCACAAAAATCTTATATGCCCCGGGGCATGACTTACAACCCTTTCCCCCATGCTCTGGGGTTTTCAATCAACCACGAAGGCTTTATTATATGATCTTTGTACTATTTTGAATATAATGGCTATCTCAAAATTTCTATTTGATACATATTGGGAAAGAGGACCGGGGGGTACTAGTTAGTGTCCGACTCTTAACTCTCAAAAAGGACTTTAGAACTTCTTATTTCCAATCGAGCTAGTCCCCTCACCTCTTCCACAAAAACTTTATATGTTAACAATGGGCAACTAGTATAACTTATAGCCCCTGCCCCTTAGGACTTTGGGGGTGGAGAAAGTTTTCATCCCCAAAGAGTTAATTCCCCATGTCCCAAAGACCTTTCAACCATGTTGAACAAAATGGCGATCTCAAAATTTAGTTTCGATATGTTTGGAGGAATAGTGATCGCGAGGGGGGGCTGATTGCCCTCAAATCACTTTAACTCTAGATGAGGGCTTCAATTTCCAATCGAATGAGCGCCTTTCGAAGATTATATGACAATCCCTTCTCTATGCTGTGCCTTGGTCAGAAGAAAAGATTACATTGTCCTAACATCGTTCTTTGCTTAGGCAGGCTGCTATAATTTTCGCTAATATTGAATTACTAATGGGAATAGTCATTTAACAATTGACGGGTCTTCAAAAGCATTGAAAAATGGAAAAAAAAGTTTTGAATATTAATTGTCAAATAATAAGAGTAAATGTGCTATAAAATTAATAATGAATACTTCATATTCCTGTTGTTAATTTTTCTACATTTTATTTTACAATTTAATTGTTGTACATTTTCCACGAAAAACGAAGAAATAAAAAAAGTTGAAAATAAATATGAACGCCTAAAGAAATAATTTTTTTTAGGTGAAAGTATTGTGAAGCATTTTCAATTAATGTTGATTTTATTTAATTGCCATAGAATTTTTGTCTCTTTTTTTGAAATCATGAGCTTTATTTTCTGTCCTTTCTAGGGTTGTCCTAAAGTGACTAGCAAAACGCTCGAAACTGTGAAGAGATATTGTCCAAAGCTTCGGTACCTAGGTACATCTAGAGATGTCTATATGTCAGATAAACCCAGTTTATGGGATACTCTGCCGTTACTGAAGTTGGCTTCCGACTTTGATGATGATGACGATTCCTCGGATTATGATTCCTAAGATTACTGTAATATTATTACTCTGACGATGAAGATTACTTCAATATTTTTTTCTCGTGATTTTTTGTTGTCCATTAGCACAGTCTCGCAAGCTATGCTTTTGCTGTGCTATCAGTACGATATTTCATTGTTTTGATAATAAAAGTTGTTCTACTACTACTAATCAATAACCTGTATTATTTGTACTATAATCATTGTAACTTTAGCAGTGAAGGTAGTTTTTAGTTTAACGGTCTTTCAAGCTGAGACTGTCTTATTTGATTTTTATTCAACAATAAGTTGTGGCTGATCGTTTTATATAACTATCTTCTAAATTAATGTATGTTGTCCTTTTTTGTTTACATCACTACAAAAGAAAGTTCTGAATACGAGTAAATTGTTCGAATCATCAAAACTTTCTATAGTTTCCTGAAAAACCAAATAGAATTAAGATGCCTTAAGAAGCTACATAGGAAGCATTTTAATATAGAAAAAAAAATCGAAACTCATCTCCTACAATCTGAACAAAAAAATTGTTCAATAGCAGCCTTGCAGACAAAGGGTTTCCTGTGGTTGGTGTTGCCTGAAAAAATTTATTCTAGTGCCCCTTCCTGACTCAAGTATAAAGCAAAATTAAAGACAAAAATTTGATCAAAATGGGTAATCCTCTAGCCCCTCAAGTCACGGTGCACGGAGCAAATGTCCAGGTTTCCCCTCCCTCCACTTTTTGAACTGCTTGCAGATTATTCAAAATTACGAGTTACTGGAATAGTATCAGGGTGTATCAAATATATGTCAGTTTAGGAAATAATTTGTCAAATGGAAGACAACCATAAGTATATAAATGAATACCAAAATAAATGAATAAATTCTTATAAATAACTGACCGACTCTCAAGACTTGCACCAAAAAGAGTACAGCTGAAGCCCCTCGTGCCTTCTAAACTGAACATAATTTGCACTTTACTGAAAACAATTTCAAGTCATGTGTTTAATTTCTCATAATATAGAAAATAGACTCAATCATAACCGACATTTCTTAAAAATCAGATTTAGATCATCAGTTAACTTATGCACCAATCCCTAAACAAGCCACAGGGGAAGTCAACTCTTCCTCTTCGTTTTGCTCGTTTATAGTTTCTGCTCCAGTTTTATTGTTGTTCCTCTTCGTTTTGGGTCTTATTTATTTGGTCATAATGATTTATGGCAGTTTTAAGCTTGAAAAATTATTTGACTATTTCTGCTCATCATCGGGTGAATTTAGTTCTTTAATTTTCTCTGAAAAAATTTGTGTTATGGATTTCAAAATTAACAAGTTTTGGTAATGGAGACTTTTTCTTTTTTCAAATGATATTTTAAATCTTCTCGGTTTTTTCTATAAGAATCCGAATTTTTGCCTGCTATATTTGTGACTGACGAAAATTAAAAAAAAATGCTAAAATAATAAATAAAAAATAAATAAATAAAAATAATAATAAATAAAAAATAATAAAATGCTAAAATAAAATAATAAATGCTAAAAAATTTCTAATAATATATGCCCAATAGAAAATCTGGATGACTTATTTGACTTAAGTCCCATCCGGCCTTGGTGGTCGTCTCAGGGCCTCTCCTCACAAGCGAATGTATTTGTAACCTATACTGCTCTCTGTTTTTTGCCAATCTGAGAAGACCAGGGAGGTTGCAGACGGAGAAGTTGTCCTTCCAGCGCTTTGGAGGGCGAGAACCATGGATGAGACCTTCGAAGGCAATTATCGGTAGTTGATCGTTGTACATGCGCTGGACGTGGCCAAGCCACCTGAATTGTTGGACACAGACCCTGTTCAGGATGGGAGTGTTATACTGCAGTCTTTTGAGAAGGTCGGCATTTGAGACTCGATCTATGTATGTTATGCCAGCGATTCGACGCAGCAGCTATGTCTCAAACGCGGCGAGTCTTCTGGAGTCATGTATTCTGACTGTCCATCTTTCACAACCGTAGTTAGCTATAGGAATGATGATGGAGCTGAATAGTTTAAGTTTTAGCTTCACGGAGATTCGATTTTGCTTCCATATTGGCGTCAGAGCTTTGAAGTTGGTCCTGCCCAGAGCGAGGCGTCTTTTCATGTCCACTGAGTGATTATTGTCTTTCGTGATCTGGCTCCCCAGATATATGAAGCTGTCTATCCATTCTATTTCCGCTCCATTAAGCTTTATTTTTGGTAGGGATGGGTTATTGAACCTCGACACGCGCATGAATTTCGTTATATTCTCGTTAATTTTCATTCCGAAGGTTCATGTAAATACTTCCAGGTTGTCTGCTTTGGTTTGGAGTTCAGCGACGGATCCAGCGAGCATGACGATGTCATATGCGTATACCAGCTTATCGATTACGATCCCTTCTATCATTGCCCCATTGGTTGCTTCAACATGCGACATTACACAATGGAGGAAGAGATTAAACATGTGAGGTGAGAGGATGCATCCTTGCAAAACACCAACAGAAGTTTGAAATTCTTCGGTCGTTCCCTCAACTGTTTGTACTTGGCTTCTGAACCGCTCATACATGTTACGAATAAGTGATACCATATTTGACGGGATGCCGTAATGCAGTAGTGTATTCCAAAGGCCATATCTCCAAATTAAGTCGAAAGCTTGTTTGAAGTCAACGAACAATTGAGTCAAGTCAATTGAAATCAATGATAGAGGTCCTGACCGTATCCAAGGCATTTTTCCATTGCTTGACGGATGATAAAAATCTGGTCTATCGTCGAGCGGTTCGCTCAGAAACCCGCCTGATTCTACGGGATGACGTGACTGGTTAATGCCTTTATTCTGTCTAGTAGTATCTTGGTCAACACTTGGCAGGTTGGCTTGTCAGGCTGATTGGACGGTAATTGTCACATTCGGCTTTGGACCCTTTCTTATGCAGAGGGATTATAGTAGCGGAATACCATGTTTTCGGGAAATATTCCTTGTGGCAGGCAGTTGCGGTAATTCTGTGGTAGAGGTCTGTTACGACTTCTGACTTGATTTTCAGGAGTTCTGCCTACAATCCATCTGGTCCAGGTGATTTATTTGATTTGAGTGACTTCAAGGCAGCTTTATCTTTGCTTCTGGGTGGTGGTGGGCTTGGTTTCAATAGGGAGATGATTAAATTCCTAAAAACGGCAGGGTTAGGATTGATTGGGGGGTTTAACTTTTCATGATAATGTTGTTTCCATCTCTCTCTTATTCCTGTTGTGTTGTTGATGGGAGTCCCGTCTTTATTCAGGAGTACATTTGTTAGTGTAGTTTTGTGCCTCGATTTTTAGTAGTTTCTCGAGCTTTAGTATTCTTTTGTACACGGCATGGGTATAGCCTAACCCGAAGTCGAGTTCGCCTTGGTCACATTTGTCATGAATGTATGAGGTTAGAGCGCGTGTGATCTTCTTTTCTGTTAGTCGCTTAAGATGCTTATAAATGTCTCTGCTTTCTGGGTCTTGCCTATTAGCGACAGCACGCTTGTCTTTACACAGTTGAATGATCTCATCGGTGATCCATGGCTTTTCGGAGCCATTAGTTCTTCCAAGGACTGTCTCGGCTGTCTGTATGAAGATCTCGGTGCTCTTGTCGACTAGGGCGTCTAAATCTATTTCCTCTGGATTCATTGAAGAATTCTCTAAGAGGGTTTTGAGAGCCAAATCGAGATTCATCCGGTAACGGTTGCGAGTTGACTCGTCTTTCAGAATCTCAGTACGAAATCTCTGGACTTTTTTCTGGAGTTTTGTTGCCAACTTCAGACGAAGGCGGATAAATGCCGTTACCAGTGTGTGATCGCAGTCAAAGTCTCCTCTTACAAGAGCGACTGTGTCTAGCATGCTGGTTTTTCAGCGTTTCGGGACGAGCATATGATCGATTCAGTTTTTTGGTGGTTCCATCAGGTGATCTCCACGTGACTTTTCGTCACTCTCTGCGTTTAAAAAGAGTGTTGGCCACCACCAGCTTGTTGTCCCGGCTGTATTCTGGAAGACACTCTTCTCTTCTGATTCTAGTACCATTTCAAAATTTTCCCATGACGTCCCCATTACTGTCGGAATTCGAGCCTATAACTGCATTAAAGTCTCCAATAATGAGAATTTTGTCTTCTTTTGGAATAGAGTCTGTGAGACTCTGGAGTTGGCTGCAAAATTCCTCTGAGTCTTCATCGCTACGAGAAGAATCCGGCACGTAAGCCTGGATGATGCTCAGGTTTGCAGTCGAGCCTTTGAGCCGGATGGCAATGATACGTTCGGAGACTGGAGTTGTAGGAATAAGTGATTTCCTTGCTTTCTTCGAAAGAATAAATCCTACTCCCTGGCGATGAATTTCATTGTTACGACCTTAGAAAAGTACAGTTGAGTCCCCAATCCTTTCAATACTGGTTACTAGAAGATGGGTTTCTGACAGACCAATGATGTCTTATTTATACCTGTTGATTTATCTTACAAGTTATATCCCCCTTTCCTCTCTTTGCCAGGGTCCTTACATTCAGAGTTCCTATTGCCAATGTTGCCTATGGGGTAAAACTGATCTTCGCGGCAGCCTACATCCTTCTCAATCTGACGGCGGATATATTGTCTATCATCTCCAACCCACGTCTGAGGCATCCAAAATGAGTTTTTTGATGTGGGTCATTACGATCGCGATCGTCATCTTCGCGGGCGGCTGGATCTTCCGTAAAGCCGGTCAGTTGGCCACCGGCAACACGCCGTATTTCCGGGACATGCCCTATGGCGTTGCGGTGGGGTACATCACGGCAGGGCTCGCCTTGCTTTGGGTGGTCTCCACTTACGTCGCATCGATGGGCGCAGAGGGGCCAGAGGCAAATCAGTACTTCTTCTTCCGCCTCGCTATCCACTTCCTGATCCTTTCAGCTTTGGCTGCTTATGTGTTCCGCCTCTTGGGACGCACGATTGGCACGGATGGTTCGCGCAAACTGTTCCGGCAAATGCCACTGACTGCCTCTTTCGGCGTGCTGACGATCCTCATCTATGCGCTGGTGGCGATCTTCGCCGGAGCGATTGCCCCTTACGGCCAAGAAGAGATTCTCGGAGCAGCCAATGTCGTCGCGGGGGGTGATCCCGCAACGGGGGGTGATCCGGAATTCCCACTTGGCACAGATCAGATCGGTCGCGATATCCTCAGCCGTCTCATCTATGGCGCACAGAATACGGTTGGTATTGCTTTTGCCACGACCTGTCTGGCCTTCTTCATCGGTTCATCGCTCGGCTTTCTCGCCGCGACGTTGGGCGGCTGGCTCGACCAGCTTCTGAGCCGCGGCGTGGACTCACTGATGGCAATCCCGGCGCTGATCTTCTCGCTGCTTCTGATGACCATCGCCGCGGTTTGGGCCAACAAGTTCGGCGTACCGCTGACCATCTTCATGGTGGTGATCATCGCGGTGATCGACGCCACGCGGGTCTTCCGTCTGGCACGCGCAGTTGGCACCTCAATCGTCGTCATGGATTACATCGAAGCCGCAAAGCTGCGCGGCGAAGGGCTGGGCTATCTTATCTTCCGGGAAATCCTTCCCAATGCCACGGCACCGCTACTGGCCGAGTTCGGCCTGCGCTTCTGCTTTGTGTTCCTGACCATCGCGTCGCTCAGCTTCCTCGGCGTCGGCATCCAACCGCCTCTGGCCGACTGGGGCACGATGGTGCGTGACCTCGCGCAGTTCATCAACTTCGCACAATTCGCACCGCAGGTGGCGCTGACACCGCTGCTCGCCGCGGGTGCCATCGCGCTTCTGACCGTCGCCGTGAACTTCGTGGTCGACTGGATGCTGCACAAATCTTCGGGACTGAAAGAATGAGCGAACAACTGGTCAAAATTCGTGGTCTCAAAATTGAAGGCCGCTCTGATGAGACGTGGAACCCGATTATCAACGGCGTCGATCTGGACCTGAACAAGGGTGAGGTTTTGGGGCTTATCGGCGAATCTGGCGCGGGCAAATCGACCATCGGCCTCGCTGCCATGGGGTTCTGCCGGGATGGTGTGCGAATCTCGGAAGGATCGGTTGAGTTTGACGGTATCGACCTGATCAAAGCTTCCGCCGCAGTAAAACGCAGTCTTCTTGGCAAGCGCATCGCCTATGTCGCGCAATCCGCCGCCGCGAGCTTCAACCCGGCGCATAAGCTGATCGATCAACACACTGAGGCGCCTACGCAGCACAAGGTGTCCAGCCGCAGCGAAAGCGAGCAGGATGGCATCGAGCTTTATGAGCGTTTGCGTCTTCCGAACCCGGGCGAGATCGGCTTTCGCTACCCGCACCAGGTGTCCGGTGGCCAGCTTCAACGGGCCATGACCGCGATGGCGATGGCCTGTCGACCCGATCTGATCATTTTCGACGAACCGACGACCGCGCTTGATGTGACTACTCAGATCGAAGTGCTCGCCGCGATCCGAGATATCGTCGAGCAGTTCGATACGGCGGCGATCTACATCACCCATGACCTCGCGGTTGTGGCGCAGATGGCCGACAAGATCAAAGTTCTGCTGAAAGGCGATGAGGTCGAAGAGGCCGACACCCGCACGATGCTCGCGAACCCGACGCAGGAATATACCAAATCCCTTTGGGCCGTGCGCAGCTTTGAGCGTCCGAAAAAACCTGCTGTTGCGCCGAATGCGACGCCTGTGGTCTCCGTCTGCGGCGTGACGGCGGCCTATGGCACTGTCGATGTCCTGCATGATGTCAGTTTCGACATGCATGAGGGTCGTACCGTCGCGGTGGTGGGCGAATCCGGCTCCGGTAAATCCACAACCGCACGCTGTATCACCGGTCTTTTGCCGCCGCGTATCGGGCATATCGAGTTTGATGGCGTTCAGATGCCGCTCGACTATCGCAAGCGCGACAAGGTGCAACTGCGTCAGGCCCAGATGATCTACCAGATGGCCGATACGGCGCTTAATCCGCGCAAATCCATCGGGGAAATCATCGGACGACCCGTCGAGTTTTATACGGGATTGAAAGGCGCGCAGAAACGCAAGCGCGTCGAAGAGCTTCTGGCCGAGATCGAACTTGAACCGACCCAATATATCGACCGCCTTCCCTCGGAGCTGTCCGGCGGGCAGAAACAGCGGATTGGTATCGCGCGAGCACTTGCGGCGGAACCGAAATTCATCATCTGCGACGAGGTCACATCAGCTCTCGACCAGCTTGTCGCGGAAGGTATCCTGAAACTGCTCGCCAAGCTGCAAGATGAGCTAGGCTTGTCCTATATGTTCATCACCCATGATCTGGCGACAGTGAAGGCCATCGCGGATGAGGTGGTGGTGATGAAAGACGGCAGGGTTGTGGAGCAAGGCGAGAAAGAAGACATGTTCAAGCCGCCGCATCACCCCTATACCGACCTTCTGCTCAGCTCCGTTCCCGAGATGGACCCCGATTGGCTGTCCAATCTGCTCGAAGAACGTGGAGTTGATAACATCGGCGATGCCGCCGTTGGTAAGATGTAATCCGAATCACTTCGGCCTCACCTGATGCCGAAGTCTCAAACAGGCGGTAGGATGCCGCTCAAAATTTACTAACTGGGAGAATATCGAATGACACAAATCAGTAGACGCGGACTATTGAAGACCGGCGTAGCCGCCAGTGTTCTTGCCGCAACGGGCCTTCCTGCCCGCGCAGCGCCCAAGAAGGGCGGAACGCTTCGGGTCGGACTTCAAGGTGCGAACACATCCGACACCTGGGATGGTCGGACGCATTCCGACATCTTCATGATTGCAGCCGCACATGGCACGGTTTTTGACTGTCTGACGGAGGTTGGTGCAGACGGCACCCTGCAAGGCGAACTTGCCGAGAGTTGGGAGGCCTCTGCGGATGCCAAAACCTAGACCTTCAATCTGCGCAAGGGCGTGACCTTCCACAACGGCAAGGCATTCGGCGCTGACGATGTGATCGAATCCCTGCAGATGCACACCGCCGAAGGTGCGAAATCTGCCGCGAAACCCATCGTCTCGACAATCTCTGAGATGAAGAAGCTGGGCGACCATCAGGTGCAGTTCACACTCGCCTCAGGCAATGCGGACTTCCCGTTCCTGCTGTCGGATTATCACATCCTGATGTTCCCGGCCGGGCAGATCGAAGAAGGCATCGAGAAGGGCATCGGCACTGGCCTCTACAAGGTCGAAAGCTTCGATCCCGGCGTGCGCCTCGTCGTGAGCCGCGTGGACAGCCACTACAAGGATGGCAAGGCTGGCTGGTTCGACTCGATCGAATATATCGCGATCAACGACAACTCCGCCCGGATGAACGCGCTGATGACCGGTCAGGTCGATGCCGTGAACCGCGTCGATTTCAAAATCGAAGCGCTGATGAAGGCCAACCCGAACGTGGCCATTCAGGAAGTCACCGGCAACCAGCACTACACCTTCCCGATGCTGGTCGCTTCCGAACCGTTCAGCGACGTCAATGTCCGTCGCGCTCTGAAGCACGGCATCAACCGTCAGGAGATGGTCGACAAGATCCTTCAAGGTCACGGACAGGTCGGCAACGACCACCCGATTGGCCCTGCCAACCAGTATTTCCATTCGGAGCTGGAGCAGAACGAATACGATCTCGACAAGGCCAAGTTCTATATGAAAGAGGCCGGTGTTGACTCGATCAACGTCGCGCTTTCCGCCTCCGATGCGGCCTTCACCGGTGCTGTCGATGCGGCTCAGCTTTATCAGGCTTCCGCCAGCGGCGCGGGCATCAATATCGAAGTCGTTCAGGAGCCATCCGACGGCTACTGGTCCACTGTCTGGCTGAAGAAGCCATGGTGCGCTTGCTACTGGTCGGGCCGTGCGACGGAAGACTGGATGTTCGCGACCGCCTACGAGACCGGTGTACCTTGGAACGATACCGGTTGGGAAAACGCCCGCTTCCAGGAGCTTCTGCAAATGGGCCGTCCGGAGCTTGATCCGACCAAACGCCGCGACATCTATCATGAGATGCAGGCGATCATGTCAGCCGAAGGCGCGACGGTCATTCCGATGTACGCCAACTACGTGCAGGCGCTGAATACCAAGATCGCTACGCCGGATACGATCGGCAACCTCTGGCAAATGGACAACGCCAGAATGGCCGAGCGTTGGTGGTTCGCGTAAGCGACCTAAATCGAGAATTGAGAAAGCCCCGCCTTGTGCGGGGCTTTTTTCTGTTATGCTACTCTGAAACCGGGAGAAGATAACATGACGGATGCACCCAAAATTGAAACCCGCGAAGACGGACCGCTGATCCTGAAACATGCGGTCTCGATGCAGAACTCAGATGGCACAGAGATCGAGGTCAAAGAAGTCATGGCGCTCTGTCGCTGTGGGAAATCCGGCAACAAACCGTTCTGTGACGGCTCTCACTCCGCAGCAGGATTCACCAGTCAGAATGAGCAGGAGGCCTCCGGCCCGGATCGCGAATTCACCTATGAAGGCGACCCGGTTTCCATCGTCTACAATCCGCGCCTCTGTTCACATGCGGCCGAATGCGTGGGCCTGTCACCAGCCGCCTTTGATCCCACCCGCAAACCCTGGTGCAAACCGGAAGAGGCGGAGGCCTCTGTTCTGGAAGAGATTGTCAAAGCCTGCCCGTCCGGCGCTTTGCGTGCACAACGTGCCGAGCGTGTTGACCACATGCTGGCGGATCGCCCGACCGCCGTCGTGCAGAAGAATGGTCCGTATTGGATGACAGGGGTCGATATTGACGGAGAATTGCCCGGTGCGGGCGGCACGAAGGAGAAATATGTGCTCTGTCGTTGCGGCTTGTCCGGCAACAAACCCTATTGCGATGGCACGCACCACGATCAGAACTGGTCGGACACCGAGTAAGAAAAAGCCCCGCCATTTGGCGGGGCTTTTGGTTCAGGCGGCGCTTGGCATGCCTGCTTCTTCGAGACGCTTCTTGTAGGTGCGCATCATCACAAGATACATCACCGAAACGCCGCATAGAAAACCGGCACCACCGGCACCCAAAATAAACGCGAGAGTCATCATTTTCCCTTCCCATCTACGTTAATCCAGATGGTGGTTAATCGGGGAGTAGGGCAAGATTGTGGTGAAAAAAGAAAACTTTATGCCTGAGGAGCGGGTTCCCAGAGCTCGATTGTGTTGCCTTCCGGATCAAAAAGATGGGCAAACCGCCCGATGCCTTCCATCTCTTCTGTATGCACGATCTCGATCCCGGCACCAGTCAGCCGCGTTACCATGCCATCAAGATCATCGACCCTGAAATTCACCATGAACTGGTTGGATTTCGGCCCGAAATAGTCGGTGTCCTCCTGAAACGGCGCGAACACCGTCGGTCCCGCTTCCTGCATCCATGGCATCTCCTCCGCAGTGGTCGGTGTCGGATTGATCCCGAGATGGGTGTGATACCACGTCGCGAGCACATCCGTGTGCTTCGCACGGAAGAATATTCCACCTATTCCTGTGACTTTGGGCACGAGATTCTCCTTTTGCCAAAGGATATCACAGGGCACAGCACTTGAAGACTCGCCTCTCGGCGTGATAAATGTTCTTAAATTGTTCTGGAGCAGAAATTGACAAAAACAACAGAAACGCCCGTTTCACTCATAGAAGACGAAGAAACAGGTGATCGGTTTCTTGTGTATTCAGCGAACGATGGTCTGGAGCTTGACGTTCAGTATGCAGGTGAGACGCTTTGGATGACCCAAGCGCAGATAGCTCAACTTTTCGGAAGAGATCGCTCTGTCATATCAAAACACATCGCAAGCATATTTGAGGAAGAGGAATTGGAAGAATTGAGCAATGTGCAAAAAATGCACATTGCTACATCGACAAAGCCTGTTTCGACATATTCACTCGATCTCGTTATATCGGTGGGTTACCGAGTTTCGTCCAAACAAGCCACGTTGTTTCGTAAATGGGCTACTCAAACACTCGTTCAATTTGCAACCAAGGGATTTGTCGTTGACTCGAAGCGACTGAAAAACCCTGATCAAGCAGATAGAGTTCGTGAACTCCGCGAAATCATCCGCGACATCCGGTCAGACGAAGCGAATGTTTATCGGGAGCTATCGTACCCAGAGGGCGATATTGACCATATTGTGAAACGCAAGGTAAAGCTATATTCGGTTGTCGTTGCTCGCCAAGTGAGTATTCTTTAAGTAAGTAAGTGAGTGATCTTGAAAAGCGTTTCGTACCCAGAGGGCGATATTGACCATATTGTGAAACGCAAGGTACAGATTATATTCATTAAAAGAACACCTTGATCAACTTTTTCAGTTTCCGTTCGCGGTAAACGAGGACAGCGCAAGCTGCTGGGTATAGAAAATTTGTGCCCACCACAATGTTATCGTTTACCTTAATACACAAAATTAACGTTGAACATTAATTAACATTTTTGGAATAAAGAACGTTAATCAAATCCACGTTAATTAGATGCTGACGTTAATTTTTGAAACATTAATTTCAATGTAGCGCTAATTTTTGAAACGTCAATTTGTGCCAAAATTGTATACAAATATGGACCCCTGTAAAATTTTCCTTGGTGGCAATATGTTGAAATTTAAAAAGGAAACATTTGTTCATTTTGCAGGGTTTATAGAATTTGTTCATAAATTTGAGACTCTTTGTTTTACAAGTATACCACAATACCACAGCTATTTTCATAGTGCACAGTACGTTAAGACCCCAAAGGTGTGACTATTCAAAATAAGTTTCAAGTGTTTCAAATGGAATTTGTGAAGTGGATATTCATCTCAATTGCCCGTAATCCCCGAAGGGGGCGGCAAACTATCTCCCTTCACAAAATTTGGAGACCAGTTTAGCCGCTACGCTACGCTCAATTCGACTATGCAGTAGAATGCCGATTTTTAACATTTGTTTCTTTTGTCATTTTATCTCGATGAATTTACAAAAGAATTAACATTTGTGTTGTGACCACGTTTATTTGCCTCTTGTGTGTCCGTAATTAACAAAAATGTAATTGCAGATCTAGAACACCAAACGCTTTACTGTGCAACAATGACATAAATTTATGTAGTCATCATTCAATTACAAGGCTTCAAAAGGAAATGAGGAAAACCCAATGTGACATCGCTCCTTTATCAGAAACAAACGATGAAACAAATTGTTATTCATTTTTACCACAGAAAAAGGGGAGAATGGGAAAGGCACACTCGACGCTTCCGTGGTCAATAGTTTTTCTTTGGTATAGTGCAGGAACTTCAAAAACAAAACTTGTGGTCCTAACCCCGGCCCTTCACAAAAGTAATTATAACGCCATCATTCCAGGTTTTTAGCTAATGAAAGTAATTCTACTTGTGTCTAGGAATTCCAAAGGCGATAAACTGCCATGGATATCATTTTAGTAGTATCCAGTTTCATTTATACGACTTCAGACATATTTAGCCGCCTTCTCCTATATTAAGCTGTTCAAAATTCCGCCAATATTACGGTTAGGCCTTAAACAGCTATGCTTTTTTCCTCTGTATGTGTAATTACTTATTTTGTCAATACTTCTTTTGTAATTATAGGAGTGTACAGAAGTTGCACTGAAGCTCTCCTGATGAACAATTGTGAAAACAAGTTGTACAGCATAAAACCTGGTAACACGGAGTATTTGGTCATGTGCAAAATAACAGGTTCAGTCGTCACCACTGAATTTCATCATGACAGCATGCTAACCCAAAACTCCATTACAAGAAACGTTTACGAAAATTCATTTGATTATACAATTCATGGCGGAAAAAGTAAAGTGGCTACTTATATTGCAAGTCATGGCAATGGGCTCTGTAAACAGTGCTTCACAATAACCTGCATCCACGCTGCTTTTAATTTGTGGGTTTTTCGATACCTCTGGCTGTATAACAAGGATGGTAATGCATACACTACGATTGGTGGTACTTCAGCCGACAAACGGTGCTCATGTTCAAAAACATTCACATGTAACCAGAACAATAGAGCCTGTAATTGCGATGCCAATATCAACACTCCATATACTGATGATGGATGTATGTTAAACAATCTACCGATAACCAAACTAAAGAGTACAGACGTTGATGACTCCGGTGAAAGACTTTCATTTATAATTGGTGCGGTGCAATGCACAACTTATTTAAAATGTAAGTTACCTTTCCAATTTGCATTTATTGTCGTGAATTTTTCTGGAAAAATGATGGAGAAGAAATAGTTTTAGTTATTTTTCTTGGTTTTGTCGTAATGATGACGGTGAGTACCCGCCACTTAGCAGCAACTTAATTTATTGCAAGTAAAGTTTTAGCCAGTCCGTCCATCAGCGTCTCAAAACTAGTCGCCATGACGCTAAAAATAGCGGCGGTATTATTACAAAGCTACCAGAATCAAGCTAGTTATTGAAGGTCATAAGCGTAACTGGGAGTAACGTATTTAGACGGGGCAACGCGAAATTTCCAGGTAGCCCCTTTGATTGCAGGTATTCTAGTAATTAGGACAGCCAGTTTCTTTGTAGGAATGTGTATTGATACGCCTGTATTAAAAATGTTTATGTGGAGACTCATCTAAAAATCCTTTACTCTCCCACTCATCATATTTACAGGGACTGTATCGTTAAATCATAAACTAACATGAGAGATCATAGAAGCTGACGTAGACTTTCATTCTTGTTGGTATGTAGTGCTTACATGCAGAGAATTCCAGAGGTCAACTAGAGGTGAGGCGCGCACGTTCACTGGTATCGCTGTGAGAGACAGACCATATTTTTGGGTCGCCCATGTTTGATCAGGGGACCTGCGTTGCAGACCCAAACAATCCTCTTTGTTTTGGCCTGCAAATGAAACAGTGAAATGCTGTCCAAGCTTCACAAGATGCCTGTAGACTACTACTATGCCACTAAACAAAGAACAGGTCATGTGATTGTACCAGAGTCGGTCAATCAATACGTTGTCATCTGCAAGCACCCGTCATCCTGTCATGTACGAGTCCTTCACCATCGAATATAAGACGTAAAGTTGTAAACACAATAACGTCCAAGCTTCGTGACTGTGGCAGCCTTTACAATGTTTTGCTGTCGAATTCGCAGACCGCTGCAAAGAAGTTGTTTAGTTATGCAAGAAAGACTAGATCAGGGGAAACGCTTGTGCTTAATTGGCTGCCTATGGTCGCAAAGCAGCTCAAACTACCCTGATTTGGAATCAGATTGTTCCTTCTTTTAAAGAGATTGCCAGCTACGGCTATAAAAGTCTGCTTTTCAGAAGCAATTGGTCCTGAGACGAAAGAGACCTACCTTTTGCCTCTACTCCTGTTAATAGAAACATGTTCGCCACGTTAAGGTCAAGAGCTGGACTTGATTGTCAGAGGCAGTGACTATCCTTGTAGCATGCCCGGCAATGAAAACCTTTAAGCCAAAAATAACTGATCTAGCAAAGGTCCCACAAGTTTGGAAGTTAACTTGTGGAAGAGGAGAATGGTCCCCGTAAAAAATCTTGACCAAACAGCACTGAGAGCGGGAGACGACAAATCTGGTATGAATGGTATGAATGGTATGAATGATGGCGTCAAGTTTGAGTTTAACAAGTCTGTACTGCCCCGTTTGCAGATGGTCAGGCGGTGGTCTGGATGAAGAAAATGGTCTTTGGAACATAACCGGCTTACCTGTGGTAGTAAAGGATTATTGCACAAATATTAATGTAGATATGACAACTTCATGTAAATTTGCAAAATTGGAGTAAAACCACTATCTTAACCAATGGAAAAAATATAGATCAGGTTCTAGATTCAGGTACCTAAACATTAACCTCATTGAAGATGATTATTGTGAGGCTGCATAAGGGTTAGAGAAGCAATGATAGGGGCAGCATTTTTAAGTTAGAGAGTGCTGATGACGGAAGTATGAATACGGATTTAAAGGGAAGGGAGGATGGTTTGGTCTTATTTTTGAAATGTTTTACAGTACGTTGCAGAACCTCGACGCTCAGAAAAGCTGGAATCAAGCTTCTAGGATGTTGTGGGATTTGTTTCCGGAGTGGGACGGAAAAGTGCTCGTGATTGAGATTAAGGGAAATGAACATTTTTCACAGTTTATAGGTGAAAAAATCACCTGTAATTCCGAAAAGGCAGAAGAAGGGGATAGGTCATGTGGTGAGGCACGAAAGTCTTTTGAGAGACATGATCAAAAGTAGGATGGAAGATCGCAAGCTTAGATGTGGGGAAAAAATAGTATTGTTTAAGAACCTAAAGAATAAGGGCTCTCAGTAAGATCTGTGAAAAGATACTCGCACAGAGGTCACTGAAACTCCAGAAGTTAGACTTTGCCATATGGCAGAATAGGCCTACTGAAGAAGAGTAAAAAAGCTTCTTATGATGCTATTATTCTATTTTTCGTAAAACTGTGCTAAATGTAGGCCTGCTTAGTGAATAGGCCGTGCCACCATTTTATTATGTAAAGGTAGAAGTCACTCTGAATCTGGCCTGTTTTTAATCAAGTTTTCTTGTGAACTATTACATTTTGTAAGATATTATCACTATTGATTATTTTTTGATTTGTTATTGCTCCATTACATTTTTTCTCTTTAAACAGTTGATATTCCAAACGTTGCACTTGACAAGCCATCCACTCAAAGCTCTGGAGCTTTCAAAGAGGCAACCGCTGACAAAGCCCTAATTTCTTATACCAGGAAATTTTATAACCATTACACGGACCCTCCATGCTCCAGAACAGGCGTTGTTGACTATCCATGGTGGAGGGTTGACTTTGGGACACCGCTCACACTGACAATTGTAAGGCTATATGCAAGGAATGACTTTGGGTGGACGAACATAAATGATAAGATTATACTGAGTATAGGAAATGTTGACCAATATAACGACCCAGCAAATACAGAATGTGCAACTCAAAAAGACCTTTTTCGAGGTTGGATACATTCTTATATTTGTAGTGGAACTGGACAATACCTATTCGTTCGTGTTGATGCCACTAATACGGAGCTTAGCTTGTGCGGTGTGTGGGCAGCCATTTCTGGTACGTTCTCATGTCAGATATGCTATTATTAACAATTAAGCCCTAGGATTTTTTGTTGATATAAATTTTTAAATCTAATAGAATTTAATTTGATATTAAGTTACATCTGAAAATAAAATAATTTCATTACTTCCCGTATCAACCCTATAGTGAAACGTTATTAATAAATAACAGCTAAGTTGTATCGCTCTTGAAAAAAAATGCAATTCATTATTTTTTCTCCGCAATGACTTACCTACGGTCTGACATCTGACATTGACGTAACAACCAATAACATCTGTCTATGAAGAATAAATGTCTTTACCACAGGCATTAATTGTGATGAGAAGATTAACATACACTGAAGGCAGACCGGACCAGGTCAGGATTTGTCATAACTTACCCTTATAAAGCGGACGGCTAGCTTTTATTTTTGAAAGAACAATATTTGTTAGGTGTGATATACCAGTCAAAGATCTGTTCTATGTTGGAAATTTCACTAACTTCTTTTTTGGAAATATTTACTTTAGTAGCATTATTTCGGACTGTGTTATGACATTTGCTTTAGGCTACAGCTGTTTTATAAGAGGTAATTCTGTTATCTGCTGTTATATTGTTATCATTCAAAACTTACCGAGCAGTCTTGGCTCGTTTGACAACTCAGACATTTAACACTTTGTTTATGGTCCTGTATTACGTAGCGCGAATCCTTGTAGGGATCACCATTCATTCGCGCACGGCCAGAGGGGGCTGCAGCCCCTCAGTTAGTAAAGATGTTATATTTTTTTCGGGCAAAAATTTTTTTCAGAAAGTTATTTTGGAAAAAACATCGTTTGAATTTTGGCATTTTATAGCCAAAAAGACCATCAAATGGCTATCTAGCGTAAAAAAAACCCTATAAACACTGACCAACATCAGGTATTTTTAAGCTTTTTTAGAAAGAAAAGCTTGGTTCACTGTGCGTGTCTTTCATTGCCACAGCACTAGGAAAATTTTATCCAATTCAAAGTGGCGGTAGTTTACCCTATCTCCGTTCGATTTAACCGTTTGCCGAACTGTCGATTCATGTCCCAATAATTTTCGGGCAAAATAGTATTTTTGCGGGAAAATAATCCACAGCCCCGCCAATGATTTTCGTCCGTTGGGCCTATGTCGCCATTGTGCAAAGTAAAGCGTTATTAGATCTTTCCCTAAAAATTTGATGCACTTAGAAATCACCGCTTTATAATTGATTGTCGACGCTTGAAGAATGGACCTGTATCAGGTTATTGATATTGCGGATTTAAACTACGTGACAATTTTTTAAGAGGAATTACCTGGATGCAAGCTGTTGTTAAGTGCTTTAAGGGGCATTTAAAGAGTGGTGTTGGCTGAATTGAAGTTGATGTGGGACTTGTTTTGGGCTTTAATTTCGAGTCAAAAGGATGATGGTACAAAAGAGTTACTACATGGTGTTACTGCTATTTGTTTGTAATTTTCTCTTGTAGCGATAGTTAGTATAATATTCGATTCTAAATATCTGAGAAACATAAGTATTCGTGACAAATATCGGAACCAATAGTAAAGATGAGAAGTCTCAACAAAATTTTTTACGTAAATCTCCCGCCCATGACAAGTTTTTGAGGAGACACTTTGGCGGGCAAGTAGAAAAAGTTTTTATTAAAATATGAAAATCACACATTAAAAGATGGCGGTGGTCTTTTACGAGGCTAGAAGAAGTGTGAGGGCTAATATTACATATGTTAGCAATAATACTGTCATTGAGCAGGAGGACGAGGGGAACATCTTTAAAATCCTGGAAGGCATGTAGGAGACTGTCATGGCTTCGAATAACTGGCTGTTTTTGGTGTCGTATTACCCTACGTTTAGGGAGTTGCAGTTGGTTTTAAACATTAAGTCTTGACGTCCTTTTGGTCATTTTTCAACACCCACCCCCCGTCTATTCCACCCACTGTTTATTAAGTTTTTGGGATTTTTCCAACCCCCCGTCTATTAGGCACTCTCTGGGAGGCGATAGACAGAAAGGAAGAAATCTTTATGCGGGAAATTTTCTTTATTTGGCAAAAGACTAAGTAGATTTGTGAGGTCGGTTTTACTATTACATGCGTGTCCAAGTACTTGCGTTTTTTCCTTACTTTACAAGGCTTAAAGTCTGCATAACCAGCGATTTTTGCCTTAATTCTTGTGTCGATTAAGGGAGTATTGTTTTCAGATATGCAATCTAAAGGCCACCCTACCCCTAAGTATTTTTTGTCCGCTGTACTAGTAAGCAGTCTTACATTTTTGAGTATGTAGGTTACAAGTATCAAAATAGTGTAAGCCTTACGTTTGTGAATGAGAGAAAACCAGTGTATCCCTTCGATCATGCAGGCTGCATCATTGTTTGCCACTCGTTAAAACAGATCATGGAAAACGCCACATTTTCGTAGTAAGTTGCAGGCAATGGCATACTCTCGTGTCGGGGATAAACGGGGCGGCTGTAATAAACAAGGTGAGTGAAAATTCTGCTCAAAATAATTTAACGGGGTGGATAAAATAAACGGATTGGGTAGAAATTCTGCTTGAAATAAATAAGCGAGGCGTGTGAAACAAATTTATCTCAAAATTTATATAAAGTATGTGGAACTACATGTAACAGTAGTGTTTCTAAGGGCTTTTGTTTTAAAGGCTCGTGTATAAACAAAGCAAATATAGGGAAAAGGTATAAAACTGCATCTAAGTAATATACAACAAGTCTTTAAAGTCTGTAATTAAGGAGACGTTTTTTATTTTTCCATGATTTTATGTTCCGGATGAGAAAAAAGGCGTCCGAAATAAATGGTGTGGTTGAAAAAACTTTCAAAAGTAAATAGACGGGGTGGCTGGAATAAGCATGTCTTGGGTGGAAATTTTCTTGTAAATTAATAAACGTCCCGGGACATTTATTCCGGACACGAGGGTAAATGGTAATAGTGTATTAAAATGTATTAAATGTTAAGGCACCAGGTAAGTTATTTTTAATCATTGGTTATGTTTATAACGTTCCCAAACAATATACTACAAGACAGCTTTTTAAAGCTGCGGGAACTCCTAAACTTCAATAATCATTTGTTAATTGAACACTTTATCAAGATGGTACGGCATCATTTCAGAAAGTCTTTCATTGCTAGTTTAATTGATACTTTCTTTTCATTCGACGAAGTCTGTTGTGACGATAGAGTAACTCGAGCAAAACTATATAGAAATATACTTTTAGTCCTTAATCCATTGAAAGATTAACAATTAAGTCTTGAAGGAATCAAGGAATACACGTAGAAAACATTGTCTACAGTGCAATTGACAAATTGCACAAAATATAAGTCTTCAATGCAAATTACGAGGAACTACACAAAAATACATGCCGATCAGAGCTAAAGAAAACAAAAAAAACAACAATCGTACAGTAAACGAAGTTAACATTGTTAAACTGCTTACTCAAAGTCCTATTATTCAACAAGAAAAACATGAGAACAAGGCTAGTGAGTTAAAACACAACAGACTCGCGAGAATAACTACGGTGAAACACTTGCTGAAAAGATAACTTAGAATGATGGAAAGCCTATCAGACAAATGAGCAAAACAACAACAACCACCAAGGAAGAAGAAAAATTATTGTTGAAAAGTCATCTGTCTTCAGAAAATCATTAGACATTAACTTGAATTTTGAACAATTGTTTCATGACCCTCAGTAACATTTTCTTACGAATGACGAAGCATTGCAAATGCACCAGCACGACTGAAGCAAAACTGTCGATGTAATTCAAGATCATTTACAGCAACTCTTACAGTTGGATATATAGATTTCTTCACACCTTCATTTCCCATTCCATTGCTTCGACACTCATAAATACAGCGCTTGCAACATTCCTCCTCGTAAACAGCAACACGTTGTCCATTGCAAGTACCACAGAATGGCTTTCCTAGCTGCGGGGAATTTAGTTTCTCCTCAGCTTGCTGAAGGGAAATTTTACCCTTAGTGTCTTTGATAATTTTACACGACAACATTATTAATATCCAATTTTCTGCAGCTGCTGGGAACCCTCCTGCAACTCAATACGAGGCCGTGTCTTTACACAGTATCTCCTTCATCTGTAGCAAAAGAATTAGTGGCTCAAAGAAAGCAAAATATTTAGATCGTTTAGTAACAATAGCACTAAACGAAAGCTGTAACCTCAAATTTAAGGCAAAACGAAAACCCACGGACATGTAAGCATGACGTGAATACATTCCATTGATAGATACATAGATGAATAAAAATCAGCTAAGTAAGTTTATTGAAAAATTGTGGTGATATATTTTGCTACATTCTGGTCACAGAGTGTCATTTTAATAAATTTGGTTGGCAGTGTGTTGCGGGATGTTTTTAAGTTATGAAAACTGTGTTGGGGTAGGAAAAGGTAGAAAATGGTGGTTTATTGCACCGCCTTGATGACAATGGACTCGTGCTACATTTCCATTTACTTGTCTTCTGTCTAAAGCAAAATCTAATTCCGCTAAAATCTGTCTAATTCGTTAAATTTTTCTTAGGCTATGCTCTCCTCGGCTAGCTGTTGAGGTCTTGCCTCCCAGATCTCCCCTAAGATGAAAATGGTTAGTTCAGAAACCAGTCATCCCTTGCTTCTTATTTGGATGGCTGATATGAAACATCTAGAAACGAAGGACAGTGAACGGTGAACATAGGGGGGCTGGGGGGAGGAGGAGGAGCGAGAAAGTCATTGGATGGTTTTGTGCGCACTACCAGTGGCGGGACCAGATGAGAAATTGTTGGATTCGCCTCCTCCAAAATTTAATGAAATCTTTTTACTGGAAAAGGGAGCAAAGGAAACACTGAATCAAGAAAGAACAAAAGGAAGGAGAGTTGCTTGTTAAATCTTCATTGTCGAAAGGTGCCAAATCTTCTCTGGATATGGAATGGAATAAATAAATCGAATACTTTAATTATCTTTCAGTCCCCCATCTCTTAATTTGGTGACACTACCCCTAACTGTCCATGTGATCATAAAAAAGGGTAAAGGTCTCTTTTCACTTGATTGTCTTGAGTTCACCAACAGCCTCTTTGCTTGAGCACTTGGATTGTTTTGCGGGCTGCGAAAGAGCAAGCTGGGAGCGAGTTTGAAGTGAATTATCGGCTCCTTGCGTTTCGATTGCTTTTCGCAGAAAAACAATCCTGGATGAAGTTTCTTCCAAGTAATGATGTAATGTGGAGCAAATCATGAAGATAGAGAAAAATTGAAGAGGTGACAAAGGTGGCATCGATGGTAAATTGGTCGTTTCTTCATTAACAGAAGGTGTGATAGTTGACAACAACCAAAATAGTAGTAGGAGCTTAGCGGTATGAATGATGTCTGAATCTTTGCCAGTATGCTTGAACCTGTTATTGTTCGTTCATGATGCATCGATCGATGACTTCGCTTGCTAGCTAGCGCCGTGCCGATAGGAGTGTCACATCAAGAACGAAAGCCAAAGGAACCTTTACATTTCAGTTATTTAATACACACACACGTGAACAATTGGTAACCTGACGTAAACTTCCGAGTTTTGCTGAAACTTTTGGGTCTTACCATGCACCAGGCCATAGGAGTTTTATAAGACTCTTAAGGTTTCTGTACAAATTTATAATGTTCCTACCGGTATATAGCCCCTGAGCAATGGTAGAGAGAGCGAGGCCCAAATCAAATATGTAGGAACACAAGTAGACTTTGTTGTGATGTAGATATTGTACAAAATCTCCAGTTCCCATTTTATGAGGAAATTTTAAACTGCCACTAGTACAAAAATGTCCATTTAATATAATGCAGGCACTCTGTCTGTATAAAATATGGTGACTCTTTAAGTTTAGGGTGATTGGATCTATGTAGTTTGCTCTTCACAAAACCTCTACCCCCTTAAGTTAGGGAAGTATATATCTATATCCCTGTTGATGCAGTAATGGTAGCTTTCAACTCTTAGGAGGAAACCAAAAATTGGATGACTGACTGTGGGTAACCAAAAATTAAGAGCATTATAGTTGGTAGCAGTTTGAGTCCATGTGGTTCTGGACATTAGCAAAAAATTGGTCTCCAGGTTTATGAGGGATGATATATACTGTATGTCAGTTATGTCTGCTTGGAAATACCTGGGCGCAAAGAGAGTAGGTTGCAGTAAGTTTGAGCAGAAACTTGTTTACATTGCTATGAAAACATTTTAAGCAAAAACTCATTTTCTGTAGTTATTATTATGTATATTTTTAAAGATATAAAAATAGAACTAATTATTGCCACTAAGATTCAAAACCAAAGCTCATACACAAGCAATGTGTGCTCTACCAATGAAACTAGGGTAACAATGGTGGTGACATATTTTCATTTTCTCTGAGAAACTTATTAATTGGAATGGCCTCTTCTTATATATAATGTTACTATGTTAACATACTGTTTGAATGTGAAACTTTATTATTAACATGATTAGCTGTCTACAAAAGTATTATTTGTTGATAGTAAGTACTTATGAGCATTTCAGTTAACCTGTAATTATCAATAAATAAAAGAACAAATTATTTTTTCTAGTATTGTTGTAAGAAAATTTTGCCTTTCAAACAGAAACCCATTTAAAACCAGTCTTTGTTTTGATAACTGTCATTGCAGACTTATTATTTAAGTTTTCATACCATCTTTGGTTTTGTAAACAGAAGATATGGCTGGGAACTTTGAGGAAAAATCAGGACTCATCATAAGTGACACTCCATGGGGTAACTGGGGGCAAACAATTGAAGAGATCTTTATTGAAGTCAATGTTGCAGTTGGTACATCTGGGAAAGCAGTTGTTTGTGATGTCACTCCAACCAAGATCAAAGTCACAGTTAATGGCACAGAAGTAATAAAGGTAACAATTTATTAACTTACACTACAAAGAACTAGTTGTATTTTTGTGTCAGTGAATTTCTTTTACATTTCTTAAGTGCATCTTGGCATTTATTTTGCTTTACCATAAAGCAAAAAGGCCACAACATGACATAGGTAACTTAGGCATCTTTTATTTACAATTAGTGTAAATGAAAATGTGCTATAATTTCTTCTGTGCTAGGTTGATCATGCTACTAGATGAGATAATAATTGTTTCCAAGCACACTAGGTGAAATGCAGTGCCTAGGAAAGTGTTACCATTTTAAGTTTACCAAATTGTGTTTTTCTAACCTTTGTTATAAATGGCATGATATTGTTAGCTAAGACCAAGCGTATCTTTGCCACTTTGTGATAGTGTCAAATGTGATTCAAGCAACAGACAATTTATTTAGTGCCTGAGGTATAGAGATCATCATTTCATGTACAGCACAATGTCTCCCAATGTTAAGTGAGACTGGAGGCAAACTATACATTATCAGAGATTTTATGTTGTAAAAGGCTTTATTGAACATGACGTCAAAGTGTCAAGCCAGATATATAATTAATGTCTTTTCAGTAAGAACATAAAAGTAACACTACAAAATTGACCATTCATAATTGGGAGTGCATGAAGTACCTGAGAGAGCATTCCTTGAAGGAAACAATAGCAAGTTGAAATCTCAGTAATTCATTCATTCTGTCTCTCTGATAGCCATAATTCTCAAGAAATGGTAACTCCTCTGAAAGCAGATTCACCACTTATTAAACATTTACAATTTTTCAGCTTCATTTTGCCCAGGCCTGTAGCTACAGGAGGCATTCAGGGGCAATGCCCCCCCCCAAAAAAATTTAGAATGCCCCCCCCCCGATTTTTTTGCTACTGGAAAAAATTTTCACATATAATACGTCGCGATAAGAACTCTTATGATAGCAGCACACCTTGGCTTCTGTGCAGTACTGCCTACCTTGCTTTCAGATAATTGACTATCTGAAACAAAGATATGAAAGGGGATGTATTGTTTCTAGTTTTTTGTCTTGTATACCCTTGGGCTAGTGTTTGGTCATACAGTTGAATTAAAGTTGAAACCGACTCTACTTTGATCTTTGGCGTCAATGAAATAGCATATGAGAAACGTACGATAAACAGTTACAACAAAATAGCATGCAAAGAAAAATACATGCATTCTGTGATGTAGTCGATTTGGTTTTTAGTGGTACCACTAGAGATATAAGGTCATTGTGGAAAGTACCCTTGAAGGCAGGGTAGTTCTAATACTTTTAGAGAATTATTAGTCAAATATCACTTTTTAAATATTGAACTCGACTTCATGATGTTTATGATGATAAAGATTTAAGTATGCACCATTCTAATAAATGATGCCCTTTCCTCAGTTTCATAATTAGACAATACATTCTATATGTATGCTAATGATAACTTTGAATCAGATAGCGAGGTCTTTTGAATTTCAACTTGAAACTTATTATGCAGCTGTCTGCTGCCGATTTTATACATTTCTTTTGGTAACACTTCGCTTTAGATATTCAAGAACCCCTCTAAATAGGCCTTAGACTAGTTATGGGCAACCATTTTCAGGTCTTCACTACCTCGCACTTCGCACCGGAACGTGTTGATGTACAATCCAAATTTTCTCGAAGATCAATTTTCTGTCAATGGACGCCTTAACGCCCCCTGAAGTAAAAAGTCAGTGATGTGTCAGCTTTTAGTGAATGTGTAGACATGAAACAAAGCTATAAGAAAAGACAAGTTTCGATTCTAATTAAGGATTCTTATGCACGTATATTAAGAAGCTCATTTGATAGAGTGAAGACTAATCAGAAGCCGACAGAGAGGTCGCGGGCACCATTTGTAACCTTCACTTTATGGTAAAAACTTTACTATTTCATCAGCACTTTTCACAGCTTATATCGGATGCTGTGACTAGGGTGACCCTTCCAATTGACAACCTTCAGTACTATTTAAACTAAATTGAATCATATTTAGTTAAAGGACTATTGACAGATATTACAGATTTAAGTGACAACTATTGAAATCATTAAAATCCCTACATACTTCCAATTAGATTGAAGTCTGCCCCCAAACGTCCTTAAAAGTGAGTTTTATATTTTGTCGAAGTGCAGAGACGAACGTATTAGGAGGCTGCTCAAAATGTGCATCGGTTAGTTGCAGCTTTTGTTGCCTTTATTTGCTAAAAGTGCTATTCGCATTTGTAAGTGCTGCCAGTGAGAGAATAGGCGCCTGTGTTCACAAAGAGTGGGACATTTTCTCTGGATAGCGGGAATTTTCGAAGAAAACTTAAACTTCCCCTGCGTTGCTTCACCAATTTACAATTCGATCAATTTGATTTATTATGGAAATAAGTGGACTACTTGTATAGAATATATCAGAATGTTCATTTGTTCTCCCTAATTAAGAAAGTCATTGAATTATTTTTTGTGGAACACTTTTTTCAAAATATGTAATAATTATTTGTATTTTTAGACCTTGTCAAGGCTTATGAAGTATCAGTTAAGTGCCTAAAGGTTGCAGATGAAATCTCCACCTGCCAAAAACGTATAAGTAAACCTCTTTATGCATCCAAATAACTCGTGTACAAATTTTTCTCAAACGAATAGTTCAGTTATGTAACTGACGTCTGTGGATTCGACCAGTGTAATGGGAAAATAACGAAATAGTTCGGATTCACCTTCAGATTTTTGCTAATGTCAGCACACATATCATTTCCTCTATTTGTCTTGCTCTTGAATTTGTTTGGTTAGACAACTGGCTGCTGTGAATTCTTCCAGTAAAATAGGAAAATAACAAAATAGTTCAGATTTACAGTTTCAAATTTTTGCCAGTCAGCACTCTTATAGTTTCCTCTATCTGCTTCGTTATCATGTACTGAGGGAAGCTTGATGTCTCTCACAGTATTTATAAGGGAGTATTCTCACAGTACTTCTAGTGCTCTAGTGCGGTGGTCATAAGGGCTCCCACATACTCCCCTCACTGAAAATTTTCGTGCGCGCAACGATTTTCCCACCAACAGCGTGCCTGCTACTATTCTCTCGTGTAATGAAAATGACTAATAGAAGATATGACTGTGTAACTGCGATAGTGCATTTAAAATTTTAATTCAACTATGTCACTACATTTAAAACTATGGTGCTTGTTTTCGTGTTTTGTAGCATACTGTGTTTTCATCTTATTTTATAACTGCCACTGCCTCTTCGAGGATAAGGTAAATTAGGCTCTTCTTTTTATGAATAAATAAATATTTACACTTGAAATACCCTATTTTATAAACCCGCTTACTCATTTCCAAACTTCCATGCCAAAAGAACCTATTCAGCAAGTGTACAAGTCGATAGCGCATGCAATTCTGCTTTGGTCTATAGTACAGCCATATTTTGGAAGGTTCTTTTCTAAGACTAATTTGGCCTGCTACATGTGGGAACAACCATAGGGACAGGAGACTCGATTTAGCTTCTTGTGAGAATGTCTCTCTCTCCGATAACAGTTAGACAACAAGTTTCCTGGACATAGGTAAACTGAGGTACTTTGCACAAAAAAGCCATAACTGAGGTTTACATAAGTAAACTGAGTCACTTTGCACAAAAAAGCCATAACACTGCCAGAAGAATGATTGAAATATTACTTTACAGGTGTACCATGCAAAAGTCCTCGGACCGTATCGAGATGTGTAAAAATGTTAGACAGCCCGTATTGTATGCTTTTTGTCTGATAAAGCGCGAGCAGGATTAAAAAGCCTCGTGGAATGGATTTGACTCGAGAGCTAGGGTTTGCTCGTGCCTGCCTCAGACCTTAGTTCCTCCCATCCATTAATGGGCATCGCGAAGCCAACGTTCTCCAAGAAGCAAGGTCTTTAGCAGCCTTCTCCGTTCCTGACCAGCTGAGGTCACTTCTCTTTAGATCTTTCTCAAACGTCCTCCTTTGGAGACGTCTAATATTGATTCCATCGTTTCGTCATACGCGGGTCTAAATTTAGTAAAAATACGGTAACTTCATTCTTGTAAGTGCACAATTAAATTTCCGCGCCCTATTGGAGGGATTCGATTTTTAAACAGAAATGCCAAAGGCGTTGGTTGCCTCAAATTGCAACAGTTGACTCACTACTGGTTCTCTAATGACTGTCCATCTCAACGCTGGCGTGTCCAATCTTTAAATAGGGGAGGTTTTCAATCAAAGAGGTTATACGACAAAGCAACATGTATTCTTCGAATCGAGTCGAGACCTGTCATTTCGGAGATACGTAGAATTTATAGGTACTTGGTGTACTGCCCAATGTTTTCTTTCAAAACGTATACGGACAAAATACCAAAGAATCGACCATCTCAGTACATACAGTGGCTTAAGCACCTGAAACATATTAAAAAGAGTAGCTGAGTTAACAGAAACAAAATTTAGTACCTTATTCACAAATTGAAAATTGAGCAGCACAAACTAGAGAACAAAGACGAACAATATTATTGTTTAGGCGTTGCCTCCCAGAATATCTTATGATAACATTTCTGAGATATTGAAAAGAACCCCTCTTACTGCTCGCTGGCCAAGGTGACCTGAGTAGCCATCAATATCTGCTTTTCCTCTAGAATATCCTTAAGATCCTTGCAGTGGCTGGCCTAGCAGGATGCATCTGATTTAGAATTATTTTGACTCTCAAAGA
>JAAAKM020006971.1:120386708-120398328 GCA_010016025.2 Alatinidae sp. Z8VKAUB7J3
CAACTACCTGTACGATGAAACTTGTAAACTTTTTATTAAATTCTTGTGCTTAACTGGATGGTGTATTGCGAATCTCAAAGTGCTGAATCATTGCAGATTGGTAAACGAATGAACACTTCTATCAACAAATATCCCCAAGAACTCTCATTTAATAAAAACGTCATCCGTATTTTGTGGCAAGCTGTTTGACTCTTAACCAGTGCAGCTCTCTGTATCCCCGGTCAGCCAGAGCCAAAGGGAGGAACGGAAATTATTTATATTACGCTGGAGGTTATTTCAGAATGCAGAACTTTCTTTCTCCGGTAGAAAGGTACTTTGGTAGCTTGGGCTTAGATCACGGATTGCCAAACGGCGACCCGTGGCCACACGAGGCTTTCGCTGCCTACTTGTACGGAGCATGTAACATTAACAGTATTACGGCTCACTCATGATAATCGAGCACTTTTACTAATTGTCGTAAAAGGGATTACTGAATTTACGGATCACATTTACTTTTGCTGTTCTGTCATCTCTATCATTCATCACCATAGGGCAATCATCTGGTGCACAACTGGAATGGTCGCAAAAATGCGTCATGAAGGTTCCACATGGTCTTTCTTCTCGAGCTTTGCCGTATCAACGATTCCAGAGTGTGACATAGTTGATAATCTGGTCTTCAGCTCTCCAGCAATGTCCTGCAAGTATGTTTTTTCTTCACAAATTGTCTGAGTGACAGGTCGTAGATCCTCCTCGTGGTAGAGTGAAGGTGCTATGAAAGGTTGAGGGCTTCTTAACTATAACGTTAGAAAATTTGAAGTGAACAGTATCTTGCCTTAAAGCCAACCATGCTTTTGCTATTTTGGTGTTGACATCACTTTCAGAAATAAATATTTTGAAAAAGTTATCAACACTTCTAGATGATTTTGTGAGAAGGTGCCTTCATTCTATTGATTTGATTTAGTGCCATGTATTCGGTTTTGTCCAATTTACTATACGAGTCGATGCCTTTTGCAGGTTCTTTTAGGCCTAAAAGTAACTGTTGAGGCTGACATTTACTGATTGCTTACAGAACATGGTTATCTGCATCAGTGATGCCTTTGTTGGATAAAATATTCTTTTTCATGGTGGCAATGTTAGATCATTTACCTTGAGAGTGTTTATAATGTTTGTAGAGTATTCTGAAGGCTAATGATGGAGAATTATGAAGCTAATGTGTACCCCTAAGGCATGCCAACAACGATATCGTACAAGTTGTACCTCCTTCAAGAGATCTGACCCTAGTTTCGTATTTTTGTACATTATTATGACTGTATCAACTATTTCTTTCAAGATACCATATGCAAGAATCTTTCCCTTTTGTCGTGAACCCAAAGGCTTTGAAAGGTAATACTCAACAACACAGCATAGAGCTCTTGCATTCTCCCTCTTGAATTTGTGTTATTATAAAAATTGTAAGATGTTGACACATTTTCTTTTCTATTAAATTGTTCTCGCTTTCGGGTTATATAAAAATGTTGAACGTAGCATTGTACAGTTTATCTGTGATAGCTGAGTAGCTCCATTATTACTCTAAATCTCCTAGGGAAGGGAAGGAATGGATACAAGGCTCTGGGACACTTTTCAATTCATTTTTTAATAGTAATATACTTTAAACTTCTTCCATACATTAAAATGAAGCTCTTCAATTCTAGCCGCCTTTGTGCTTTTAAAACTTTTAGCGCAAATTCAAATTTCTCAATGGTTAACTTTCTAACCTTGATTTTTAATGTTTGATTGACAATTTTCTCAATTTTGACATCTGTTATATTTTGGCTTTCATAAGGAGGTTCTAATAGTACTCTTTATTATCCGTTCAGTTTGCCTATGCTAGCAGTTTTGAGTTTTGCTTTGAAGTTTTGTTGTTTTTCACTTATAGTATTCACAGTTTGTCAGGCTATGGGAGACTGCATATTTTCAAAGAAGATGATTTTAATCTTGTCAACTTGGTTTTGAATACAATCGTATTTCTCTTTTCTGCAAGTTCCCTGTGAGAATTTCAAAGTAGTTTGGGATTGCATTTGTCGGTTTATTCGACTATTCGCAAGTTTTCTTCCACTTGTTTTGAATTCCGTGGAAGTCGACTGTTTACTTCAGGCAGGAGTGGAAATCTTAATTCAGCTTCTTGACGTGCCACTATGAATGCTTCGTATTTATCATCGAGAGCTATATCGTGAGATTGTTCCTGTATAAGGACCTCAAACCTGTTTTTGACGGCGATTCCATACTGCTTTTGCATATCTGTTTCTTTGAGTGTTGCCCAATCATAGCGTGATTTTGTTTCAGCAGGTTTTGCATTTCTACGGAGGCTCAGACGGATTTTGGCTGTGACGATTCTGTGATCAGAAAACACACTATCAAATGAACTGTACGCCTCACAGTTTATGACACTATTTGTCCATTTCTTATTGATGAGCATGAAGTCCAATTGGGAATTAGTTCCATTAGGGTACGTGAAGGTCCACGATTTTCCCATACGTTCTTGAAATATAGTATTTAGAAATATTCGACAAAATCAGTCACGAATTTGTAAAAATCCTCTCCAAATCTGTTCATTTCTTGATGAAACGTGTATTTATATATATCATTTTCCCTAGAGGGGCAATCCTGTCCCCTTCTACAATTAGAACAGTGTGTTTTGGGAAATCATGGATAATGCAAGATAATTCGTTGTGAAAGTTGATGACTTCGTCAATGTTTGCCTCATTTATAGGGTTGTACCAGACCAGGAAGTATTTGTTGAATATGAGTATTCAATACTCTTTTTACGCTGTCAGTAATTTCATAACTAGAGGGCCTAGGAGCATTTCAACACCTCCACAAGTAGAACCTTTTGAAGCTGATACAAACGCAGGAGCTGTTACAACGCGCTCGCGGTCTCTCAGGACCGGATCGACGAGAAGGATTTTCTCACCGGCCTCGGCCGCAAAACTGCGCCTTATGCCAAGGTCGATGACCTCTCCGACCTGCAAGCCGCCATCACCCAGATCGGCGCGCCTGCGATCCTGAAAACCCGGCGTTTTGGCTATGACGGCAAGGGGCAGGCGCGGATCATGTCCACCGCCGATGCCGAAAGCGCGCTGGCGGATATGGCGGGCGCACCTGCCGTGCTTGAAGGGTTTGTCGATTTTTCCTGCGAGATCTCGGTGATCGGTGCCCGCGCGCAGGATGGGCAAGTGGCCTGTTTCGACCCCGGCGAGAACGTGCATGAGGGCGGCATCCTGCGCACCACCACCGTGCCGGCAAACGTGCCCGCGCGCCTGAAAACCGACGCGGTGCTGCTTGCCGGGCAAATCCTCAACGCGCTCGATTATATCGGTGTGCTCGGCGTCGAGCTCTTCGTCACGCCACAGGGTCTCGTCGTCAACGAGATCGCGCCCCGCGTGCACAATTCCGGCCACTGGACCCAGAACGGCTGCCTCATCGACCAGTTCGAGCAGCATATCCGCGCCGTCGCGGGCTGGCCTTTGGGCGATGGCGTACGTCACGCCGATTGCGTCATGGAGAACCTGATCGGCGACGATATGGACCGCGTGCCCGCGCTCTCGGCTGACCCCGCCGTCGCGCTGCATCTCTATGGCAAGGCGGATGTGAAACCGGGCCGCAAGATGGGCCATTTCAACCGCATCTCGGCGCGACCCACCTCCTGATTGTCAAAGAGCCCGGCACGTGCTCTGCTCTCTGACATGGATCGCAGGGGGATGACGATGAATTTCAAGAGGCCCGTTCTGGCCGCACTTCTCGCGTGCATGGCTACAAGTGCGATGGCCGAGATGGTGGTGATCAATGGCCGCTACATCGTGCCGAAAGACTCGATCCGCGGCTATTTCTATCGCGACCGGGACCGGCTGACCGTGTTCGACATCCGCTGGAGCGATTGGTCGACGCAATATCGCTGTCAGGACAGATATGACCGGACCCGCATCACCGCCGCCTCGCTGAATTTTACCCTCGCGCTGAAAGAGGCCGATCGTCTCGATTTCGCCGAGTTCCTCGACGCCGAAGGGTTCACCGATTGCAAGAAGTTCTGACGCGCCGCAAGCGGCTCACTCGCTGACCAGATCGTTGATCGTCTGGGTCACCGTGTTGGTCACGCCCTCAGCGGTCTCATTGACGCCTTCCGCGACAGCCTCGGTAATCTCGGTCACCATATCGGCAATGTCGAGATCATGGTCGAACTGGCCGTTTTCCAGAAATTCCACCGTCTGGGCCACAACGAGTGGCGCGTTCATCATGAAAGTATGGGTCACCGGCAGCATGATGTGATCGGCCATCCCCTCCACCTTGGTGCTTTCGACCGAGACCTTGCCGTCATCGGCCCCGGGGATCAGCGCCGAGTAGATCGGGTTGAGGCTTTGCGTGCCCGCAACCACACCCACCGGGAAATTCACCGGGCCAAGCTGCATCGGGATGCTGTTGGCACCCGTGCCCAGTTGCAGCCCTGCAGGTCCGTTCACCCATTGAAACGGGTCAAAATCGCTCAGCTCATCGACCAGTTCCGAGCCCTGATTGGGTGGCCCCAGCATCACCGCGCGCCCCAGCCGCTCGATCTCATGCGCTTCGAGATAGGCGCGCAGCATGATGCCGCCCATCGAATGGGTCACGAAATGCACCGGCGCGTCGCCGTCACACTGGGCCAGGGCTGCGGGGATCGTCGCCTCGGCCAGATCGCCGATTGTGTCGCTGGTCGAGGGATAGTCGGGGTTAATCGTCTGATAACCGTTCGCCTGCAAACTCTCCTCCATCACCGTCAGCGACAGAGAGGATCGCGCCAACCCATGCAACAGCACCACACAATCGGCGGCAGCCATGCTCGGCATCAACAGCAATATGGCAATCAGGCGTCTCATCGCCCTCAATATACACATTAGATGTTACGCTTTCATCACCACGGCCCATCAACCTTACGTCACAAGCCGGTTTTTTCCTGCCCGGGCCGAGATGCGTTTCAAAACCGCACCACCTGTCACATTTGATACATTCTCAGCGCTACAATATGACCCGTTCCTGCGCATTGTCCCTCAGCCGCTGTTGACAATTCCCGCTGCCCGCCCACATGTATCGCCGCTAGAGCAGGTTCCATATTTCAGAGGTAATTGATGCCCGTCGTCGTCGTCGAGTCCCCGGCCAAAGCCAAAACGATCAATAAATATCTGGGCTCCGATTACACGGTGTTGGCCTCCTATGGCCATGTGCGCGACCTGCCGCCCAAGGATGGCTCCGTCGATCCCGAGCAGGATTTCGAGATGCTCTGGGAGGTCGATACCAACTCCAAGAAACACGTCAAAGCCATCGCCGATGCGCTGAAAGACGACAACGCGCTGATCCTCGCAACCGACCCCGACCGCGAGGGGGAGGCGATCTCCTGGCACCTCGAAGAGGCGCTGCGCAAGCGCAAGGCGATCAAGAAGGACACGCCTGTCAGCCGCGTGGTTTTCAACGCCATTACCAAATCCGCCGTCACGGAAGCGATGCAGAACCCCCGTCAGGTGGATCAGCCGCTGGTGGATGCCTATCTCGCCCGGCGCGCGCTGGATTATCTTGTGGGCTTCAAGCTCTCGCCGGTGCTCTGGCGGCGTTTGCCCGGGGCGAAATCCGCCGGTCGTGTGCAATCGGTCTGCCTGCGCCTGATCGTTGAGCGCGAGATGGAGATCGAGAAGTTCCGCGCGCAGGAATACTGGTCGGTCAAGGCCCTGCTTTCGACCCCTCGCGGTCAGGAATATGAGGCCCGCCTCACCGTGCTTGGCGGCAAGAAGCTCGACAAGTTCGATATCGAGAACGAAACCGCCGCCGAACTGGCCGTGCAGGCGATCAATTCCCGCGACCTCACCGTCAAATCGGTGGAGGCCAAGCCCGGCACCCGCAACCCCTCCGCGCCTTTCATGACCTCGACCCTCCAACAGGAGGCGTCCCGCAAATTCGGCATGGGCGCGCGCCAGACTATGAGCGCCGCCCAGCGCCTCTATGAGGCCGGCTACATCTCCTATATGCGGACCGATGGCATCGACATGGCGCCTGAGGCCGTGCACGCCGCACGCGATGCCATCAAAGCCCGCTACGGGGCCGATTACGTGCCAGGCGAGCCGCGCATGTATAAAAACAAGGCCAAAAACGCGCAGGAAGCCCACGAATGTATCCGTCCCACGGACATGACCCGCGCCGCCGATGACCTCAAGGTCTCCGAGCCCGAACAACGCAAGCTCTACGATCTGATCTGGAAGCGCACGCTGGCCTCGCAGATGGCCGCGGCCCGTCTGGAACGCACCACGGTCGATGTCTCCTCCGCCGATGAACAGGTCGTTTTGCGCGCCACCGGTCAGGTCGTGCTCTTCGACGGCTTCATGCGCGTCTATGAGGAAGGCAAGGACGATCAGGTCATCGATGATGACGACAAGCGCCTGCCGCAGATCGCCCAAGGCGAGGCGGCGGACAAACGCTCCGTCACGCCCGAGCAGCACTTCACCCAGCCCCCGCCCCGCTATACCGAGGCCACGCTGGTCAAGAAGATGGAAGAGCTCGGCATCGGCCGCCCCTCCACTTATGCCTCGATCGTCACCACGATTCAGGACCGCGAATATGTCCGCAAGGAAAAGAACCGCCTGATCCCGGAGGATAAGGGACGGCTGGTGACGGTCTTCCTGACGAATTTCTTCCGGCAATATGTCGGCTATGAGTTCACCGCCAATCTGGAGGAGGAACTCGACGACGTCTCCGCCGGGAACCGCAATTACAAGAACGTGCTGGGCCGCTTCTGGAAGGATTTCTCCGTCGCGATTGCCGAGGCGTTGGACCTCTCAATCACCGAGGTGCTGGAGAAGATCAACGAGGTGCTCGAACCGCATCTCTTCCCGCCCAATGAGGACGGCTCTGCCCCAATGGCGGTGCCGGGCGTTTGTCGATGCGCACCGCGCGCTCCGGTGGTGCCTTCATCGGCTGCTCGAACTACCCCGAATGCCGCTACACCCGGGCCTTCGGCCCTCCGGGCGGCGACGAGGACACCGGCATTCCGCCCGAAGGCAAGATGCTGGGCGTCGATGCGGGCGACAATATCTGGATTCACAAAGGGCGTTTCGGCCCTTACGTGCAGCGCGGCGAGGTTACCGACGACAACAAGAAACCACCGCGCCAATCGGTCCCCAAAGGCTGGCCCGAGCCGGATTTCCCGTTGGAAAACATCACACTGGACCATGCGCTCAAGCTTTTGACCCTGCCCCGCCTCATCGGTCAGCACCCCGAGGATGGCGTGAATGTCTGGTCGAATATCGGGCGCTACGGCCCTTACATCAAACATGCCGAGAGCACATCCGAGCGGGGCGGCACCAATGCCAATCTCTCCGATATGGAGGAGGTCTTCACCGTCGGCATGAACCGCGCAGTGGAGCTGCTCGCACAGAAAGTCGCCAGCCGTGGGGGTCGTGGAGCCGCCGCAAAACCGCTGAAGGAACTGGGCGACCACCCCGACAGCGGCGGCCCCGTGAGTGTGATGGAGGGTCGCTATGGGCCCTACGTAAAATGGGAAAAGGTTAACGCAACGTTACCAAAAGACACGGATCCCGAAACTGTCACCATGGAGCAAGCGGTTGAGCTGATCGCCGAGAAGGCGGCCAAGAAGGGCACCAAGCGGCGCAAGCCTGCCAAGAAGCGCGCATGATCAAGGGCCTTCTGACCCTGCTCGTTATCTTCCTTGTGCTGGTCGGCCTCTTGTTCTGGGCCAAGACCCGCCCCGCCAATGCCGCCGTTCCGGCGATCCATCTGCAGAACAGCTGACCGGCGTCTTTGCGCTGGCCAAGGCGCACCATTCGGCGCAAACCTGTCCGGATGGATCAGGAACAGATCGGCAAGCTCTTTCGGATTGGCGGCGCGGCGGCAACGGTCGGCGTGGCCTCTTGCGTGCATGCCGCCGCCGAGCTGTTGCCCCTCGGCCAGATCATGGCGTCGCGCGCCTTCATCTCCGGCCTGCTCATCCTGGCCTATGGCCTTCTGTGTAAACCCCGCGCCGACATCCTGCCCAAGCGCTGGCACCCGCATCTGATCCGCGGCGCGCTCGCTTGTTGCGCCATGACCCTGACCTATATCGCCTTTGCCCGCCTGCCCGTCACCCAGGCCCAGACCCTCACCTATCTGGCACCACTGATCGTGCTGCCCATCGCCATGCTGCGGCTCGGCGAGGGCCTCTCCGCGCGGCTTCTGCTCGGTCTCGCCTTCGGATTTGCCGGCGTTCTGATGATCCTCGGCCTCTCCTTCGAGCTCGGCCCCGCCGCCGTCTGGGGTGCTTTTGCCGGGATCGGAGCCGCCGCCTTCATCGCCGTCATTCAGGTCACCGTGCGCGCCATGACCGCGACCGAGACCGCCATCTCCATCGCGCTCTCCTTCACCATGATCGTCACCGTGGTGACCGGGCTCAGCGTGTTCTGGGGCAACTGGATCTGGCCCACCGGGGCAGCGCTCTGGCTTCTGCTCGCCGCCGGGGTCTTTGGCGCGCTCAATCTGGTGCTCTTCGCCGAAAGCCTCGCCCGTGCGCCTGCCTCCGCCGTGGCCCCGCTCGATTATACCGGTCTTCTCTGGGCGGTGCTGGTCGACTGGCTGATCTTCGCTCAAATCCCCGGCCCTCTGGGCATCCTCGGCAGCGTGCTCATCACGCTCGCCGCGCTGATCGTGGTGCTCAAACCCCGCGCAGCACCGCTGCCATCCCGCGGCCTGTGAGTTACACCTCCCGCGTCTCGCCCTCATAGCCCGGCGCATGGCGGGCTGGCGGGCGCGGTGCCTGCACAATGCGAAACTCGGTGCGCCCGGCACTCGTGACCACCGACCCGCTCCAACTGAAGACGACACCGCCCACCACACGCCGCTCACGCAATTCCCCGCGCCAGACCGCACCACCGCTTTGCAGCGTCACCAGCGCCTTGAGATTATACTCCGTCGTCAAACTATTGCGCGTCACGCCGACATCCACATCCGTGTCATGCATCTCCCAGCGGCTGCCGAAAATCTTCCAGGTCCGCACATTGCGCGGCGTCATCACCGCCCCGCGCCGAGCAAACCGGGTGATCATCGAGGCAACCGCTGCCTCCGCACAGGCTTCCAGATCAGTGCCGAGGATCGGCATCGTCGTGCCCGCCTCGCTATAGGGCCGCGACACGCTGCGGATCAAATGGTCGATATGCCGCGCGGCATCGGGAAAATTGGCCATCATGCATCTCCAATCAATTCCGAGAAATGAGGGCCCGACCATAACACGGATCCCCCCGGGCCCGAGCCCTCTCTTACGCGCCACCCATTGAAATCCGCCGCCAACTGCCCGACATGTGTGTGAACCAAAGAGAGGGACCCCAGCCATGAACCTTAAAAGGAGGCCACTATGAGCAATCGACTTTCATCAAACACAGCTGTGTTCACAAAAGCATGCTTAGTCTTCGACCATTCTATGGTTAATGTACTTCACAGTTTAGTGACTATTACCTATTAAGTTATCTATTACCTATTAAGTTATCGCTACATCGAAATCATCCAGGTTTTAAGCAAAATATACAAAACTTCTGCCAGATTAGCTCCAGCTAATCAGGCACTAAATTAAGAGAGGCAAAAGAAAATACATTTTGAATGGTGAACCAAGCAACGGAAATCGCATGTCCTTGCAATTTATTGTCTGTCCGAGACCATTTACACCACTCTCACTTTGGCTGGATATTCTTGTGCCGGGTACGATGGTGGTGGTTCATTGGAAAAGTTTACGTACGGAAGATTAGATGGCTGTGATATGCCAACAACACAGACTTCTTCTCCCAGCTCAATGTAGTATGCAATAACGACCAACATAAAATAGACCGATAAAGGTATCCCAATAGCCATGGCTGCGATTACACGAGTGGCCTTGGAAACGTTTTCGAAGGACGCAATCGTCCAAACACAGTATCCAATATAAAACATCACCATTAAAGCACTCCAGGCGACATATATCAAAAGAGTCCAACGAAAAGGACGTGCCTTCTGTCGTTGTTCCTGACACGACGGGATCAGCAAACTTATTGACGAAATTAAAGAGACAACAGACAATCCGATATTTATCCTACACATCATTTGAACTATGTCAAGCATTCTGCTAGTGAAGCCAAACCTTTCAACATCCTTCGGGCGACTAGCGAAAAAATCCTCAGCTTTTGCTAAGCGATGAAGAGCGAAAACTTCTATGCCAATGTTATACCCTGCTCCAATAAGTCCAAAAATACCAATCAGCAGAACTCCTGTGCGTAAATCGCAGCAGCAGCATTTCGTCATGAACGCCATGATTGTTTGGCTTAAAATCTTGCTTGAGTATCTGTTTTAACTATCAGTTTGCTCTTTTACTACAACATTGAATCGAGCGACAGAAATGCTATAACCGACTAGGTACAAGTTTAGAATATGAAACCTTTCAAGGCTCCCATTGTTGGAAGATGTGATTGGTCGCGCCTTTGGCTACACCACTATTGGTTTATATTACAAAAGAAGGCTGAACTCCTCATCAAATTTCACACCCTGGCGAAAATAAATCTACGCTCATGATTTTAGAAGTACTTATATCCGTTAAAAAATATCTTCATAAAAAGATTGGTGGGAGTACTACTAATGTCACCCTGTGTGGTCTTTCACTATGTGGGGGCAGTACCGGTTTTAGGAGGGTGCCGACTGTGCCAGGGCACAGGGCCCCGCACCTAAGATGGAAATTGCGAGAGTGCCATGCTGCTGACAGCTATACATCACAGTGCAGGTAAATGCTAAAACCAGAGAAAAGGACCTCAACGTTCTTCAATTACAAGTTCAAATGTAAATTCTATAAGTATTTCATGTCCATGTGGAGATTGCAAAAAGGAGGTAGGTGGCCTTGACGATGGGATACAGTGTGAAATTTGTCAGCTTTGGTTTCATATTAACTGCAAAAAGATAACCAAACAGGAATATTCATTTCTCCAAAAGCAAAAGTCTAAGTCTCAATTCCACTGGTACTGTTCAAGATGAAATATGGGTGCATCTAAGTTCTTGACAATGCTTACTGGCGTGAAAGCCAAACAAGAGGCTCTGGATGTGATGCTCACTTAAGTCAAGAGCGAAGTAGAGGATTTGCTAGAAAGTAGGCCTACTAGCGGTAACTCAACTGCCGTATCTGATTCAATTCGAAAGAAATATGTAATCAAGTATCTGAAGATGTATTAGCCCATGGAAATGGACAAAAGGAAATTAAATATAGTAATCAGGAACGTACTTGAAAATGAGAACACTACTACCTTTTTACAGGATATGTTGCAGGGTCCCCTACAGCTTCCAGATGTGGAGATGTCCAATATTGAGCGAATTGGAAAACCTAGAGAAGGAGGCTGCAGACTCGATAAGGTATCCTTGAAGACTCTCACAATGAAAAAGAAGGTATTGACGGCTGCCAAGCAACTATCTGGTAAGTAGAAATATAGCAATATATTCATTTCACCTGATTTAACTAACAAACAACAGCTAGCTGATAAAAATCTTGGGGATGAACTCAAGTAACGTACAAAAAACGGAGAAGCAAATCTGAGGATAAAAAAGGGGAGGATTGTAACCATAGCAGAGGGGAGCAGGGCAGGAGTTCCCA
>JAAAKM020006971.1:120407095-120424924 GCA_010016025.2 Alatinidae sp. Z8VKAUB7J3
ATCATTCAGCTCAGCTCGATTAATCGTTTGTGGCGATGACTGAGATTTATGTGTTAGTTCTTGGCTTTACTCAGAATTCTTTTCTGCAGACATACATGAATAATCTTTATTGACATAAAACTGGTCATCTATCTGAACTTCCGAATTAGACAGTTAAGCTTCTTTGTCAGAATATTGCTGAAGGGTATGGAATTGTGAAACTTGCAGCGAAGGTAATTCTCTGAAGACGGCACGGGATGAAGATCCGAATGTGGAACAGTCAATATGGCTGAAGGGAGGCTTGGTATAAAATGTTGTGACGATTTTTCTTGCTGAAACCTTTTGTTTCCCTCAAGCAAAAGTAGAAGTCAGTGTTGTGATTTGACGGTTCACGCCACAGCATAGGTTTTCCAAATCTTATGAGACTACTTGCGTTCTTGTTGGCCCATGCATGAAGCAAGCTGTAACAAGCGGAGCAAACAGCTTGGCGAGCACATGGCTTACCCTGTTCTCCCAGTGTGTGACTTTTCCAAACTTTAACTGAGAATTCTTATGATGAATTATTTTTTTAATTTTTTTTTTAATTTTTGAGATATTGGCGATTGGTTGACCTGTAGTGGAGTTTTTACCTTTCGGATTTGTTACTTTTCTTCGAAAAACATGATTATTATATCTTTACGCTTAGATTTTCTTTCCTGAATTTGTACCGACGATTTCGTATTCTCAAATGTGATAAGTAACAAATGCAAAATTTGTTGAAATTTCGCAAAAAATCGAAAAATATGTCGTGCAATAAGGTGGAGTTCCCTAGAGAACCTTATATAACAATATATGCAAAATAATTATAAGAAAGTCACATCTTTAGATGAATTTTGTACCAACAGTGAATTAAGGGTTTTATTTTTGACGCTTGGAGGGTATTTTTTAGTCATAATGCTCAAAATAAATAAAATCCGGTGGATTATAAGTAAGAAACCATTTCGGTAGTTTCAAAACTCATAAATTTGGAAAATAGTTTTCTCAAAATTTGAAATATCTTACCTTAATACAACGCATACATGCAGAAATACCCTAGAGATATTAAGAGCCTTTACACAATCAAAATAAAGTTCAAAAAGTATGTTTTATGGCCCTTTTTACAAAATACTTGAAATTGTTCAATATTGCGCAACATTTCATAGCCATAGATAACTCCATTCCCACCAATCTCATTTCTCTCTGAAAAGTACGTAAACTTTCTTCAAATGTAACAGAAAGAGTCTGGGCTGTTCTTGCATTGTCGTCTACTTGTCATAATAAAATCTGAAAGAGAACTAAAGTTTCAAAATGTAGTTCCCACAGGATTTAAATTATGTTACAATTCCTTCTTTCCTTCACTAAAACGACCGAACACAAACATGTTCCTCAAACATTTGCTCTGAAAACGTCTCCTTTGAAATCGGAAATGGAACATTGAAAAAAACTTTTATGAATTTGCTGGGCTATTGTTTGAATGCGCAGAATGAAAATCTCAGGATTTACATGTCTGTGGAGAACATCACAAGAGATACAATGTAAGTTGGTGATGAATGGAGAAGCATGGGCAGTTTTGAATAGGAGCAGTGATATGTCGATTAATTTCCCTATGAAAATAAACGTTCTGCCTATTTTCACCAAAACAGGCATATACTTGCAGCGACAAAACCTGACGTGAAAGGAGAAAATGGACTTTTAATAAATTTTAATGAAAATGAATTTTTAAAATGAGCGTGAAAAAATAGTCCAGAAACATGTGCCCATTACGTGGTAACATTTTAGTCGAAAATGTCGACCAGTGTAATGATCTACTTCTGATCCACTTGCAATCTAGATACCTTCCGTCGTCATTTGGTATTTACATTTTCTTGTTTAAAATTAGCAAGCAAAGAAACTTTGACATTGAACTTACCATTTCCCTAAACCGTTCCTTGCACCAGTTAGCTTAAGGATTGGCTCTTAAGCCTTGTAGATGAATATGACATTCAAGTTAAGAAGGCAGTGTTTGAACTCGTCAGACAATTTCAAATCGTTATAGATTTCCTCAACATTTCAGCCTTTAGTGATGGCACAGACTCACGGATGAAAACTTTTGTAAGTACTATTTTGAGTTTAGATGTGACTGCCCAAGATAGTATGTCTGGAGTCCAAAAGACAGATTTCTTGGACGACTTTTCTGTTTTCTTAAAAGATGTTATTGCCTCGAGTGAACAAACAGCTGACAATTTATTAGATTGTTATTAAAGCGACAATAGTACATTTAGGAGACATAAATTTCGTTCTTATTTTTTTCGCGACGCGACTCATTCCTATATTCCAACTTACAAGCAAATCTATCTGAACGGGGAGGAAGTTCTTAGTAATTAGGAGGCTTGGCATATACTATATAGGGTACTCATTCCTATTCTCATCTCTGTGGTCTCCAATAAACGGGGGGTTGGAAACAATTTCATAAATTAATAAATAGAGGGGTGGAATAAACGGGGAGATCAATTTTTTGAAAATAACTTTTGATAGTTGTCAAATGAAACTAAAACAGAAAAGATATCAACATAAGGCACATTTTAGCCTCAGAAATCGTCATATAACGTTTTTAAAAAATCATCAAACATTTGTGTAAAAATTCCATTTTACATCGTTAAACTGATTTCCCAAAATTAATAAGCGGAGGGGGTTCTAATAATCTCGGGGGAATTCCAAAAAATTAGTAAACGTCCTCCTCGTTTATTAGAGATCAAAGAGTACGAATGTATGTTCGTAATTGTAGTTTTGGTCTGTTTTGGTGCTAAACAAAGTTTTATCACTACCATTTAGCATCTCATGCCATCACATCAGAACGGGTAAATGTGTTTGTGTTCTCAGAAGATAACTGCCCTTTTAGAAAAACTAATTTTCACTTCAATTCCTCCTAGTGGATGCAATGAGGAATGTTTCACTGACTGCAAATCATACTTCCACTTATTTTCAATATCAGCAACTACGTGTTCTTTTATACTGTAAGCATGATTGTTCCGAGACAGGCTCGGGTATGCTTAAGCAAGGCTCCTTTTCAGGCTCAAAATATGCTTATTTTGGGTCGAATTCAAATCCAGAAAAAATCAAGTCGGAAACTGTTTAAAAATAATGTAAGGCGTCTATGGTAGGTATAGGTAACTACATGTGGGATTCTCCCAACTCTCAACAATAAAGGCATCGCACGTGAATTTACATCACAGGTCCGCCATTTTTACACAATCATGAGAATGTTATTGCTCGGAAAAACAGGCTGGGTAATATGTGTGCTTTTCTTTCATCAATCTGAGCCTGCTTATGCTTAAAAAAACATGTAGCTATGCATAAACATCGACGCGCACATCTTCATTTTAACCAATCATATCTGACATATCTGGCAACCGGTTTATGTTTAGGGATCTCTTCGCTAGCTGCTTTGCTTTCCGTTTCTCCGGTTGATGTCAAACGAACAACAGAAACTGCGTTGTAAGCAGCGAAGCCTAAATCTTTTTATATGAATGCTTAAGTACGCCATAATATAAACTTTGGGTCCCTCAGTTCATCTTGGATGCTTATGAGACCGCTCTGCTTGAAAATGTATACCCAGATATTAATAGCGTTGTTGAAAGGGAAAGTGTCTCAGAAGATCAATCAAGTACCTAGTATATCTAAAATACTCATTCTCTCAAAACAATTTATTATGAAGGCCTTCGGAAAAGTGATTTTTATGTTTCAGTAATATTCTCTTGGTATTTCTGAGTTCTTGACTGCAGTATTGGTGACCTTCTGCCATAATTGTGTGCTATTTTAAGCTTAGCTGGAAAAAATGGCAAATGCATGAACCGTTTGCAAGTTTTGACCGCTGAACCATGCCTTGAATATTAAGAGTCAGTCTCTCTGTAAACTCTTAAAAAACTGGACTTGCAAAAGGACAAGATACAACAATAGAAAAGGGGAGATACAACGGAGATATTTGTATCGTTTACTTCTCTATGCATACAATCAATCCCTTGTAATCACTCGCCAAAACACTTTTATATACAAATAAAGAAATACCAGAGGCGGGAACTGAAAAAAGTCGTAAAAGGCTTAAAATTAAATCATCTGATATACACTTAATAGCCCAAAAGTAATAAATTGAGTAACAATATATGTATATGTACAATGGATGATTAGCAGTATAAACAAGAGCATATTAGGTACACTGGTTTCCTTCAGTTGATAGATTAAGTTGATGACATTCTCAAGTAACTAAGCAACAGGCTTTCTTTTGATCTTTGGCTTAAAAGTAAATTATATTTGTTACCGAGCGCTTATGCCCCGTATTCTGCATCGGGGTTCATGAAGTTGCAACTGAGTTAGGAAGGCTGACAATTTTAGTTGATAAATAAGCAATCCAACAAAGCCTTTCTGATGTGAAACACTCCATACAAACTCGAACTGTCACTTTAAATTGCAATAAAATTCCAACGTGACTGGAAGTATATTGTATCAAAAATTATGAGAATGATCAATTATCTGGCAAGTAATGGAGAAGAATCTGGCAAACGGGGAAACTGCCATTGGCTGTCACGGACTCAGCGTTATTAATTACAGTTTTCTTTCTTGGAGTTCTTCTTTCATTAAGAGACAAATAACTGTTGCGTAAGTTGCAAGGTACTTTGCATATTTCTCACAGTCTTCAAGGCCCAAGTCGTCAAATTTTAACATTTCTCAAGGTTCAGCGAATTCAACAGGACAGAAAATAACCTGCGTAAATCCCTTAAGGACACCTCTTACATGCTGATACCAAACCGAGTAACGTTTAATCAAAATTACGAAAATAGACGTATGAAATATTCTTTATCCTGATGGTCAATAAATCTTGAATGCGCGCTTTTCACCCCACTAGAAGTTGTCATTGTTCGGAGTTTACTCGTCCGCCGCAACTTCAGTCCGTATCTTGCTTGCAGTTGGAGGAAGGTACGGATGTGCAACAGTGGATGGTTCACAATCGTATCCTAGCTTTTTCATGTCTCGCGTCACAACATGGAACTTTACTCTCACCTTGCCCTGTGATCGCACTCTACAAACTGAGAAGAGTTGGAAAGTGACACTATCAGAATGAGCAAATCAAATCATTCCAGCAAATCGTTCTAATGATTAAAGGTTGATATACTTTAAATAAGCGGGGTTTTCACATATAACATACACTTATACAAGAAGCACATTCAAATCGGGCAGCAAATTAAGAGAGATGTCTCGCTTAACTGAGTACTGTAGGTAAAGCTAATGTCAATAATGATCTTATTGATTCGCTTATTACAGACTGGAGCAAAAACGCTCTCATGTTGGCAAACATTCGAAGTCTACAACAGTAAACCTGAAAACGTAACTAAACAATGCCATAATCCTCTTTTAAATGCTGGAAACAAGTGTGTACAAATCTCAAGGCACACACCACAATACTTTTAAAAACATTTTGACTCAACAAATCAAGACTGAGAAACCTCCATGCTATAGGAAAAGTGTGTTTATTACATGGGAAAGCGTGCCATTAACGAGACTTCTGTTTGAGGCTTGTGAAAAATGCTTCTTAAAGTTATTGAATCCCGGACTTCCATGTGGGCCAATCCTTGATGTACGAGAAGCAAATGATGTCATAAATGTGCTACGGTTTACTCATAATTTCAGAAACAAAACATCTATGTATGCGTGTGCACCTTAAGGCAATGAATGAAAAGATCCGAGATTTTAAAATCTATGTTATGACATTTAAGAAGGTATCCAAGTCGATTTAAACCATTAATTTCATTACACTTTAGGTCGACAACAGCTTGTCAATACTTGATGAGGTCTCGTAGTGAGTTAATGATCAGGTTCGATGGCATACTTTACAGACTAATTCAATGTTATTTAGACTTACGCTACAGTTCAACGGAATTTTTCATGCACTACGCAGGCCTGCGATAATTCTATAATGCTGAGAATGAAAGGGAACACCGATGTGACTACAAAGTTTCTCTCCATTAACAACGCTTGTTCTTCTTGTCTGTGATCTGAACATAGACATACCATATTTACATGGCAATCTGTGCTACCGCTTACAGTAACGGAATGCCCGTCAAAGGGTTTCGCATGTGGCATGGTCAATTTGATAACAAGAATGGAAAATTGTTAAAGCTACATTTCAAGCAAACACAAAGATGAAGTAAAGTACGACTGTTATGTTTTTAACACCTGTAAATAAGACAATTACGATTTCCTAAAATTGAAGAAGACTCCGGTCAATTTAGATTCAAAATATAGTTACAATTGGATGCAACCCTGCGACATGTATAAGGGCGTTGGCCTCATGAGCCAACGGTAGTGAGTTTGACTGTTAGTAAGGTCTTTGGCCTCGCGATCAAAAGATTCATTGAGCGCCTCAAAATCCACTGTATCGCCACAAACCTATCAAATGCCAGGTCGTACCATAAATACTTTTTGATAATTTTCAGCTATGACTCCATGAATTACAACATCATCGAAAAAGGAGAGGAAACATTTGTCGAGTAACAAAGCTAATTGTATATTAAGTTTAAAGAAAGTGTCAGTTAATATAATTCGTACTTCCTTACCCTCTCTTCCTTCACCTTGTGTTACCACTTTGGGGTCGATAAATTCTGGTCTTCTACCTAGGAGCCATCTGTAATGAAACCCAAAATGTGATCAGTATGAAAGATTGATTACGCTCGTTGTATTAGAGACAAATACAGTGAACAAACTAAATCATTTGAATCATGGATTACAAATCGGGATTTTGAACATAAAATAATTACATGGCTACAAGTGGTACTAGGAAAGTACATAGTACGCATATAGTTCTTGTCAAAATTTTAAAGAAATATGCATAGACGTTTACACAGCAATTGAGACTAAGTAAATGGGACATAGATATTATACATAAGTTTCTATGACAAAGTTAACGTTTACAAAAATTTATCGAACTGTTAATAACACAAAGTGAGTTTATCAAAGCAAAGCAGTTCCTCATATTAAAACGTGGACATCTTGGGAATTCCTACATTCTCATCAGATATTACTGCAAAATGGTGAAAGTTTTATTTGGTTATGTGAGATAAAGTTAGAGTAAAGTACATTCCCTTCATAGTCCATGGTGATCATAAATTTGTACTTTACATTCTATAAGACCAATTGACATACTGAACGCAAAACAAAATGTTACAGTTGAAGGCTAATTTTATCAATTTTTCTCTAATATGTGGAAACGCATACAGCAATCAGGCTTCTAAGAACGATATCAAGAAGATCCGAAATTGCTTAGCACCTTAGAATCTTGTGTCCTACCGCTTTTATACTGCAAAATAACGCTGTTTAGGGATTGGAAGATTACAGTTTTCACATTCACATTAATTATAATAGCTACCGAGACGATCTATTAGAATACTTCGACGACACCTAACTTACTTCATCTTACTATACGTTTTTAAAATTGTCATAAACGATACACATAATTGAGTTATCCGAATTTACATTAGGCGCAAAATTTATGTTTTATATACTTCGTAAGTTTAGTTTCTATGTATATATAGTTGTTTTAAAAATTTAAACAAAATATGCGGGGAGGCAATTCACCGAGGGCAATTTACGGGGCGAATCATCGGGGGAGTAACAGTTGGTCGGAAAGGTCTAAAAGTCCATTAACACTGCTAATGATATGAATGTAAAATGAAATACCTACATACCCAGTGAATTTCTGAAACTTGGATGATGATTCTGGTACAAACATGCTGACATCTCTTGTATGACTGAAAGGATATAGTTTATAAGACTACTATTAATTCTCACTGTCCACTATCGCACTAAACCTTAATAAAATTAGCAATGGAAGCAATAATAGTTGCCATGTTAAGTTGCAAATAGAAATAATGTAAATAATCTTCTTAATTGACGACAACTTTCTTAAATATAAACACGTTTGATCTTGCTCGTGAAGATTCTATTTTCTACCACAAATTTTCAGTTATGCAAAATAAAACGTTTTTGGATCAATATAATTAAATAAGCAATATTAGGTTTACGACTGTGAACAGAATAATTGATTGTGTTGAAAGTTTTGGCAGCTTAAAATAGCTTATAGTTAGCTAAATTTTGAAACAGGATGCAGTTGGTACTTCCTTACGTTTACGAAGGTTCAAAGAAATAGGTATATACAGATGAGAAAGACAGACACAAAATAGTGCATTTCTAAATAAAAGCAATTTGCGAGAACTTTCAATATCTTGCTTTCTGATTTGTAGCAATCAAAAACCCTTAACCCTTTAAGGACCGAATAACCGAGATGTGAAAAGTACTTAAGGACCGCATTTTTCGCGGGAAAATTCAGATTTTGTACTACTACTCATTTAACGTTGAATATTGTTAAAACTATTGCTCCAACAGAAAAACGTTCTCGTCCTGACTGTGGGATTGTTTCTTGAGCTTTCCCCTGAAAGGTGCCTCCACTCCGTCCATTGATAAAAGGCATGGGAAAATTCATAAGCCTATGGTTTTTACATCCTGGATTAGTCTAAAAAGCATGTATAACGTCGGTTCGACCTGCAAAAATAACTTGTACTTTGTTTAGTATCCCATGAAATAGGTTTTTGCAGATAAAGCTCCCTTTTATGCTTCGAGACTGGCCAGCCCAGGGCAGCTAATCTCTCTACAGCCTAACTTTTTTCCTCGTAAATTGTATATGGAACAAGAACAGCTGTATTTCTACTGAATAGTCATAAAATCTTAAACGAACGGACTCCCACTTGCTCTCTAGAGTTTATTATTCACACCTATACAATAGCATCGGTGAATGACTTAAACTGTGATCTTTGTAGCCAGTTTAATGCCTAAACTCTTCCATGAACAATCCTTTAGTCTATAAGCTACTAAACCTGGTGCTAGAACGGCCTTGGTTACGTAAGGGCAACGACATGATCAACACAGTATTTTCTACAAGATGCAATAATATTCTTACTTGTTTAGAGTTCTCACCGCTAAAATGGATTTCCTCCAACAAATATACTTGTAATTTAATCTAATTTATCAAAAATCTTTTGAGCATCTTGCCTGATACAGTGTAGACATTTTGGCAGCTGCATTAAGAAAACACTGTATTAAGAAATGTCGTTGCCACCACGTAACCAAGGTCGTTATGGAGTCAGGTGCGTTTCCGGTTTAGTCGAGTATAGAAAGCGCTGCTTCCTATAGGTTTTACTATTATCTGTGTCGCAATTTGCAACACAAGTAATAATTACAATTCGTCTAACCATATTTCCAAGGGGTCGTGATGTTTTCTGAGCAGTATAGGACAACAATACTTGTGACCATGAGTAACTATAAGGAGAAACAAAATGCTGAAGGGTTTATAAATGCTTTGCTGACGTATCTCTACATAAATATCTTGATATGTGGAATAGCCAATTAAACTCCTGCTAATTTGAAACACTGTAACATAGAGTAAATAATTCAATAAGAGTTACGGAAATGATACTAGTTTTTTTTCTTCCCTTGATTCCGTGGCAATTAGTGTACAGGTACTCGGAATGACCAAACGTGCCATAAATTAATTTCGTTTTTGAAAGGACAACATTATCATCAAACTCGTCACTGTAACCTTTTCTGGAAAAAAACCTTGCTAGGAAAAACGGTGTGACAACAATTCCTTGATCTTTATGTCGTTCTGTCATCCGGTCAGATTATTCCAGGTACATGATATTTAAATTCAATTGAACAAATAGATTTTATCTCGACGGTTTTATGCTTTTGATTATAAAAGATCTCTGTTAAGTATAAAATGTCCACTTAAGATCTTCATTTGTGAAACATATTCAGTAAAAAGCAATGGACAGGTGATAAATCTTTTAGCTAAGGCCTTCAATAAACCTAAAGAAATGAAAATTTTTGTAGTTATGTGGAAAAATTACAATTTAAAATGTCGCAGTCGCTCCACGCGTAATTTATACAACCAAAAAAGCACTATCAACCAACCACAAAGATCGTGTGCCTTACACAAATTCATGCTCTGTAGTTTACCAATTTTCATGCAAGTGTGAGGCTCGAATAATTGTGCACTCTCCATAAAATTTCATTGCTTTATAGGTTTAGAATAAGTACGCAATGAAAAATATCATCCTTTTCTGAACAACTCTGCAAAAAAACTTTATATTTTTTCTAGTATCTAGTATTTAGTAGTTAATTATTGCATTTCCGAAATTGACATCGAACAACACAGTAAGAGCTTTCTTCTGTTCACTTTTCCTTCGAGCTCTATCAAGACCGAGATTTTGAGGTTAGTATAGAGCTGGAGGGTTGGACTCTTTAGCCAGCGGTGGTTTTTTTCTTAAATAATCCATAGGATTCTTTGCGATGTGCCACTTAACACGGCTGAAAATTAGTTGGCACTATATTAAAGGAGAAATATATTTAAAAAGTTGATAACGACATAATTAAGCCATCTGATGACGTCATCATATGTGTTCGTTGTAGTTCGCAGTTTAGAAGGCAAATATTCAATTACGATTGAGGGGTATTTACTTCAAACAACAGCTTTAGGAAAATTTTAAGCTACAAAAGGATGTATCTACCAAATAGTGTCTTAATAATATAAAAATAATTTGTTAGGAGAATGAAAGATTTAATTAATAATATAAATACTTTAACATAGGTTTTCAAGTTTAAAATTATAAAAATTTTTTGCATTAATTAGATGAAATTAATTTAGGGAAGTTATGTCCTATAAGATAATACCAGCGAAGGTTCTTAAAAATAGAAATGCCTGGAGAATATACAGTTTAGTCATAAATTTCACTATCCTTATTCTGTATAGTAAAAAGGGGAGCTTTTCCCTACGAGAGTGTTAAAACAATTTAAAAATTAAAATCTTTAAGTAAACAATCATTAAACTTTAATACAAAACATTAAATGTTATAAAAATATACGACATTTTTTTAGTTACTGCAACTCCAGAAAGCGTACAGTAAAAATATTGGCAACCAACCTCAAAAAAAGTTGTGAACATGGCAATGTCCGGTCAAATTTTTTTCTAATTTTCTTTTCATTCTAAACAAATGTAATTAAAAGTTAGCAAATGGCAGAGAAAGTTTCAGCACTCATAAAAGTTTAAAATATAAGAGAAAATATGCTTGCACAAAAGCCCTCAACCCCCAACCCCCATCCGCCCTCCCAAATCTGATAAGGTAAAGTCCCTATTCAGAATTTGCCCTGAAGTGTGCTGTATCTACTGAACTGCGTAGCGTATTATCGAATCTTGTAAAGAACAACACGATTGCAATTGATCAAAGACTTTTGTTGAAGACGACGTTTGGGATAGTAAGATAACCTAACCATAGCTTAGTAATGCCTGAAAAATTTCAGGGCTTCGTTATATCTACATTTCATGTCTCTTCCGACGCCTTGTAACTTTATCCTGCCGGCCTCGGTTTCATATTCTAGTTGAAGTATCCCATCCTAATTATTTCCCAGAATGCTTTTTGTATTTATACGATGTTTTATGAGTTGGTGTATGAGTTTATGTAACCGTTAAAAGTCCTAATGTCAACCTCACAAAGACGTACAAAGACGAAATATTGTCAATACAATAACTTGCTTGTCGGTGTTTGGGCGATAGCTGTCGTTATATTGCTGTACGTACTATTTGTGTCTGGAGTGTTTACCACTCGCTTATGACGAGTGGCAAACTTGTGTCCTGCTGTTCTATATTTAAGAGAATAATCCTTAAAATTAATTAATTCAACGAAATATGCCAATGAATCAGAGCTATCAAACGTTTTCACATAGAAAAGTTAAGGTAGAGAATTGGGTGTTTGCAATACCGAAATGAAATACAAGATGAGTTGTTTGATTACCTTTAAAATCTGTATAGTTATACTCAGAAAAAAGGCTTTTACACACATATCTCCTTGAGTGATTCTTTCTAATATTTAAAATTTGCCTTTCATCTCTATTTTGAAAGTGCTTTATGGCGTCTTGAGACCAGCAAGAAAGTTACATTAGCATGTTCAGAGTACACTGGATAAGCAAGGTGCTTTAGCCCTCTGCACCATCTCTCCTCCATTGCGACTGACAGTTTTCTTTTACACCTCCAAGTAGAACTTGCGTGTTCTTCAGATTTTTAGATTTATTCTGTCTTTCACCAGTAAAGTCTCTAAAACCTAAACTTTAACAAATTCTCACCGTTAACAAATTTCTTGTCCAATGCCCTTATACTTATCCTCGGTCAAAATGATCTCTTATCTTACACACTTAAACTTCTACGGCAAAGAAACATCACTACCCTTATGGTTTAGCCTTTGGGTTTAGCTCACACATGACTGGATAGTTATTGTAAACCTACATCAGAAGCTACAATTTTTACGGAACTTATTCAATGTCTCCTTTGCTACTTTTACAATATAAGCAAGACTGATAACAAGTCATCACAGTGTACTCTTTTACATTTGATGAAGGATCAGAATAAATTTACTAGTTAACGTATGTGATTACTGCTCTAAAAGGGGTAACAATCAAATCTATACAGTACAAATATGGCGCAAGCCCTTATCAATTAGATCTAGTCACTTATATCCTATTGCTTTCTACGCCTTACCGTACAGGAAAAAATACCACATAATTTATCATATTGATTTATGTTTAACAATTTTACCTAGAATGGAAATTCTGTGCCACTTAGGTTACATGTAAACCACAAGACATGGAAAAACGGGACAAGATATAACCTACAATACTGTACCGTAGCTACCCCACGTTCATGTACTGTCCTATTCCAGTACCTACGTTTGTGGACATCATGGATTTTACACATCTTAACCAACTATATGTAGCAGCGTTAAATCATAATTTAGCAGCTATTTCAAGTATTTCTTCTTCCTCTCTTCTTCTGCAGTCGATCGAAACGACAATGACTATTTATGGAGGTTTAATCATTTCTTTCCCTAACTTTCTGTAGGTTGCCACTAGCTGCCAAGTGCTGCTGTTGATGCTTCGATGCCTCATGTTTCTCTTCATGACATCTTTAAATCTCAATTTCGGTCGATCCCATTTTCTAGTGCCGCTTTTGAGTTGCGAATATAGTGGCTGTCTTGAAAGTATACCTGGTTCTATTCTGTGGACGTGCCCTAGCCATCTAAGTCTTTTTTCGATCAAGATGTCTGACATTGAAGGTAGTCCGGCTCCATTGTTTCAATGTTTCAATGTTTGTGATCCTGTCCCTCCATGTGATGCCCATGATTTGTCTTCAGTGACGCATCATATAGACATGCAGTTGTTGAGTTAATAGCGGTACATCGTCCACGCTTCTGCCCCATAGAGCAGAGAAGACAGCACAACTGCACGTTAGATTTTGCATTTGACGGAAAGGGTGACGTGTCTGTTTTTCCACAGCCTTTCTTGGAGTTTTGCAAAGGCGCGGCTAGCGTTTTCTATTCTGTTTGAAGTCTCCTGATCCAGCTTGTTGTTGTTTGTCACCGTGCTGCAAAGGTATTTAAATTTGGTGCATGCTTTAAGAGCTTTTCTATCGATTGTGATTATATTGAGTGTCGCATTTACTTGATCTACTGGTTGGTAAGGGCATTCAGTCTTCCTGATGTTAACTTTCAGACAAACTGTGAGGTGGCTTTAGCAAAGCTGTTTAAGAGGTTTGGTAAGTCCTCTGACTTAAAAGTCACAAGGGCACTGACATCTGCAAATAGCATCTCTCTTACAAGTTTTAAGATTGTGCAGGTTCAATCTTTGAACTGTAATACTTGAAATAGTTTTGCGTTTTCCTTTGTCCGTATGTGGATCCCTTCACGGGTGTCGTTGAAGGCAATCTCCAGCATGGATGTCAGATACAGTGCAAAAAGAAGGGGTGCCAGCACAAAGCCTTGTTTTGCACCATTTGTGACATCAAGTTTAATGGAGAAGTCGCTCCCATAAGAGGTTTGCACTTGCATTTTACCGTGGAATGACTTCAGTTTGATGAACATCAGGTTGATGATTTTGTCAGTACATCCAAATTTTTGGAGTACAATGCAGAGTCCCTCTCCGGAGACAGTGTCGAATGCCTTGGTAAAGTCTATGAATACAGCATACATTGGCATGTTTTGTTCCACACATTTCCCCTGAATCTGGCGAAGGTTGAAAAACATGTCTGTAGGGCTTCTACCAATTCGGAAGCTGCATTGTGTGTCAAGTAGTATGACTGGAGCCAGTCAGGAGTTCAGTCTAGTCAATAGTATCCTGGCCATGATTTTACCAGCGATTGATAGTAGGAAGGTACCCCGGTGATTAGTGCAATTCTTTCTGCATCCTTTCTTAAAGATTGAGGTGATTTTTGCATCCTTCCAGTCTTGTGATACTTCCTCCTTGTCCCACATGTTAAGGATAAGTATATATAACTCCTGTTTTATCTTTATTCCACCATGTTTCTATACTTCTGTAGGAATTTCGCAGACGCCTGGGATTTGATTTATTGGGTATTTCTTGGGTAAATGTTGGTGTTGCATCAAGCGCATGTATGATGGGGTGCTGGATGATGCTATTTAACGCTTCCTGATCGATATCACTTGGTAGGTTTAACAATTGACTAAAGTGCGCAGCAAATCTGTCTAGTATATGTGCTTTATTGTTTAGGGACCATTATGGAAACAAGGTCATTTGAACCTTTTTAATGCTATCCCTGCCAACTTTATCAATAGGGGTTTATTGAGCAAAATTTCTTTGTTTTCTGTTACTTGTATTCTATATTTTGTATTCTTAAGAGTGATTTTAATATTTTGTTTAATTTAGTAAAATAATTTAAATGTAAAAAAAAAAAATTGATGTATTATTTTATTTTATTTTTGTAACTATTTTTATGGCAAAAGAAATACATACATACATACATACATACATACATACTATATTTTTTCTTGGAGACTGTCGTCTTCCATCGCTACAGGCCAATCCTGGACCAGTATCTGGTAACTGCCGCTATCAGATTAAAATCTTAAATGATTTTATTGAGCATCTTATGGTCGAGGGTTTTGAATGAAAAAGGATAAAACTACTTCTTCCTTATCGTAGCTGTCATCGGAATACCGTATGCTTTGCCGTATCACAATGAATGGTATACTGAACAGTTGATACAAGTAAGGTTTTCAGGTCATTTGATGAAGCGGAGTAGCAGCTTTGTACAGATTACGACTTTTGTACTTTGAATCTACGTTTCTGATCTCTAGAAAATAACTAGTACAATAATAGGATAATTTTAGCAAAAAGAGTAGACGCAAGATAACAAGCCAAGACATAACTATTATAAATTTGGGATCTAAGCGCCCAGATGGGAGGAATGGCATAAATAATCTTAGGATTGGATCATTGAACTCAAAGAGCATTTTCTGACATAAAATTGCGATTCTTGCTTCTGATCTTATTATGTCCTGGCTTACATGGGATTTTAAGTTTTACGTTTTGGTGTGTTTTGTGACTTTTAGCAATAAAACGAATACATCTTAGCCTTAATGATAATGAATAGGAGAGCTAGTAGGACCAGAGGGGAAAAATATATTCCCAGTCAGTCGGCTTTTCGTTACCTTAACTGCGTATGAGCGCAACAAGTTTTCTGCTACGTTGCTTTAGGGGCCATTAGGCTCAAAATCTTCTGAACTTTAGAATCCTTAAACAATAAGAATAAAGCCCTTGGTTCATTCATACAAAGCATTTAATTTAAAATAAAACAATCCGTAAATGTTAATGTAGCTAGGCACCGGGTTTTAAAATCATGAACTGAATAGGTTATTTCTTTAGGCCTACTGAGACAATGAGTCCTTGCCAGTACATTAACTACCAAATATGTATGTATTATTTGAAGCTTGTTTGACACATTATCACGACTGCAAACTGCCAATTGGAAATGAGTTGTGATATAGATGAAGTATCAGCGATCCAGCTTATGAAGAGGTCTTCGATATCATCTGTTTATTGACTGATACCATAGCTTACTTTTAAGCTAAAATCAGATTCAATTACATTTCATTACGTTTAATGATATTGTTACCTAACCTCTTGTAATTGGTATTGTGCAAGACAGAGAGAAACGAAGGATTTTCAAATAATTATAGAATTCGTATATAACCTGAGTTAGATAACTTTGGCACATGAAGTTGGTTAATGTAGTATGTCAAGTGTCTTAGATAGAGCTTGGGTTTTCTCTTGTAATGGCCAAGTTCAGTCCTATCGCAAATGCTGATCATGCTTCTCAAGGTTTGAGTAATCATATTTCTCAACAACTCCTCTCAATAATTTCACTATTATTTGCATAATTTATTTGCTGCCCTGTACTATTCTATTTTCTTTATACTTACGTAGAAAAACTTGGACTATGTAGGCTAGTGTTGGAAAAATAACATAGAACTAACATCGATACTTACTATTTATATTCCATGCCTTTCCTTGCTCCAACTGTATACAATAATTCAAGAAACAGGAAGGCACAACCAACCATTAAAGACCAGTATTTTGTATGGTTCATTTGAAGAACCAGAAAATAGACTGTTATGATACAGTGAGATATCAAAAGGACTCGAGAGAAAAACCCCTTGGAAATGTCCAAGAACACAGCCATCTTGATTGAAGGTCAGAAATCAGCACTCTTGATGTATGAACAGAATAGTAGGGTTCAACGCTAGCATAAGTACGCAATCGTTTCCATGTCTAAACCACGAAGCACGTTTGGTTGAAAGTAGTTAGATGAAAGTCCAGCTCAGCAATGCGTACAGAACCCGAGCTTTGTATTGTTTAAACCCTTCACATTCTTTCAAAGGAAATGGTTTCTGAACATGCATAATCTAAAAAGACAAATTTAAAGTTTACTATTGTGCAAAACCTCAAGACGAAACCGTAGGACTGTCGAGGCGTGATAGTTGCTATAGCAACATCCAAAAACATATATCTGCCAATCTTTTTGACTCTTTGTTTGAAGTTAATACCGAGGAATGAAATGCAAATCTTATAAACTTATTAAATATTACTGTTCTGTTTATCTCCCAATAGTAACAACTAGCCAGTGCATCGATTGCTGTTGATTAGTAGGCCGATCAGAGTGAATCTATAATTAAGACTTCATCGCGACAGTCCAGGCGTGGAAAGATGCAAATAACTAAATGATGCGAATAAACCACTGGGAAATGTTTGAATAAATCCCTCTTGAGCGTAAATACTTGCAACATGAAATGAAAGTATCTAATCAGATAATTTTAGTGGGATACGATCAAGTGCGGTCTTCTCTTCATGAATATCTCACCTTATCTTTAGGAATATGAAACGCGTGATTAATTCCTATAGGTTTGCATTGAACCGACGTGTTTTCAACAAAAGATGAATTAGGTTTAACAATTCCAATGGCCAACATTTCAATAGTAACCTCAAAGAGAAAACAACATTCTCAATATTACGATCGATTCCTTTTATTCTTCAATTATTGTTTTAATTTACTGTCAACAATCTTTAGCATTAAGCCATAAGCTTATTGAGGTAAGTTCCCAAAGGAGCTAACAATGTTTCTCAGCTGATGCCGCTTTGATCTTAAAAGAAATCAATGATAATACCATGCGATGGAAAGACGTACGCTGAGCGGGATTTCTTCTGAGCTACAAAATTCATACAGCACATATTCAAATTTGTATAACACAGTTGTCAAACACGTCCGCTATGGAATTACTCCAGCGTCACAATCACTAGCCAAATACCATGTTCCGTCATTATCGACAAACACCGAAAGAGATTTGAGTGATCCTACATGTGACGTGTGATCTTACAGTTGTGCCAGTAAACTTGACGTCTCAAAAT
>JAAAKM020006971.1:120425024-120436229 GCA_010016025.2 Alatinidae sp. Z8VKAUB7J3
CACCGAAAGAGATTTGAGTGATCCTACATGTGACGTGTGATCTTACAGTTGTGCCAGTAAACTTGACGTCTCAAAATTATTAATAGACTGGCTAAAACTATACTTATTTTATATCGACATGATATTTATGCCGCTGTGATACCGACATTGTACTACTTTCTTTGGTTTCCTGTTTAGGAAAAGCTATGTTTAAATATCATTTTGAGGTCTTGTTCTGTTACGTCTCAGAGCTTAAAGACACATTGTATTTAGTTGTATTTAGTTGCCTTGGTTACTGACTATTGGTCATCAGGATGAGCATCCTTAGTAGGCACTGGTAGACTCCTTTCTGGGTTATGAACATTAACCTTACAAATAAATTATATCCACATGCTATGTAAAATCAATCCAACTTGGTCGCACACGTTACCAAAGATTTTGCCTAAATCCCAACGTTGTTCCTAATGTGATATGGCGATATGGCAACGTTTAGATGTACAAATGGTAATAATTACTATTAGCTTCTTATTGTTAGTTGTTCTTGGGTTCTGCTTCCAATTAAAATCAAGTTTGTATTTATTTTTACGCGATGGACATGTTGCCTTTTGAATCTACCTTGGTGTCAAAAGTTACACTGAAAAACCAAAAATTAATAGCTACCAAGTATGATTAACTTCCAGGCAAACTTTCACTCAAGAAATGGCTGCAGCATCATCGACTGAGAAGTGACCACAGCTGTATATAGAATGTGTAACTGACAACATATAACACAAGTAATATTATTTCCGAAAAATTATCACAGAGTGTTATAGAAACAACAAAGAAAAGAAGTTTACATTTGGGATATTTGTGGCTACAACAGTGGCAAAGGAAGAATTGATGGGAAGAAATGATATGCGCTTGGCAGTTTATCATACTTTAGCTAGAACCAGCTAATCGTAACACTGCAAGGGGTAAGTTTAAAAATAAATAATCAATCAGGAATTTTTCTGAAGGTTTTGGAAAGAAATGTTTGCACTTTTGACAGTTCGCACAAACGCCTCTTTAATCATCAAATAATCAATAGACTGGAAAACATGTCAAAAGTTATAAAATATTTGTGAAATATTAGAATAATTAGTAAAATGTATATGCATCATATCTTTGTCTTCTAGGTCTTAACATATTTTCGAAAGCAATTTGTCCCCCTCCCCCCTCACCCTAAAAAAGAAACCAAGCTATTTTTCAGAAAAAATGTCACAAAGATCAAATGAATTCTCTACTCTTGATCAGGATTCCTCAACCTCCGCAAGTAATTACTCCTCACGAGGTACCAAAATATCTAAGTAACCTCCTGCGCCCAGAAAATTGGCAATGTTTCTCCCTCATCTGGTTTAAACGAGTACCCCATGAAATAGACAATCAATATAAGAGACCTAACTTGCTTCCCAGATGTAAAACGAAAATAGTGTTGCTTTTATATTTAACAATTTATGAAATGCTATAAATTCAGGAGAAGAGCGCCTCTCTGAAACTCAAACATATCAGTACCTAGCAAATGACTCTCATTGTCAGAAATCTGTGAAACGTGGTGTCATCAAGTGCCTATATGACCGTGCACAACGTCTCATATCAACATCTGCCGGGATTTCTGAAGAGAACAGACATATGTCTTCCGTTTTAAGTTCAAACGGCTACCCCTCGTCATGCGTGCACAAGGTAACAAAGACAAGAAAGGCATTTTCACCAACAGAATCTATACCCGAGTTCAAATCGACAGCAATCTTCCCATATATCAAGGGAAAATCCGAACGCACCCGTCGCTCTTTAGAGAAGGAGGAAGTTCGTGCTGCGTTCAAATCGGAGACGAAGCTGAGAATACAACTAGTGCGACCAAAGGACTCGCAGATCTATCTAGGCAAGATGGGGGTAGTACAAGATCCCCGGTGAAAATTGCACTAATTTTAAGAAGTAGTATAACTTTCTTCTACCTTTCTACCAACACTTAATTTGAACTTTTTAAAATTTATCAAACACCTCTTATATGAAGACAAACTACGGTATTGCTGCGTTGCGACTATTATTTACATTGTTCTCAAGCAGTATTAATGATATGATAATTCAATTAAGCAATGAATATATTAAGAGCGTCACATTTGCAATTATAAAAAGAGTTCAACCTCAAGAGAGGCGCGCTTCTCCTAAATGTTTAGCATTTCATAAATTGTTAAGCATAAATGGAACACTGGCTGAATTTTTGAAAGTTAGAAATTATTTGTCCAGAGATTTCACGGCTTAAAATAAATGTTTCTTGGTATTAGTCAAGCAAAATGTAAGGAAATTGGCTTTAATAAGGGAAATGGTCGCTCCCTCATTTTAATTAGAGGGGAAAACGTGGAGAGGAGTTCTCGTCGGCCATACTGTCAATGCTCTTCTAGATGTCTAGGCATAATCAGATCGAGTATTACTTGTGAAGCTCAAAGGTCGTCCTTTCAACATCTTAGTGGTTTGTGGAGTATTGTTTCTATTGCCGCCTAGAAGAAACACAGTGTATATCACGAGGGGCATTTTTTATCATTGGAGACTTTAACTGCAAAGCTAGCATAGGTCTTAATGAAAAAAATTTGGACCTCAGCAATAGAAATGAGGTGGATGACGAACTAATAAATTTGTGCAAAGCTAATCACCGGATCTTTCTTAACACCTGTTCAAATAGTCAAAGAGAAGGAGGTGACCCTGCGAGATTCCAAGGCGAGGGGAGTTCCAGAGACAAAATAGACTTCGTGAAAGTATACAGCAGGTATAAAGAAGTGCGGTGCATCAATCCACGAGTTATCCAGGAACTAAATTGTTTTGTTCTAAATACAACTAAAATTAAACTAAGGTTAAGAAAACTGCATGGCACCGCTTGGCAACCACACTTTAAAGAGGCTCCTATGAGTGCAGCTACAAATTGTATCCCGAGTGGAAGAAGAAGAAAGCTTGAAGGTACAGGAAATACTTATCACTGTAGAAAAAAGAGAATAAGAGAGGATGGGAAGAATTAAGTTAATAAGAAAACATTGATACAAAGGTGTAATTCCATGCGAGACATGTGAAATACCTCATTTTTCAAACTTCAATTCTGAATAATGAACTATGTTCTAATAATGGTGGTAAGACTGGAGCATCTATTTCTGCCTTCACTCGGTTCACAAAAAGTTTTTTTGACGTTTTACACCGTGCCGTTATGGAACATATATTTTAAGTTGAAATAAGTTACAAAAATACTTCTCAGTAGAGCCAATATACAGATGAAATTTTATAAATGTATGTATTACCTATCCTAGTCTGTTCCATATTTTGTCAAGAGTAATATGTTATAAGAGTTAGCTATTGTTTGCAGCAATTAGTATAAATTCTCTTTTTACTCATGCTACAACTTATGTAAACATAGAGTTAATGTCTTAAGTTTGCTCCTTTACGTTGCAAATATGGTAACGAAAGTACAACATAACGTGCCAATGGTCTTGTTGAACGTTTCAATCGCACATTAAAAGGCATTATTCAGACAGCTGTAGTTCAACACCATTCACTCAGATCTACTGTTTTCCAGTTTCTGATGCATTATCGCAATCAAGTTCATCCTACCACTGGAAAATCTCCCAGTTTTCTTCTCCATGGTCGCTCACTTCGTACTCCCATTGACATTTTGCCTCCACCCTTGCCTTCCTCTTCTGCCATTCATGATCATGTTCAGACCAAACAAACACAGATGAAAGAAAACTTTGATTCATCTCACCATGTTAAAGATGTTACTTTTGCACCTGGTTCCCTTGTTAAAGTTTACCCAAAGTTTCAATCTTCTCCTAAAGGTGTGCCCTCATTTCGTGGTCCGTATACTGTTCTACAACAACTTGGCCCTTCTACCTATCGTCTCTCTGATGGCAAGACTTGGAATGCTGAGAACCTGGTTCCTTACAAGACACCTCCTCCAGACATGTTATCTTCGTCAGCAACCTTCCTGGAGCTACCTGCGGATCCTCCAGCGATCCCTGTTTCTTCCTCACCTCCAGCCTGTTCTGTGCAAGTTCCTGTACCAGTTCGGAGCTCACATCGAATTTCGAAACCTCCTACATACTTGGAAGATTACGTCTTATAATTTGTATGTTTCGAATTTACGTCTGATGGACCCCTTTTTTCTGCGGGGGGAATATGTGATGATTGACAGTAATCATGAACGATGGCGCCCAGCGGACTGTAGTATTAATTACTACTGCGCCACAGATGTAAACAAAACAGAGAGAATATTGTTACGATTAGATTAGGACTTAAATATACGCTTTCTTGCTTCAACTGTTCCTGTATTATCAATTCGATACATAACAAGGAGCTTTCCAATTACATTGGCTCTTCATCTCCCTTGCTATATATAAGTAGACAGACGTCAGAAAATAAAATTATATGTATGCATGTGAAAAAAACAAAAGCAAAGCAAAACATAAAAAAGCACCAAAAACGAAAAAACACACAAAAAACCAACAAAAACAAACAACCCCTAAACCCCAAAACAAATATAAATAGAATATCTAGAGAGACTGTTGAATGAAAGTCTTGTGTACTTTTTCAGTAGTCTCTTATGATGGTCTGTCATGTCGTTATATTACATTTATCCCAGACAAGTCAGTATGCAAAGCACTACACTCTTGATGTTTATGGCAAGACCAACCTTACCAACTTCAATTGGGAGTCCGTACTCCTAAAACCATCCATCAATATCCATCTACAAAACTTTTGTGTTGTGAAAGTGCAACAATGTGAAAATGCCAACATCATGCCCAGCTCGATATTCAGTTTAGAATGTTGACATAAATACATATATATCCACTAAAACATATAGGTAATAAAGCAAAAACATTACCAGTTTTCCTCGCTCTCCGTAAAAACTCTTCTTACAGACAAAACTAAATGTCGTTGTTCAAGCGGATTTCACACTTCCTCTTTTCTTTCCAGCAAGGGTAGTTAATGGTTAACTAAACCCATTGTTTATACAACGGTGACAATACAAAAATACTCTCCAGACACTCCAGCATGAGTACTGTCCAGGAATTTAAAGTCAAGATTTTCATGACTTGTTGGTACAGTACATCTTTCATAACTGTGTCATCATCAACATCAACATCAACATCAACATCAACATCAACATCAACATCAACGTCGTGATCATCATCATCAAAGTCATCATCAATTTGCCCATATAAAAACATATTGTTTCTTTAAGTCACACTCACTTAGATGTTATTTAGCAACAGATGTATGTCCCTCTTCAACATCATCATTCTTCGCAATTGCTGATCATCTATTTGTAGGCCAGAGGTGAGTTTCCTCTATCTGTCATTAGCAGAGATGCAGAACAACAACTGTCTCTGGAGGCAGCCATTTCCAGATCACGTTATATGTGACATATGTTATTTACATACATAAATCTAAACATGACTGTTCTCTTATGGGGTACAATAAAAATGTCCCATTGCTACAAATCCTGACAACATTATCAAAGCCCAATGCTCTTACATCTCTACTAGAAAACTAATGCATAGCGAAACTGAACTGAAAGTAACAAATATTGTTCTTACCTGTTCCTTGCCAACTTCATCATCCTTCTGCTTTTTATGGATTGGGCTACAATGGAATAATGATCACTTGTTACCATTCTACCAGGTGAAATAAGATGTTTGTGCGGAATCGTCGTTTGTTACATGCCAAAGAGAGTGGTAACATTAGTGTTTCAAGTGTCTCAGGGCATTGACAAATGATCACCCTTGCTTCCATGTACTCGCTATCTGTTTTGATTGCTCCAAAATCGCTTTAAGCAATAAAGGTATCTCAGTCCATCTATAATACATAAGCTGTATAGTGGGAGTTATTTTGGTAACCAGCATTGGACCATTTTCCCCTAATGGTCTTACTAGTTGTATAGTTGAATTGTATGTAGATTGTTATTCTCTTTTACTCTCTGATCTGGGTATTTTAGGTTGCTTTCATAGTATGCACCCCCCTACCATTAGGGGGGGTTGAGGCTTTTTCTAAACTACCACCATAGGTGGGGGTTGGGAAAATTTCAAAACTTGTGTAGGGGTTGCCAATGTAGGTGGGGGTTGCCAATATAGGTGGGGGTAATTTATTTGATGAGGGGGTGGATTTTGTTTATGTAGGAATTTTCTAACTGGTTATGTTGTGACTCACCCCTTGTGAGAGCGTTCAGGGACCACTTTCTTCTCACTTCACTTTTTTCTTCTCAGAAGCAATTGGTTGGAAATGTACTATTGATCACACTTGCTAAACTTGAACTATCAATATACTTTCACACTTAGATTTCTTTGGTGAACTTAAACCCAAGTGAAGTTTTAAAGTTGTTTAGTATGCTCCCTCCTTGGATGTACTAATTCCTGTAGCAGTCTTTTGTGTGGTGTGTTTTTCTGCCTGTTAGTCTGTGTTTAAATTAAAATACCTGGTGTATACATTCTTCATTTCCGCTATTAAAGTCAGAATTACCTTCTGGTCTACATTTTCAAATTTATTAATAATTTCAACAACATGTACATTTGAACATCAACAAGTGGTCATAAAACACAAAACAAAAAATACTATACATTTAAGGCATCTTCTCAATAGTTGTAACATAAGAAAATTTAAATCAGATTTTTGTTATTTTGTAATTGTGTATAATGAAGGAGTTGATATGGGGGTTGTGATCAACCCTTGTTTTGATGTGGGGGTTGGGGTAAAAGGTGGGCGTGCTGCTATCAAATTATGATGTGGGGGTTGCAATGGTCGCTGGGGGTTGATTATTTGATATGAGGGGTCATACCCTCTGCACACTATGGCTTTGTAGTGCATCTCCCTATTTTTTTGTCTCTCTCTTTCTATTCACTAGCCCTCTTGATTATAATACACATTATAATTGTCTGTTATTACCTTATGTTATTTGCCACTTTACTTTAAGACATTTGAACACCTTTACGCAGAACTGTCAACTAGTGTCCTGTTGTATATTACATACATGTGTCATGTTATTGTAAGGTATATTTGCTCTAAAAAGATGGCTCATGTTATTCATGCTTAAAAGCCTTTTTGTATAACTGGCATCAGAACCTGGCATCATAATTATAAAAATTGGTAAACAAAGAAAGGGACTGAAATTTACAAAATACTTGAAAGCTTGGTATGTGATTACTTACAAACATTGCTTACAAACATTGCTTACAAACTGCATCTAGCATCCTGTGGTAGAAGCTTTCAAGCATCAAACATAGGTGTGAGGGATCAGGGCTTCCAGGGCCTTGATTTGCCATCCCTTTTAGCCACACCTACAACAGTTTGAGCAGCATCAATTGAATAGAAGGTCCTGGTGGCTTATACCCCTGCATATTTGAATAGAGTTATTTCTTTTGTCCATAGCATACTCACAGTGAAATTTATATTATTTTTTATTAATTTCCAGATATTTAAGTTTTAGTAATACTTCTTAATCTGTTCACTTAATAAAGATTTTTTTAACCAAAAGCTGGTAGCACGCCTCAAGGCATTATAAGTATTTTATATAGTTTATAATGCATATTTTAATATATATTTTGTATAATGTATATTTTTGTATATAAATGCTATGTGTCTGCTGAGAATATGTATATGTCTAGCACTGATGAAGGCTCAAAGCTGAAACAGAATAAATATTACTGCATTATTTCCCAGTACCCATTGAGTAGAGGAGAATTCACCAAAGATTGACATTAAAAATCTCGGCCTTAACTTTTGGGCCTAATGGCCCAATGGTTGAGGCATTGGTTTAGTAACCATGAGGTCACAGGCTTGAATCCGGTCAGTGCCCTTAATTTGCAAGCTATTGTGGTAATGCTCTACTCTTTGAGAATTATGTATAATTGCAATGTGTCTGCTGAGAATATGTATATGTCTGGCACTGATGAAGGCTCAAAGCTGAAACACAACAAATACTAATAAATAAATTCCCTCATACCCACTAAGTGGAGGAGGTTTTGTGAAGATTGACATTAAAAGTCTCTGCCTTAGCTTTTGGGCCTGATGGTCCAATGGTTGAGGTGTGGGTTTGGTAATCATGAGGTCGCGGGTTTGAATCTGGTCAGTGCCGTTAAACTGCAAGCTATTGTGGTAATACTCCACTCTTTGGGAATTATAGGTAATTGCAATGTGTATATTGCTCTGCAAGCTAGCATATAACACTCTCCTATGTATGGACGTTGACATTTACATTTACATACATACAAACACACCATAGAGTATTTCTACACATTGATTTATATACCAATCACAAACAACACAGAGTTGCAGCAGCTTGTCCCATCCCTCTCATCCTTAATGTATCCAATAATACAAATAAATTTTCCAAACAAAATGTAGAATAATTTAAAGCACTCAATGAAGTATTCATAAATCTAAAATGATCTAGCTCATTAGTGTCTTCATCCAACAAAATACATACATATTTCCTACAAAACATACAATAGCTCTTTAGAATTCCAGGATATGTCATCTGCCTATACACCAGCATTTGATCAATTTAATTCTAAAACATATATATATATAATACCTATATACAGTTTTGAAACTATTCATCCCATTTTGAAATACCTGAGGTAGCAAACATAGCCAAATATACTTAAATGTCAAGTATTCCCTGCATTAGAAATTCAAGACTGTAATGACAGTAGCGTTACTTATTAACTTACATTCTGGAAACCAGGAGACTGTCGTCATATTTGACTTTCCCAGATGTTTTGCATGTCCAAGACATTTTACAAACTGCAGGTTGTTTCGGTACTTAAATGTTTTGAAAACTACCGTAAAAGTACCCTAACTAAAGTCCAGGTCTACGTGCCCATTCTTGCATATTGTCTTCCCAGAGAACATAACCTGGTTTCATATCTCATTAAAGATATTGGTCATTAGTCAAAAAATTTGACTCACTGGTTTACTGCTAGAGGTGTTTTACTCAAGCTGAAATCTCAGCCTCGATTGTGCAGATGGTGTCAGAAGTAATGTCTCATTCTGTTGTAAACATTCTTGAAAACGGAATGACTTATATGACAATTACTTCTCAATAATTCACAAAGGGGATTCTTAGTGTATTATCAGACCACTGGGTGAACAAATGGTTTTTGGGCATGAACATTGGCTTTCAAAACAATTGTGGTGGCCTATCAGCTGGATGTGCTTTGTGCTAACAAATTTATATTCAAATGAATAAAGGAAACCATTTATTGACAAACAATTCTGTTGGACAGACCAAATGGATTCTCATGTAATTAATTAATTATATGTCTAAAAGGCATGAATCTTGAATTGGCCACCAGTGGATACCTAGGGGCAAATAAATATCAATAATTGATAAAAGTCAGGGAATTTGGGTTTGGTTAGCTGATATCTCTAGTTATCAATTATTCATACAATCTTAGAAGTTTAATGTACTCTGAACATTCTACTCTCACAGTTTTCTAGTTTTACCTACAGTTTTACATTAATCAAAAAGGATTACCCACAGCAAGTTTTATTGTATATCATATAAAACTGTTTAACCATTTTATAGGTACAACAGGTTTCCGCTTATCTCGTACTGTTAGGCAGGCTAAGGACTGGTGACAAGTGCTAATACAATACCTGATTTGTGCGTCAAGTCCAAACTTCAGAGGAAACTATAACTTAGCTTTAACAAGGAAATATAGCCACAAATGGAATGATATGATGCCTAATGGCAAAGGAAGTTGCAGTGTTTAAGAAACGTGGTTAGAGAATCCGTGGTTAAGCTACAGTAATAGCAATTTAGGAATTATTGACTTATGTAAAACATAAACATATATAAATGGTGCACAAACATTTACCTACGTGTAACCCTGGTACATTTCCCTTTGTCATGTACCTACCCCACCTTACTTGGGTATCCCTTTAGCCCTACGATAATTCAAAAGATATTAAGATCAGGATTACAGGAATAAAGAAATTCAGCAATGGTTTTCAATACGGAGTCATGTCTCCAATTGTACCTTCCTTGTTGGAGATGAGCATGACAACCAGAGACAACATGTTGGAGAGTTTGTGGGTTGAGACATACGTAACGCTGATTGTTGGCGGGAGCTGTCCTGTTTACTCAGACTCTCAGAACTTTTTTAATCCTTTTCATGTATATACCAAGTCCTAAACTACATTGTAATAGTGTTGGTTCTCCTCGCCTTCTTTTTACCTCTACATTTACTACTTTTGTACTATTTCATCTCAAAGACTTATCACCGAGCGTAAAGTGGCATACAATGCATAGATAAATGATCTTTCACGTGACTTACTTTGCTCCCAAATGTTTTTCCATATCTGAAATCTCTCAATAATCTTTTCCTCTCAGTTCACTGTCTGCCATGTTGAGAATACTGAATCAATATATAGTCCCTCTTTTCAGGCTCTCTTGTTTAACACGGTCACAAATCTACTTTTAAGCTCTTTCTGGCTCATCTGTGAGAGAGGCTTAAAAGGCTTATATCCAATTGATACTTTGCTGATTACATACTGGTTTTGAAACGATACTCGATGTCTTAGACATATGATTAAAATGACGTCGCGAGTTCCTCCTTCACACACTATTTCCTTGTTAAAAATTTTAAACGTTCCAAATATCTTAGGATTATACAGGAATTATTCTCGCCTTTCAAGTTCGTAAATCTCAATAAAACTACACTTTAGATATATGTAATTAATCTCTCTGACTATATTTATGCTTTGTTAAGCACATGGGTAGTGCAGGACATTTTAAATGCACTGCTTCACTTTCGTTCTGCAACAAGATGGATTCCATCTTGTAGTGCGCTGCACATTACCGGGATTCCATGTGGATATAATCAAACTTGGAGGCAACAGATGTTAATTTTCTAGGCAGCTGAGCAAAGAGCCAATTGCCTGCAGCCTTTTTTGCTTGTCTTCTCATCTCAACATCTCTACCTTATCAGGCAAGGTTGCAGCTGCTAGCGTCCAAGACCCTTGCTGGTTCTCTTTTACTCGTGGAGTACTTTCTACGTATTGTTAACCTTATTTGCTTTTATCGGTCCTTAACAAATGTCGCCCTGTGAGCTTTCTTCGTTTTGAATCACAATTCGAAAACCTGATTAGTTTATCTGCCATGCAACATCACTCCGTTCAGCAGAGTCTGACAATTGGACGTCATTAAGTTGTAAAGGTTGGACACTGGCT
>JAAAKM020006971.1:120437985-120449321 GCA_010016025.2 Alatinidae sp. Z8VKAUB7J3
AGGAACCAGGCTACCGGACTGTCATACGATTTGGAATTTGAAAGTACCCGTCAACTTTACTAAAAAATAAGAGCGACGTATCATATGAAATAATGATAGGAGCTCTAATACAATCGATCAAATAACAATTATCTTTACTCCCTACTTCCAAATCTGAACTCACAACTCAAACACTTATCATGCAATTCTTGACAAAGGTCATTAAGAAATGGCTTCTGAATTAGCCACCTGACTAGACCCAGTCTATTTCTGATCATCTTGTGCGAGCCAATTCACGAGAAGAAGAAAATAGGCAGTTTTAGTGCTTAAGGTATATTCAACACACTATTCGGGAGACGTTTAGTATTACATTAGCACGCAGAGTAGAGAAGATGGTGCAGAACAGGACAACTTGGAAACAGTTTTTGGTCGCATGCGCCTCCGTAGCCTAATGTTGACCATCCTCTACTACACGGAACTTGCAAATGCAAACTCGCACCGCGTTACACTTTCCAGTACAAATTATCGCCCAGCAACTTATTTTATTGAGCTGCGCTTTCTCTTTAGATATGCTGCTTAAATGGAATATTGTTGTCAAAATCTTTGCTTGGCAAAGTGATGTTGGTGCCTTGTTAGGCAACGGATGTAATGTGCAATTGAATATGGTCATGTTAAGACTGTAGTATTGTACACACCGCCTAACAAATACATAGAATGTTTGATCAAAATTCTTTAAGAACAGAAGATCGAAAAACATTAACAAGATGAAGCGTTAAATACTGACAGTTTTTAGTTAAAGACAATGTGGCTTGGATCTTATCAATTTTGCAATTGATGAGTTACACTATTTGTTTGTATTTCATTGCACCTTATACAAATATGACGACTTGCCTCTCCACGCGCTGGCTTAAGCTTGCTCAACAACAAATTAGTAATTTGTTCTACCTCAATCCCTAACTCAGGTGGCATTTACTGCTATTACCTATAATTGCACCGTCTGGAGTTGGAGATAGGTGAATCGTTGACATGGCTGCATCTTACGTTGCAAAGGATGCAACCGTCGTCATCGTCACACAAACAAACTTATAGATACTTGCAGACAACCTTGTTTAGCAATATACTCGTAGAGGCCAAAAACTGTAGGGTGGTAGAATAAGACTTAATCTTCTACCTAGAAGGATGGTAAAATATTTTATGTAGTCTGGTTTCAGACAAAAGTCTAATTGTAAGGGCAGCTGGCAGACAGATCAGTCTCACGCGGCACCTTAAAACCACTATATAAGTACTACACATGCAGTCATTTCAAATGAATGGCGTAAGTCAAATCTGTACTGTTTGATGACCCAGCCCCCCCCGACATGTTTTGCAGGTAGAATTCCTTTTCTGTAACATGGTAACATGTAAATCTGGACTAACTCCCCAACAACAGAAAAGTTTTCAGATGGCATGGTGCCACTTTAAATGTAGCCGAGTGAAGGTAACTGTTTTTAGAATTAAATATTTAGAGCGTTAAGGTCTGAAGTATCAATCTAGACATTGGCTATCTATAGACACGTGGCAATCCTTGAGAACTTAAATGAGAGTGGCTTAATAAGAACGTTCAATGTTTACCAAACAGTTGCAAACAAGAAAAACAGCCCCTAAAGGAACTTTGATTAACTAAAAACCCAAGTCTAGTTTCCTTTACTTCTGTTCCTATCAACTTAAGGAGCTTGACTGAGAGTTACTGACAGCTTTACTTACTTGACTGATACGTTTCCACTCTGTAGATCTGCTTCCCTTATCTTTGCAATGTCGAAATAATTCTAACAAACAAAGAACATATTCACCCAAACTTTCTCCATCAATCTCAACTACAAGGTAGTTCATCTTGACTTCACAGATCAAAGATTTCGCTGGCTTTCTGGCAACGAGAAGGGTTACATCAATATTTGCCAATAATTGCAGTTACATGTTTGGATAAAAAAAGTTGCACTTTTACTGACTTGTAGACACCTTGAAGTATTTGGTAAGTTCGCCGACCTCGAGATTCTGCACTCGAAGGATAACATTGGAGAGAGGATTTGACCTAAGAATACAGCATAAGATATCCACATAAATTCCACCGCCCTTGCGTTACTATTGCTGTGATTGTTTGTTATTCATAGGACAAAAGGCAAGGCGACACAATAATTCGTGTTATAGTATTGTGGAACAGCTCCCTCAGTTTCTTATTCCGTTACTAAACCATTACTTCAGCTCTTTGGCCCTTTTAATACCGATGCTTTTAAAATTTGTTTACATCTGAAAACGTTTACCGATAACCTATGTGATTGATAGCAGCTTCTTATATGTGGCTATACCGTTTGATTACACGGATTTTTATACGAATGTAGCTAACAAGAACGCAAGCCTTAAGACTGGTAAAAGTCAACAGCATTCTAAGAACGGGAAGGATCGAATTGGACGAATACTAAGAACATTAAATAACTTATGGTGTTGTAACTTCAGTAAGTGAAGGAAAATGTTACGTGGATATCAATCAGGAAATTTTGCCTTTTTACAATATTTATGCGATTTTTTTAGATTAATACACTACATTTTGGAACTAGAATATTAAGAAGATAAGGAATTTTTTTCATTTGCTTGTAAAAACATGTTAAAAACTTTTAAAGGCTTTGCTTAGCTTCCTTTGGGTTAGCTTAGTGGCGTACTTCAGAGAGCCTTACCACATTCTTCCTGATGCAATTCAACTACTTCTCCCTGTCTTGACATGGCCTTTTAGCTGTCAGTATTGGTAGCTTACTATCCTTCCTTAGTTTATCAGACTAACGTTTTGGGGTGTCTTCCTTTAAAGGCTATTTTCAAATATCTAAGAACATTTTAAAGCCTTGGCCATTCCAAATGTTCTTATAAGAAAAATTGTACGTATTACATTCGAATACCTCACTGGAAATTTCACGGCCCGAGACACTCGAAACACTTTATTGGTCGTTAACTTAACTATAGACACTCAGGAAGCCTGCCATTCGTTGTAAATTCTGCTTTCTGAGTTACTAGACACTGGATGTTTCGGGAACCTGGTCTTAAATACTCCTGTAAAATGTGGAAAACTTCTGCACTGTTTGGAGATCTTGTCTATGGTGAATGTTGGGAGTGTCACAGAAGGCGCTTGAAGTAATGTGGTGTCTTGAGTAATCGTTTCTAAAATGTTAATATTGTGTTCCTAAGGAGATCTTTATTTAGTATCTATCACCTTATCTTTAAACAACAGCCAACAACATCTCAAGTATTGTAAATTTGATCGAAGAGATATAAACATTTTCATATTTTCAATTCTCTAGTGTCTATTCTATACTCTCGTGTCCGGAAAAAACGTCCCGGGACGTTTATTAATTTACAAGAAAATTTCCACCCAAGACATGCTTATTCCAGTCACCCCGTTTATTTATTTTTGAAACTTTTTTCACCCACACCGTTTATTTCGGACGCTTTTTCCAACACCCACTTTGCCGTCGATCTGAAGAAATCTGTCAGAGGACTAAACGCTGTCAGTAAAATTTCCTTGGTGCGGCATTTCTCTGTAGTTATTTATTGCTAGACTGCTGGATTTTTTATAAACTAGAATTCGTATTTGGCAAAGGCATAGCATTGTGAGAAAATTGCCATGCATAGGGGTCGTATTTATTAAAGAAGGGCGGAATTTCGTTCCTTTTGTTCATGATAATGCATGGAAACGAATTGCATTTCCATTTAGCAAAGTCTTAGCGGAAGTTTTAGTGTGCAGATCAACAGCTGCTCATTACATGAAACATTTGATCCAAATTGAGACACTCGGCCAAAATGGGCGCGGATGGACAGTCTTGAACAGTTAGGTCTGGCCTAAAGTACCGTAAGGCGAACTGACCAATCAGTAAGGCGATGTGAGCAGGCGGTTTTTTGGCCGCTGTTCCATTCAGTTCCTGTTTGGTATTAGCAATTCTTAGCACCTCAACATTTGTCACTCGGTCTTTCCATGAAATTTTAAATATTCTACGCAAGAACCAGATTTCTACAGCCTCTAGCCTTATCTTGATGCTTTTACGCTTCACAGCCCCATGCTTCACAACCATACATCATAATAGATCAAACATAACATTTCAAAACTCTCTGCCTTGTTTTCATTTTTAACTTCTTATTACAAAGACCTGTTTTCATTTTGGTAAATGCCTTCTCTGCCTGGGTAAAAGTAAAGGTAGTGTGGAAATTGATGGCATGCATTTGCTTCGTATTTTTAGCTTGGTTTGGCTTGAAGTGGATTCACGACACCCAGAGAAGCTGGCTACGTTTGATGAAGGATATTGGCAAGAGCTTAACTTCGTAAAGTGGTATAAAGACCTGTTTGGAAGGTGTGTTAACTTAATTTTCTTAGTAATATGAAGGATATTGGCAAGAGCTTACGTTCGTAAAGTGGTATACAGACCTGTTTGGAAGGTATGTTAACTTAATTTTCTTAGTAATATGAAGGATATTGGCAAGAGCTTACGTTCGTAAAGTGCTATAAAGACCCGTTTGGAGGGTATGTTAACTTAATTTTCTTAGTAATGTGTCGGTAGTCGGTAAGTATAGTGGTAAGGTCCAACGTGAAAAAACAATGAAATTGATAGGATTTGCCTGCCAAGAGTACTATAATCCTACCGTGGTAACTAGAATGGAACCATTCAATTTACTACAATTCTACCTTAAACGAACGAAAGTTTAATTGTAAGTGTATCTATAAATAGGTGAGTGATTACCGGGAAAGGAAAAGTTGCGTGAAAGAGGGCACTGTTCACACTAGCGTCAAAGAAACAACCTTTTTCCGCAAACGGGCCATGTTTGCGTTAGAGCGCGCATTGTGTGTAACAAAAGGGGTATGTTTCCATCAAATCGGTAACCATTCGCTGCAAAGAGGCCGTATCTACGTTACAGAGGGTACCGTGTAGACTACGTTTTCCGTCAAGTGGCTCTGTTGATTTTGTGCGATATTATGTATATCAGTTTACGGCTGAAATATGCTACACGTACTACTTCTGAAAATAAATACCAAAATTCGTAGCTTGGGTTTTCGGCAGACTATGTTAAATAACGATTTTTAATTATCCTTATAGAAAGTAATATGCGCATGCCTGTAAAAAATTTGTGTCCAAATTTATAATGAACATTATAACCAAAGCAGTGCATTTTAATCAGGCAGGACACATTAGTTCATCGAAGTTTGTCGGCACATAAAGCCCCCCTTTCACTAGCCCCTACATTTTCAGTACTAAGGGAGCATACTATTCTCCTACCCCTAGGCAAACATTAACGCCACCCCACCCCTATCCCAGTAATATTGCTAGCCCCGATCCATTTCAAAACTCAGTAGTCGACAACGAAATAAGTTACCGATTTCTGAAGTAGTCGACTATGATGAAGTACTCGGCTACTGGTGAAGTATCTCGCGTCACCAGTGCTTCTTAATCTCGTTGCCACCACGTAACCAAGACCTTTAAGGTTTCGAGTTTATTTGTTATGCTGCCAGGCGTTATGTAGCTCTAAGCACGAAGTCGGGAATCAACCTTCATTCCGGAGAATATAACGAGAAAAATCGTTGGTGAGAATCATACAAAACGGCAGAAGAAGTCTCTAGAGAGTCTAATCACGTTCATGGAGATAAGTAGAAGGAGTGGTTCCTTAAAGTGTTTTATCGAAATAATTTCGTAGATTTGAAAGAACTAGGGAACCCTTCACCCAATGCAGCAATTGACCAGAGGTCAAATCAAAAGTCAAAAGGCAACTTAACCTCATCAGACATTTCGACGGTTTTACCTAAACAAGAGTCCGGAGTGAAGAAATCGGCGTAAATGTTTAACTTACTAAGAATATTATCAGGCGCAAATTGATAGTGAAAAGGAGAAAGAGATTAAGGCCAAGAACAGATCCTCGGGGGACACCATCATAAAGAAAGTAACATTTTTACTCCATCGAGAACAACTTTTCCCATTAACAAGGAAAGAAAAAATTTATTTTAATTTGAAATTTTGAAACTATGAGAGGTTTTTAGCTGTCGGAGAAACACCGCATGGGCAATGTTGTCGAATGTCTCCGAGATATAGAAAGAGATCCGATTACTTCGTATAACTTATGTGTCGCTCTCCCTTGATGCAAATTTATTTGCAACCTTGTATCATTTTAATGGCTCTCAGGTCTTCTTTTAGATTGCCAAAGCCACCGGAAAAACCTTTTATTCTTTTAGAATTTCTGATAGGAAAAAGACCTGTTATTCTAGAATTTTACAAGAGCTATCTGGTACTTAAGACCTCACAAATTTTTTGCGAAGTCGTCCTTCCTAGTCATCTTTAAAACTACAGTATCCGAAGGTAAAAATCAACTTTTTCGTAGCCACTTTCCTTCTTTGATGACCCTATCATTAGGGTAGTCCGGGGGAATGATCCGCCTGCACTTTAGCCATGATAACTACTGCGCCTTACTACGGCTCCCTTTAAGGCTGTTTATCCTTGATATACACAAGGGATACAAGTAGAAGCTGTCATGTAAGCTTGGAGTAAAGCAGATACGTCATTGCTTTTGCAGACGTAACTTTTTAGCATTCATTGTGGACGTTGTCAAATAAATGAAACAAGTTGTTTTGGTGTAGTTACAACTTGATTTATATATGTGTGCGAAGGTCTCTACATAAAAGCTGGCGATATATAGGTAAACTGTATCTTCGAAAGTATCATCGAGAAGAGAGGATTTGAAAGGTTAGTTTTTCTAACTTTAGTGGCCTTTGGATTAATGGTGGGCCGGATGGCAGTTCTTCCTTGGTCAAGTCACATGGCGCAGAGAGACTGGTCTCAAATTGCGTTGAGCTTGATGTCGATGTCCACCGGTGGATGATTGGGAGCTAATGTGGCGACTAGAGAAATAGAATTATGTTAACATCGGAGGTCACCTAGCTCAGTTAGTAGAGCGCACGCCGCGAAAGCGTGGGTTATGGGTTCGATCTCCGGTGGTGACATGCTTTTCTATTTCTCTAGTGTTTATTTCAAAACTGAATTATATCTGTCAAATTATGTTCGAGCAAGGCATAGATTTTGCTTTATAATAGCAAAGTATAAAATATTTCTGTAGTATCGTCCTGTTTAAATGATGTATGGAATAAATCACAAGTGCAACAGCTGTAGGCCGTTGAAGGTTAGGAACATGGGTTTAGATGATGAAACCAAAGTTAACAAGGAAACGTATGGGAAAATTTTTGTTGTTTGAGAAACGTTTAGGAAAACCTTTTTCAGGGGCAGGAAAATACTTGGAGGAGTGAATAGCAATAGGAGTTATTGGCCAAGGTAAATGTTAGGTGAGAAACTTGGATACAGGGGAGAGTATTTCCTTAGGTACAAATTAAGTTAATGGTTTGATAAATATCAGACATGTAGCCATGGGCTAATTGTTCCTTGTAATGGTTGATGAGACTACTTGAATCAAAGTTTTGAGTGTAAATATTGCTACCGGCTTCAGCAAATGGTCCATACCATTCGTTTTTACACGACGAAAGAAAATGTATTCGATCGGGCAATGTTTTTGTAATCATAACGCATTTAACAGTTTTTTCCCTACTTGCTGAAGTAAGTTGTTTACAGCGAGAACGCGAAAATATTGTTGACTGTACACATGACCAGAATGATTTCAGCATCTGGCGGGAAATAAGTCATCTAAAGTTGTATTGTGCACAGCACCATCCCTGCTGAAGTTAAGAAAATACGAGACATACGATTACGGTTGCTTTAGTTTGAAGGTCTTAGAGTCCTATTTATGTTTACGTAGCACAGCAAGGGCCATTACAGCTAATGGGATTGTCTCGAAGGATGTAAAATTTTCTACCTTGTTTCCCTTACTTATTCTTTCAACATTCTCATAAATGATGTGAACCATATGCTATTTCTCAGTTACTTAAATACCATGTTGAGTAAATTCTCTCCGAACCAATTCTCTTATACAGATTACACAATCTGAGACCAAAGTAAGCCTTTCTTAATAACAGATCAGACTTCGGCTGTCAGCCCTAAAGGCTTACCATACGGAACCTTGTTTCTTCTCATTTTAGACCGAGGTACTGTCACTTTGTGCGGAAATGAATACGAGGCAAAGCATCTGGAAACGAGATTCGATGTTGTAATGGGTTGACGGATGTTATCTCCCATAACTCTTGATATTGCTCGAACAATGCGTGCACGAAACATATGGATGAGTAATGGTCACGCAATTTGGAACAACGCGAAGAGAAGAAGTAACACGTGTACTGGAGGGGAGTTGCAAGAAAGGGAGCAGATGCACAAGAACATACAGAAGGAAGGAAAGTAGAAGGAAGCAAGATGTCTGGGATGCCCCGTATATTAGGTATCAATAGAGGAAAGATTTGGCACTGAAATCTATGTTTGATATTAGGGAAAATCTTCAGAGAAATTGCAGAAGCATTTACTTATCCAACTTTTTTCTGTAACCTGATTGGCTAAGAGCGAATGAAGCTGGTTGCAAGCTTCAAGACTCAAGGTTTCGAATGTTGCCAATGCAACCCCGTTTGACATAATGAATCTTGCACCCTGCTTCTATTTTTGCTATGAAGCCGGCTTCAATGAAGCCTCGTGTGTCATCAGCTTTAGGCATCGTGAAGCCTTAGGCATCCTGAAGCCATAGGCATCGTGAAGCCTTAGGCATCCGTTAGGCATCCGTTGATCCTCGCACAAGTCTGCCTGCTTACTGCTACTCCAGTGTAGAACACTTTAAAGTTGTTGATCCCAAACATATTTTACAGCATCATCACTATATATTTTCCATATTCTCTTAAAGGCAATAAACGACACAAAACCACCGCCGTTTATAAGCCTAAGCGGCCCTTGCAACGGAGAGGGAGCAATCCTGAGTGCCACTGGGTCCCCTCTCGCTTCTCGGCCTTTTGGCAAGGAATGGATGTAGTATCTGTTCTCATTGATGTGAGATGCTTTCCATAATCCGAGAGAGGCGGTCCTACTGGGCAGTTGCGCCTTCTTTATGGCTTGCTTCTCTGCCCGGTAGTCTAAATCGAGGGGCGTTGCCCTTGGACGCCCCAGCTGCCCTTTACTTATTAGTTAGCCTGTTTGGTGGCTTTTCTGTTTATTTAGGGTAGTTTCAACGTCGGACTCACTGCTCATCAGGGGTCTTTGATTGAGAGACTGCCACTGGGTCCCCTAAAAGTGAATATACTTCACCGCAGCACTGCCCATTTTGTGCTAGGCAGATTCAATGGCCTCTACAGATGACGTTTAGCCCATTTACCCTTGAGAGTGTAGACACATACCAACCACACGCGGCGCATATGTCTTTCAACCATCCTAGTCACATCCCCAATTGGGAGCTCGATACCGTGAAGCACAGCACAGTTCATATCTTGCTAAGGGATATTACGTCACTACCGTGGCTTAAACCTCTGAATCTCATAAGCCTTTATTATAAGACAGCGACTCTAACCATTCGACAAGAATGCCTGAAGATATCATTGTTTCAAAATCGAGAAAAATGTAGCTTAAAATAAAACACTTCGAGGTTTAATGATAGTTAAGAAATGCTGACATGTATGGTACTCTTGGGGGGCTGGAAAACGACAAAAATGTAATAGGGTTGTGTGGACAAAAAGTTTGAAAAATGGGGTCCAAATAAAGTCAAGAATCAATGTTTAGGATCAACTGCAACATCCTAAACTGGAAAATACAACCTTCATCTTTTTATTTTGTGATTTTTATATTTTAATGAAGATATTTTCTACTTGCCCGCCGAAGTACCTCCTCAAAAAGTGTGATGGGTGAGAGATAACTTCAAAATTAATAGGGGAGGGGGGGTTGGAATAAGAATGCCCTGGGTGGAAAATTTTTTGAAAAATTAATTAGCGGGGGGGGACGTCTATTAGGCACCCAAGAGTATACATGCTGCGTTCTTTACTACCGGGATGGGAAATGTCCAGTGATGGGAAGTGTCCGGGATGGGAAATGTCCGGGATGGGAAGTGTCCGGACACCGTCTGCAGTGTCTTGTTAATTACTCTCTCCAGTCCCCCTGTAACCACTCTACTGCTACAAAATGCTACTCGCTTTGATTGATGGAACCGCAGCGGGGGAGCCATTGGGGGACTAGAGGCTTGAGCCCCTACAGATTTTCGCTACGTAATAGTTTTCGGCAAAGAGGAGCAAGAAAACCCGGAGACAAGGATGAAAAGAAGAAAAAGTTATTTTGTCACATCATAACGTCAAACGTGCTCATTACCTTTCTAAATCTAATGATCGCCTTAGTCTGTTTAAGTGTGTAATTATGACAATGAAACTGATAATGCATGATACAAAACAAACAAAAGCATTTACCGAGGACCAATAAGAACTGCAGAGCACAATACGTACAATTTAAGGTCTTTCGCGTCTTACCTCCGGCTTACGAAGCCAGATGCGCTACAGACTGAGACAACCGAGACATCGATTCTTGTAGACAAGTCTCCTTTGTGTTAAAATGTTTCTAAGATCTCTGTCTCAGGATGGTGCATCGAGAACTGATTTCATAGATTTTAGTCTCTTTCTAATGACTATAATGTACTCAATAGAAATCTAGGAGCTGAGATAAAATCAAAGGGTTTTGTTTTTCATTCTAAATGAGAATTAGAGAAGACTTTGTAATCAGGGTTGTATTTCTGTCCTACGATTCCAGGAACGACATACTAAAACTTACAAACGAATCAACTGTAAATTTCAGCTGGGGTGGGACAGAAACAGTTTAGCGCCCCATTCTCTAACCTACAGCAGCATATTTATATTATTATTATTATTATTATTATTAATATTATTATCATCATCATTATTATCATAACAATGATATTATATTGCGCAGATTTCAACATTTCTGCTGTCAGGTGGGCATTACAAAAGCTAAATATTAAAGCTTCAATACATCCTATCTCTATAGAAGACATTCTAGACATTTTCCTACCGATTCTCATTATGTGATAAAAGAAACTTTTCAATTTGTACTTCGCTAGTCGAGAAATGAACTGGCGGATTCTTTATTACATACGCGCCAAAGAAGATTAAGGCGACTTCAAAAATCATGAAATGTAACGTTGTACACGGTTTCAGGTTTGCCTCAGACTGGTCAGCAATTTGGCTTTGGCAATAATTTCTTATCACTTGATACCTTATATTCCGTCTAATTAAAGTATCTTTTACAACATTTGATGTACGGTAGCAGTAACTTGATTAAGAAAATTACAACAGAAACGTTGGCTATTAGAAAAATTATTTTAGTGCTATTTTATGACGTGTTTTACTACATAATGCCGATTTTTTCGTTTACGGCAACCATTCT
>JAAAKM020006971.1:120459249-120477258 GCA_010016025.2 Alatinidae sp. Z8VKAUB7J3
AGTGCCCCTTCCCCTTATCTTGGACAACCTATACTCATGAGCTTTTGGAAACCATACAAGAATGATGACCATTAAAACCACTGAAATGTAGCATGTTGTGCCATCTGTATTACAGTCAGAGATCTGATTATCCAAATGTTGACCCCCTAGAAAAAACACTGCTGTAAAGAGAATACATTTATGAATGCATTTCCTCTCAAGTTTGTACCTCTTGTCATAAGCTAATTTTGATACGTCCAATAAAGCTTCCTTTCAAGAAAATATAGTACGGTACAGCACAGGACAGCACAGGACAGCACAACAGAGTTCCATACAGTACAGCACAGTACTGTATGGTACAGTAGAGTAGAGTACAGTACAGTACAGCACGATATTGTGTGGTACAGTACAGTAGAGTACAGTACAGTACAGTATCTGTACAATAAATACCATTTTGGTAAAGCACAAACTTTAACTTGGTTTATCTGTTTAAATCTTACTTTGATGAAATGGATATCCAATCTCTTTTGCAACAAGATACAAATAACACATCCTATCCACATTCCCAATGAGTCCAGCTTTCTAGATTTTACATGGCACCCATTTGGTTACCCATTTTTTTATTTCTCATTTACAGGAAATATTTGTGGAACTGGCAAAATGTCGTAAGTATAAATATGAATTGTAATGCTTTAAAACATTGATATTGTGGAGTTTGTCAATTCATGTAGGAGAAGGATAGTTTTGCATTTTTAGTGTTTTATATTGTCTTTAAATTGCTAGTATATATATATGTTAAAGATTTCAGATAGTGGGAGGGAGAGGATTTTTAACTAGCTCCTTATCTGTCAGAGGTAAAAACATTTTCGCACATTTTCCTCATGGGGTTCTTTTAATTTACAATGAATGATGTAATGAATTCCCTTGTCTATGGTGTGTGCCTCTATATGTGCCACTGAGGTGGTACAACAGTATTTGTGAAATCAGATGGCCAACAGAGGGACAGATACAAAATCTGTGATTGATTTAAGGTATATATTCAAAAAGTCTCTAGTATTTAATATTGTTGCCTTATGGGGTTGTTGTGATTTATATTTTGTTTTAGGGACAAGCCTTATCTGTATTTCTTCGATCTCACTCAATGTGTACCAACTGATGTCAGCAAAGTTTTTTCAATAAGTTCCTGTCCTACGTACCAGGTAAGAGAATTCTACTCTCTAGACTTCATCATGAAACTACTATTTAATTGTATTCACACTTAAATATTAATTAATTGATACCTTGTCAACTCCGATTGCTCTTTACAAAGCTTTATTTTGCGCAATAACAGCGAAACCTATTGGTCTTAAACATATTATAGATGGATTTTACTTGGTAAAAAAATGGAAATACTATCTTCAATGGTGCTTAAGTGATGTCAAGTCACTGACTGATGAATTGCCTATAAGTCTAATTTGTGCCAAAGCTAGTTCTTCCCTTATTGTTATGAGAACGGCTTGATTTCTATGTTATCATTTCTCCTGCCGCATTGAAAATAATATTTTTCTAATATCTATGTTCAAATGTCTCTCTCATTATACATTCAAGACTGTTTGGTCTAGCAAAACTGCAATTTTAACAAATTTCAATGTTTCCATTGCCAGGTGTGTTCTGTCCACTTCTCAGCCATGAGGATCCCTACGCCACCAGTCCCAGACTGGTTACCCATCCAGTACAGTTTGTACTTTGAGTTCTTGCCTGTTATCATACGAGCTGATCCCCCTTTCCACCTTACTTCCTGTAAGCAGCAGATGTCAACCTTTTTTTTCATGAACAAATGTAATTATATTCCTACAATGAAAAAATTAGTCTCTTTATTGGCCTTGTTTGCATGGTATCTGGAGAACAGGTTTTCATAGATTAGATTTGAGTGCACTTTGGCAATTATAGTGCAACAGCTTGCTGTTTTTATTTGTGTCCACTCTATGCAACCTGTTTATTTGCAATCTGTAGGTTTCATGATAGTGGTCATGTTTAGCCTCCAAACTTGGCATAGTATTCTTACTTATGGACACAAGCAGACATTAGTACCATGCATAGCGAAGTTCATGTTGTAAACACAGTAAAAATCTAAACAGTGGACAATAAGATATCATCATTTGCCACCATTTTAGTTTGAGTGATGTAAAATGACACAGTTAAGACTTGATAGCCTTGACTGTTGCTTAGAAGTTTTTAGTTCATTTTTTTATTCTCTGAGGATTGTCCTTGATAGAATTGACCAGATGATATTTGGCTTTATTTGATTGTTACCCCTGTTAGTTTGGCCTGTGAGTTTATCGATTCATCAGTTCACCACTCACTCAAAGGCTTATTAGTAGGCCCCACACCTGATGTACACTATAAAGTAACACACACAAGAAGCTGCCATGATTTCAAGGTTTATTTCCATGGCTGTGTTGTATGTGGACCAGCAGGGGCTATCACTTCTGTGGCGAGAAAGGTGATTGAAAGAAAGTTCTACAAATCTCTATTAATTCTACTTCTTAATCAACTGAAGCACTACTGTGTAAAGCTGTCATTTATAAGGATAAAATACGAATCTATTTATGTCCCTGGTCACCTCCTTTTCTGCCTACAGCAAGTTTTGTTTTCAGTACTGTTGAAATATTGAAAAAATCAGCTACATGGAATTATATTTGCTCCGGTTCAGGCTGTTAACAAAAGCTTTGAGTATTCTGATAAATTAAAATATTCAGGGTGTAAAATTGACAAACTTGCCCACCATTTGGGAGAGCAGCGTTGATGTAGTTTTCTGAAAGTTTTCCAAACAGAAAATCGTAAAGGCAGTCTTCAAATTTATATATATTAAATCTGACAGGTCTGCTTGTTTTGTCCCGCACAATGGCAGTAAGGCTTAACAACAGGATGGCATTGAAGATAATGAAAGAGCAGGCAAAAATTCTTTCAACTACATCTGAACTCAACTCAAAAACTCAAAAATTAATTTACGAATTATAATCCATCATTGATAATTGCTAAGATATGATCAGATTGTAATTGTCTCATAATACAGCTATTTAAACCAATAAGAAGCTATAACTTTTGTGAACATAACACTACTATAACTAGCAAAAACTCAGATTGAAAAGGGTGGAGTTCTTCTGGCCCCTCTGCTTATCAGGGGGCTAAACTGGGAGATTGGAGTTCTTCTACCAGGCAATTTCTTAACTTAACATTCATAAGCACCAGGGTAGTCCAGAGCCTTTGAGGATCCCAGAGTGGAAATATATTGGGTAGGCCTATCCCTGAGCCCAGGTCCTTACATGGTGTAGACATATTTTGTTCCTTCAGCTCATACTGACAACCTTTGGGGCATTGGCCTTTTGCTAATTACCCTCTCTCCTCTCAATGGTACTGGTCAGCATGACTATTCACATGAGCCCAGCTATGTTACTGAAGCACATCACTACAAATTTGATGTTGTGTATGACTGAATGGGCCTTAAGACCTTTAAAGTCAAAGTATATCAAACACTTGCCATAATAAATTGTTTAATGGTAAAAGTGCAATTTTATATATCACATAGCCTGTTTTGAATAAATTAAAGACTTGCTAAAGTTATTCTTGGGTCTTCCAGTAAATGTTGCCATATTGCAAAATGTTAAAAACTAAACGCACACTAAGAACTACCAGGAGACTATGTCTGGGGCAGGGGGTTGCCAACAAGGGGGGAGGGGAAATAGCATTCCAGGGGGTAGAATTTTGGAGTAGAAATAATGTTAACAGGCCTACCCCTATTACAACTGATGACTAATCTTGAAAATTGTGATTTTGGTGACTTGCATGACTTGCAGATACTGAGTTAAACGAGAAATGGGAGCCCTTTTCCTTTACTAAGTGTCTTTCATGATTCTGGTTATGTCCATCAAGATTTACTAATCTATATATACATTATATATAAGTGTCCAAAGTTGTAGGTTGGAACCATGCATCAATGAAGAATCTTTTATGATTAAGAAGCATATGTGCCTAACAATATGATGCCTTTTGCTTATAATACTTCTTTAATATAAGTTAACTATCATAATGTAATGAATACTAACTAGCCAACAATTATGTGATTACATAGAAGCACCATTAAAATGAAGAAGGTACAATAGTGCTGTATTACGTTTGGTTACAAAATTTCAGAAATTACCTAGATATCAATGATCTTACTTACATAAACACTGACACATAGTAATCCAACAAAATGCCACTTTCCAAAGATATAACAAAATCTCGGAGCTTTAGTGCATCAACTAATTTCCTGTAAAAAGAAGATAGATAAACTTGTTATAACTTGGTACAAAACCTCGTTAATTACACTAGTCTTGAGTATTTTGGAGGGGGAACTAGAATAGAATTGGTGTGCAGAAAAGTGTATTAAAGTATTAAAGGAGGAGGCAGGGCTCTAGGAAATGTTAATGGATGTATACATATCATTAAGTTAATACTTACTTACTATCCTTACTTACTTAACTTCTCAGCTTTTTGCACATGGAGTAGGATCTGTTTTGACAGTAGCTTGCTGCCTCGTAGGTTGTGCCTCTTTACGCAAAGTGCTAGGACGAGGACACCCTATATTAAAACCAGCTATATTAAGTTTCTCCTTGCACTTCTTTAAAAAGAGCAAGTTGGTGGTAGGAAGGGCATCAAGCCACATAAAAACCTTGCCACACAAGATCATGTCTCACAGTATTCTAGAGTAAACAGTATTCTTTATTAACTGTTATTAATGACCATTAGTTGCATCACATATTTTGTAAAGACACAGGAGAAACAGAAAGTATGTCACCACTGGGACTCAATAAGACATATTTTGTACTTAAAAATAAGGTTTCAAGACTTGGTCTTATCATTTCAACATCAATGTGATCTTCTTTTGACACCTTGATGAGGACTGTGAAGCTTCACAATCTTAAATGATGTGCTTGTGCAAGTGAAACCCCATGCTTAATTACAGCTCCATCACTCACACTACTTGTTACACCAAAGTGTCTCATACAATCCTTGCAAAAATCCTTCCTGTTAACACAGGGACTTCATTTAACAGCTACAATCAAATAATTAATTCCTAATAGCTAGTGTAAAACAAACACTTAATAATAATACAAATTTTTCTGTTATATACAATTTCTGCAAAATAATAACCTTTCAAATAAAGACTCATCATTAACAACATTGTATCACTAGGAATGTTGAAAATATTACATAGTTAACTTAAGTGGTTGTATATCAATGGACCTAAAATTATATTTTGTTAACAATACCTTCCTTACAATCTCCATGGAATTGTAAAAAGTCTCATTATATAGTACCTTCCTTCAAAAGCTAAAAGTTTAATAAAGCTGTGAATCAGAAGATCATCATATTACAAGATAAACACTTCAAAACAAGAAAAGAAATAAGAACAAATTACCATACCCTTCAAGCTCTGGGATTGTAATATCTTTAAATGTGATTATCTCGTCAAAGGAGAAGAGACCACAGATAGATGTTTCTTCTTCAACTGCTTCTTCCATCATAATAGAATAACAAACATCACCACCATTCCAAATATGTCACTACACTATTTCTTGATAATGTTGCAGAAAGCTCTGAAATAAATAAAAAACCAAAATAAATTACTGGAACAGTATTTGTAGGCTTCTGATACAGCAGAATTATTCTGCTAAATGTTACGTAGTCACGGTTTGCTATTAAATTAGAGTCATACATAGCTCTAGAGTGTCAGGTTTGGTAACAGTCTCCTAGCATTTATAATTTAGTTCTTTATATACATAAGATATTGGATTATTGAGCCGAAAATAACCCTCAAGGCGGCTCTACCGGACAGGTTAACTCTTATTTTGGAGTTTGCAGTGCCTCTGAAGCCAATTAGAAAGCTTTGTCTCCTTGTTCATTTTCACATTTAGTGACATTCAGTGAAGTAGCTTGGTATACCTCCTAGCTTATGCTATATTCGAAACTAATTTATACTATTTATAAACAGATTCATATATACATTGTGATTCAGAGCTTTGATATATATAGGCCTAATATATATATGTATATAGGCGTAAAAATACTGGCATATTCCTGAAGAACAATTGTTTAACATTTTAATATCAAAATTCTGATCAAAATACAACTACTGCTATGTACGTTGTGAATATGACATTAAATTGGCGTTTCTATTCTGTCATGACAAAAATAATCATTCCCTCGCCTGTAGCCTATATGATTACGGAAATATTGCTACCAGAAAAAGCAATAACGCTATGGTTCCATAGGCTTATCGATTATACAACCACAGGTATATAGATTTTCCTGGAGCTAGGCCTAAATATCAGGTGACGTCGTCAGTGATTTATTATTGCAGTGAAATACTATTTATACTACAGATTATTGAAGTTAAAATCTTCTTCCCAACATTCAGGTAAGTGGCGCTACTGCAACATCTCTCCCCAGACGGTGCATACGTCCAAAGCTACCACTAAGTGTAATTTCTCCTTTTGCTTACCTGGATACGGCTCGGTCGATCAGTGAAAGCAAAACATCCCACCAAAACTTTCCGTTGATATCATCAAGACAAGAGGAGCCATTTTTATTTACTACCAATTGAATGGTGACCTTGGAGAGTGCTTTTGAAACTTAACACCAAACCATAATGGCTCCTCAAAAATTGCCGCAGATTCATCCCTTCTGAGCTGCAGCGTCGTCCTTAAAGGAACGGGGTGCACTGGATTTCGTTTAAATTCCACGAAATGTATATATATATATAATCATTTAAATAAAAGGGTGTCGTTAATTATAGCTAAATATATATGGTTTATCATTATGTGATTAATCAGGAAAAATATTTCGGTTGACTTTTCTATTGTTTTAAAACTGTCGCTACTCTTAAAAAAGCATTTGCTACTATTTCTTATCCTCAGAGCAACTCTTAATCCTATAGGCTACTTTAACAACTCTCCATAACCCCATAACAATTTTTCCCACCTGCAAAGTTTATATTTCTACATATGTTTTAAGGAACAAGATTCGTTTTGTTGAAATGTGACGTCCAAAAATAATCCTATGGCATAAAGCAGGGGGAGTAAGGCCAAGAAACGTTCAAAGTTGGGAGATATATAAAACCATTTGGCACTTTTGTACAGCGAATTGTAGTTAAGCACGAATGACAAGAGAGTATTTGAATGACGAGTTTATCAAAATTGATGACTACTACATGTCAAAACACAAATTATTGTTTCTACAAAGACAAAAAATATCTGCAAACTGCACATTTTCAAACGGTTTCTATCTAGTCGAAAGAATCATTACACAGCTCTCTCAAGCATTTGAAGCAGTTTCCAGTTTTTAAATAAACATGATCATGGTCGCGCCTGTAGGCCTATTGATCAGATTTTTGGCAATCGTCTTCCAGCAATTCCTGTTCCTCGCCAGCCTTGAACACTGCACAGCACTGTAGCCTGTCCAAGTTCCCATTTCATTCAACCATGTTGTTCTTGGTCTTTTCCTTTCTCTTTTTCCTTCAACTTTTCCCTCCAGCAACTGTCTGTGTAATCATTCTGTTCTCACTAGGCTGTCCATACCGACGCGATTAATCGATTACAAACCGGTTCAAGAAAGAGTCGACCCATATGAGCCATACCGTCGCATCGTTATAAAAACCGGCTCAAGGAAAGAGTCGACTCATATGACTGATACCGACGCATCGTAATAAAACCCGGCTCAAGGAAAGAGTCGACTCATATGACTCATACCGACGCATCGTAATAAAACCCGGCTCATGGAAGAGTCGCCTCCATCCCAAATGAATCGGCAACAATTTAAAGCATTGGTGAGTTGCCTCAATTTCAAATGAGTAACGAACATGCGAATTGGAGCATTGTAAACTAAAGCAGCCGAGAGGTTTTGACCATGCTGCATTTCGTACAAAGGGGTTTTCCGAAAGTAAATCTATTAGTTGATTGATGGGGTAAGTTTTATGATAACAACCCCCCCCACACACACACACACACACCACACACACACACACACACACCCATAGGGCTTGATGGCCAAGTTGGCACTGCAGTTTTGAACTGTTTGTGATACACCACTTGGGATGTGCTGATAATTGTGATGGTGTAACGGTTACAAGTATGAAAGAAGGGAGTGTTGTTGTTACCTTTATAGTGGTGTACCCAACCTCTGCAAATGTTGGTTTGACGCAAGTCCAAGCATTTGTCAAAAGATTAGAGCAAAATAAAAATATCACCGCTGCTTCAAACGATTCTGCGATCACAAGTAAGTAGTTCAGACAGAATCATCCCTTATCATGGATAGTAACTATTTATGTTACTATCCTCTGCAATCTGCTATATAAAAATTCTCGAAAAGTTTCTAAGTTGTGCAATCCATACAACCCTTTCAGGACCATCGTTTGAGATTGGGGCAAGAACGTTTTGCCAATCCATTTATCTTAATTATCGTTGAAATTGGAGGTGGGGGGGGGATTGTCCTTTCTTTTAGACGTTGCTATTAACGTTTTCTTTTTACCTGGTAAGCTAACATGAACATAATAGTTAGGGCATACTCTTCCTTGCAAGTAATAACGCCTTGAAAACATGGAGTATTCTAATTTTTAAACGTTACTGTGCATGTTCTGAGTAGGCTACTAATCAGAAATGTTTAACATGATATTTAAAAGGTAACTATAATATTCAGTTCTTGTTGAGGGTTTCTGCTTTGAGCAATATACAAACGAGTGCCTGCTTATCTTGTATACAGGCATACACTTATACACTTACATATATATTCCAATATAAATATGTATATGAAAATGTAGTTCCTCCTTTAACATGTTTAAATTTTACTGGGCATGAAACGTTTTTAATACGCAAAACCTTTTTGTTCATTCCACATCCATCGTTTGTCATTCTACTATTCGTTCCTTTGTCCAGGCTACATAATCTTGTACATGACTTTAATACTGCATAAATTTCTAACTGTAGTATTTTTCCGAAGATGCTATGGCTTAATTATTGTCCAAATAATAACAAGAATAACCAGAATAACCAGAAGAACAGAAAAGCCAGAATAACCAGAATAACCAGAATAACCAGAATAACCAGAATAACCGGAATAACCGGAATAACCGGAATAACCGGAATAGCAACAGTAATAATAATAATGATAATAATAATATAAAGAATAACAACAATAAGAAGAATAACAAGAATAATGAGAATAACAACAATGATGAGAATAACAACAATGATGAGAATGACAACAATACGAAGAATAACAACAATATTAAGGATAACAACAATAATGTTATAGTTCTTAGGACCTTAGCTTAAAAAGGAGGCTTTTGTCACAGTGATAGCAATAATTGTCAAGCATTTTTCAGTTAGGTCTGTTTCGGTGATGTTATTGATACTTAATATTTTATTGATGTTTTTGATACTGCCGGCATTTTTGATGATTTTTATGTTATTTATGATGTTTTTGATACTGTCAATATTATTGATATCTTAAAATGTTGTTTGTACTACCACTATATTTTATATTTATTGATATTATTTTTATCTAATCTATTTGCTAGTATCAGTTATATTCTGTATAATTGAAAATTGCTTTCCAAATAAAGGTGTAGTGTTTCTTACAATCTTGTTTTGTTTCCTATTTATCAGGTGTCACACCTTGCGATATGAATGGGAAAACATGTGGACCCAGTTCTTCCTGTTCTATCACTGGTGGTGTAACATTTTCCTGTACATGTAAAGCAGGATTTAAGAAGGACACAAATGGAAATTGTGTCTCAGAAAAGGAGGGGGGAAAGGAGACGTTAAAGGAGTCGAGTAAGTTTCAGCAATAACGCAAAGTATAACTAAAAAATAATGATATTCAGCAAACGAGTATTAGAGGGGGACCGCATTATAATGGGGCACTTGCATTCCAAATCCATCAAAATAGACCACTGCAACCCTTAAATAAGAAATTTGATATTTCTGACCCACTTTGGTTGTTTTTATTCTCTTTAGGTTGTACAATTTTACATAATTCTGTACACAAAACTTACAGGCAAAAGCGAATTTGGTGTGTTTCTATCAACCTTTACTTCAAAATTTAGTATTTTATCATTTCCATGGAACACGTTCATCTGATTTGATACCCGTTGATGGCATCTGTTATTATTTGATGTAGGCTTCTTATAAAATTGTATCTAGCCTAAGCTTTATCCTCTCTTAACGGGATTTTTTACAGGAGATACGTGACAATTTGTTTCTGACATGTGTTACTAGGATACGCAATTTACATGTTAAAAGATTATGCAAACGCATTTGCGTTTTTATAAAACTATAATGAAGTGTCAAAAGTTTAGAAAGTACATAATATATCGAATTTACAAAGTTTGTAAAATTGCGAATAGTACTTAAAAAACCTTCCAAATGTACATTTGGTATGGAATTATTCAAACGTCGGCCAAAACACCACAGCTCTGACAGTCAATGCACATGTAATAGGTTGGACATAGGTTAGAATGTAATGAAGGCTTTATAATTCTCGAACCTTTAACGCAAAACTCAACCCTGCTCTGCCTATTATACGGAAATAAACATGTGTATACTTGTTAGCAGAGCTGGCAGACAGAAGTCCGTACAAAGAAAACTTGATACAGTCGAACCTGTCTATAGCGGACATGCTATATAGCGGACACCAGGTAATAGCGGACACATTTTCTAGGAACGGGCCGAATTATGGTCAAACTCCCATTTAAATACCTCTATATAGCGGACAGTTTTATAGCGGACACTTGTTATAGCGGACACATTTTCTTGGAACCGCGTGAACATTTGCCTTAAAATTAACCTGTGTATAGCGGACATTCGTATTATACTCCTATTTAAGCTCCCTAGCCCTATAGCCTCGTGGTCCCTGAGTTGTCAGAATAATAAAAACCGATAAAATTCATGATACAGTAATTTTTTTTGAACAATGCAACTATTCCAAACACTATGCTATATTTGCATCTTTGTTCTCAGTTATCTTCTTTAATACATACGTACCACACAAGCATGACCAGCATCACCATAAAAGTATAATTCATTGGTATGCCTTATCCAAGTCCTGCACCTCTATTCACTCTTTTCCCTGTAAAATGTCGCACGGATACAGCTGTTGGGAACCTTGAGAAACATGGAGGCAAATTTACTCCAGTAGAACGGCACGTGTCCGACGATCTTCTTTGGAATACTAATACTATCTCCTAAACTTCTTGCTAAATCTTTGTTATTTAGGTTTATATATGAGATTGTTATGAACTAATGCATCTTTTTGTTCCTCTTTCCTTGGCAAAATTAGGCAGACTAATTTATTAGGATTAATCAAGTGATACTAACTAAATTAGGCAGATATAGTTGAAAACCTCTATATAGCGGGCACCTGGTAATAGCGGACACTTTTTTCAGGAAGCGCAGGTGTGCGCTATAGACAGGTTCGACTGTAATCAGTAACATTTTAGAAAGTAAAGTTCGAATTACTTAATTGGCGCTGTGATTTTGCACCAATCGTTGACGGTTAAATCTGCGTGGATAAACAGAAAATGCACAATGAAGAGACAAACGAGTTTGTCTTTTAAACAAAGGGGTTTTAATATCCGAAAACCAAAAGAACGACATGAAGGCAGATGTCGCCATTTATACGATACAAAAGAAATCATGCGTATACGTTTTATCAGAATTTGGATTTGCAAGAAATTGCTACCCCTCGACAGAGTCCGATTGCTTTATACTATTTGTGTTATTTTTTTCCAGTTATGTGTATGTCGACTGCTATCCTTTTTTATGATTCTAAAAGTGTTTTGTCCAATTAATTTTAGACAAGCTGGTGCATCAGTAAAATATTTTCATTAAAAAAATGGTTACACTTGTAAGTGATTAAAAGACTAAATAAATGAATTCCACATTTATTCAGTGGTGACAGGTAGATAAAATAAAGTCATATACTTACAATTCTAGTGAATCAACAATTTTAAATTTTACATGTTCTCTTTTGTTTTCAGAAAACATTGTCCCAATAGTTGCTTCAGTTTGTGTGATATTGGCACTCGTTTTAGCCATTATCGTCTTCATCATACTGAGGAAGAAAAGGGCGCTTTCTCGAAAGGAAACAGTAATGCCTTTTAGTGTGAGGAGTTCACACAATGTCCTCACGTCAAATACATATGATTCACCAAGGGTAGTTCCATCACAATCTCATGACAATAATGCATACGAGTCGGTGAAATCAGATCCGCACGATAACCCAACATATACGGAAGTTCCAGAAAAGTCTAGCTGTAGGATTAAACCCAGCAATACCGAACCCGCGTATGCTATGTATGATACAGGTAATGGAGCCCAAGTCACACCAGAATATGCAACTGTTGCGAAACCGGGAACTTCTTCAAACTTATATACAAACCTACGACCTAATGATTCCGAGTCTACGTATGAACGTTGGAGAGAACCCAATTTATCGCAAGAAGAACCATTTTATAATCTTTACGATAGATCACCATCACAAGATGAGAAACAAGAACCTGTTTATGCCATTTATGGGGATGCCAACGAGCAAAGTTAGGGGATAAATTGATCATCGCGTGGAGTTGTTCTGTCTTTTTTTAAAACATATAGAGTGTAAATAGCAACAAACTGTAATTGTTTAATACACACGTGTAGAATAAGATAAGTGTAGAGTAACACACATGTAGAACAAAACACGTGTAGAACAAAAGTGGTGTAGAATAGCACACGTGTAGAGGAAATTTGTTTATGTCCCGTTAAAGATCAAAGCGCAATTAAATGTAAGAGCAAACACTGCAGGCGGTGATTGTAGATTTTGAAAGGTCTCCTTGGACGTACAATTTATGACTTCTAGCTACCTAACACACAACAGGACAGTAAGGGTGGGATTGGGGAAACAATACGTACTCTTATCAGCATATCTTGTCATGCACATTGATTATCTTGTATACAAGACGCGTTAGAAAATATTTTATGCGGATTTTAAAGTGGATTCATGGAGTTTTACTTGTTTTAGCTAACTTAAAGTTAAACTTGTAGTTACTGATTTGCTACTTTCGGAGATGTTTGAGGTTTGCAGAGACATCTCTGCTGCATCCCTCTGAAGTAATGTTTCTCAAACATTCCACATCGCCTCGGCTTTGTAAGTAATTGGTAAATTGATGTCTATGATGAAACAAATGAAACCAAATATTGAGACTCTTTATTGCAGTTGATTGATTACATTTAATTCTCAAATAATAATTTGCTTCGTTTACTGTAATCATAGGCGACGCAGAACTGCACTATAGTAACAAAACTTTATGAAATCAACGGCTATGTGGCAACAATCTCCAAATTCTTTCAAGCTGCACCCTGTCACGAGTGGAAACTCAAACAGCCCCTGGAAACTTCCCAGCGCCCCTTTTGAAGCAGTACGGATCACTTCGTCAAACACTGCTCTAAAATGTATAAAAGGGACTCGTCCCTATCTATTTTCCTTACTCAATGACAAATAGAAGGATATACTTGTAAATATTGAAGAGTTGCTTGTGGTCAATACCAGAAGATGCACATTAAAAATGTACCATCTTTAAATGTATGGCAGAGAAATGCAAATTCTTTCAACAAATTTCTTTTCGTTCCTCCACTTGCTTCCTTAAGTTTTAAATTCTGTGAATTTATTTGAATTGATCTTAAAAATTTTAAATCTATAAAATGAGAAAAGAAAGTAAGTCGTATGGTCCCTGAATCAGAACTCGAAATGAAGCTTTTAGGTTTCCTCTGTCTTTTAAACTTAAAATTACTTTTAGTAGAAGTAGTAACAGCAAGGATCAACACTGTCACCAAAAGAGTAGTCAGTAACATCTGAGGATATCAACAGTAAAGCTTGAAGAAACGTTAAATTAAAAAGAAAATGTGTCCCAACTACGTATCATTCTTTCAAGATTTTTAGCCTAGCTGTTATTTTTATGAGCAGATTACGATTTCCGTCTAGCATTTCCATCGTTACAATTCTGGAAAGAGAGAAGGCTCGATATTTAACTCTTACGTTTCGTCACATTTTGCTGTTGATATCCTAAATCGGGGATTCTCAACCTTGGAAACTATATTATCCCCTCGAGCTACAAAAATTTCTTAGTACCCTTTTAGGTCTGTAAGGATTCAGTATTGCTTCTCTGCGTTGATATTTAATGACTAAGTCATGAAATAACAAGAGTCCAACCCTTGGTTACAAGGTTTAAAACTAAAATATGAGCAATGTTAAAGTAAACGGAGACAGTGCTTTATTTATAGTTTGCTGGTTCGATGCGACCACGCATGTACGGGCTGCCCAAAACTAATAAAGTCGGTGTGCCTCTCAGACCTATTATATCAATGGTTGGTTCTGCTCAACATCAACTGGCAACATGGTGGGCTGAAGTGTTGCAACAATTGTCCGATATGTACTCCGTACATTGTGTGAAGGATTCGTTTACTTTCAGTAAACTAATACAAGGCCTGGCACAGCAGGATGCAGATGCATTTATGTGTTCCTTTGACATCAGCAGTCTCTTTACAAATGTTCCTACACGAACGTGTTGCAGATTGTTTTCTTAACTACCTTAATTTGTTTGCAATAATAGAGTTGAAAAAACAGATAAATAAATTTTTAAAAAATTATAGTAATGATAATAATAAAAATATTTAAAACTAAACGCCACAAGATATTCCCCCCAGCATGAACATATAATTACCTTAAATTTTAGAGAAATGCCAGAATATACAAGGATGTTATTAAAAGTGATAATGCTTTTATGATGAATGGACCATTGATATTATGACTAGGTCTGTCCAACGAATACCGATTATTCGATTAATCGAAGGATGGGTAGACCCTCGATTATTACTCAAGCAGAACGATCTTCGAATATCTCTTGTTCAGTACAATAAGCTATTTAGCACAAGAGCAACTTTCAAAGCAATATTCGCCACGCTCGGTTAACTGTGACGAGATATCACATGGCAATATGAAAGGATGTCGGCATTAGTCCAAGTCGGTCTTTACCAAATAATTAGGAACTAAGACTTAGGTGACAGAGACATAGCCAATACTTGAAAGTGTGGGAAAGGATACTCCAGATAGGGAAATTTCACTCATATCTTAAATGGAAATTTTAAGGGAAACCCATTGCTCATTTTGATAAGGGAGATTATTCTAAGAAGGTCTGGAGCACAACAATAATATAGTTTTGTTTGGTCACAGATCATCAGGGAATGAAGACAGAAAATAAATAAAAATCATTGGAAATCCCATTTGACCACCTTGTCTCATTTTTCTATCCCTTGTGGATAACGTGACAAGGAATGATGCTGCAGCTTCAAGGTGACGACTATGACATGTACACTAAAATATAATAGAGAAGAACTATCGGCTTGAAAGTTCCCTAGAGTAGCATTATCGGGGGGTGGGGTGGGGGGAGTAATGGGTAATCTGGTGACACTACAAAGAGCAACTAGTAAGCAAAGTAAGGAAGATAATCTCCCCACAAATAATGTAAATGGATGGAGCTAGATAGATGTTTTAATAGCGATACCTAGAGCGTTTGATATGCAAGTCGTATCTTGGGCGAGTTAGATGATGATGATATTCATAACGAAAAAGTGAGGATAGGGCAGCAGGTAATAATTTGTATAAAGATGAGTAAACAAAACATGAGACTCGATATTTAAAGATGGAGTGAATTGTCAAGATATTCAATCAGAGGGCTTTTTTCTATGCGGATGCCCAAATAAGATTGCAGTAATTTAGGTACGGTAGAAACAATAGATGGTACGGAGTCAGTAGAGTTTCAGAAGGAAGAAACAGTCTAGCCTTGCAGATGATGCCTATTATTTTAGAGGTTTTTGAAGATAAAGTAGAGATATGCTGTTTCCAAGAGGCGTAATCATGAATAACGAGACCTAGGAATTTTATATGGCGTGTTATTGAGACAGGCACATGGTTGATACGGATTTTCATATCATCGGTATACACTTTCCTGCGGGACGGTCGAAAAACAAGAAATTTAGTCTTATCAGGATGAAGAGCTCGTTAGTATTAAACAATTGAGAGAAAAGAAGATATTGGTGTCATCGGCAAAAGAAAATGGAAAAAAGAAGACGGAAGAGTCGAATAGGTCATTTATATATATGAAAGAGGAGGGGACCAAGGACAGATCCTTGAAGTACTCCACACTTAATAGTTTTCAACTGGGATCTACAATCATTAGCTATTACATGCTGTTGTCTTTTACAGAGGTAGATGGAAATCTAAGCTAGAGAAGTGCCCCGGATGCCATAAAATTCTAATTGTCTACAGTAGAAGAATTGAATGTTCAACGGCGTTAAATGCTTTCTGTAAGTCAATAGATATACCTATAGTACTTTCATTATCCTCAAGGTCTTGGCAAATATTGTTAACAAACTCAAGGGCTGCCATGTAGGTTTAGTTATGTTGTCTAAACCATATTGGTGTATTTCAAACTTGGTCATAAAGTTATAGAGTCTTGAGGAAAGCAGTTTTTCCTGCTTATCAGGGGGGCTGGTATGAAACATCGGAAAACAGTTTTTCAAACACTTTTGACAAGTAAGTGAGTATGAATTTTGGCCTTTAGTTGGATATTTGATTTTTATCATAATTTTTGTAGACGGCATCAACTGTAGCAAATTTTCAGTTTATCAGTTTATCAGGAAAAGGTACATATCTAAGCAGGAGGAGAAGCTAGAAAATGAATTGTTGCCTTAATTGGTTCATTTCACATACCATCAGGTCTCTCACTCTTGCTATTTTTTGAGTATGAAAAACAGGTAGAAACTTCAGAGGAAGAAGTAGTAGAGAGCAGTAAACTATTGAAAAATGAGATAGAACGGGGAGAACGGAATTTCATCAGCGAGAGAAGTCCCAATAGAAGTAGAGAAATCATTAAATTTATTAGCTGTAGTGCATGGGTGGTTGTAATCTCCATTTTTATCCCTCCTTTTCTTAAATTATATTTTTGTTTGTTCTTTTGATATTACATGTTTGATGATAAACCATGTTTTCGTAAGGTAGGAACTTAAACATGAAATTTTTTTATGAAAGTATTCTTTTTAGTAGTATTCTTTCTAATCTTATAGAACATCATATTTATTTCTGTATTTACGATACTCCTTTTTATTTTGCTAGGTAGGGTCTGTAATGTATTTTTTATAGAGAGAGGTTTTTTTAAGAGAAATCCTGAGAGCATCAGAGAACCAGGGTTTGCTGTTTTGTGATTTTCGGGAAAGGTGTTTAAGAGGGAATGATTGATTGTAGATAGATACTTTGTGGTTAGCAAATGTGTTATAGCAGTCATTGACTGAACTTGTTTCATACAGAGATGTCCAGTCAATTTTGGCAATCTTAGAGTAGGATTTGTCTATGTTTGAAGAGTTTATTTGTCTAGCATATCTTTTCCTTTCCGGAGGATCAACATCTGGATTATGGGCTTTTTAAATTCAGTTTTCTGAAATACAGGTCAATGGTCAGATTAGTCGGAATAGAGTATGCCACTAGCCATTTTAAATTCTTCGTTATTTGTGAAAATATTATCAAGGTTGCAGATGTAGTTGTGATACGAGTCTGTTTAGAGATCAAGGATGTAAGCTGTTTGAGATCATGACATTAACGAAGTCTTCAGTGGCTTGGTGTGAATCAGTCATGAACAGATTGATGTTAAAACCACCCATGATGTAAGTTTATTCTTAAAGCTAATAGAGTTAATGTTGTTCTCATATAATTGTTAAACTTTGTTACTGAAGTATCAGGTGGTCTGTCGATACAGCCAACAATAATGTTTTTACTGTCATTTTATTGATTTCAATCAAGATCGATGCATAAAACGTCCTCTCTGGGGATTGTAAATGGGTTCTTATTTAAAATGCTTTTTCATTTTTTATGTACAAGCCAACTCTACCTCCATGTTTGTGTTTTTTATTTGAAGAAAGAAAA
>JAAAKM020006971.1:120477358-120510043 GCA_010016025.2 Alatinidae sp. Z8VKAUB7J3
GAAAATTTCAGCATTTTGTGTACTCAACCAAGTTTCAGAGATACCAATGACAGTAAATGTGATGTTTCAGGTACTACGAAAGTCCGATAGATCTTCAAATTTCTTCCTCAGACTACCTCATATCTACAATTCAGTAGACGTTGGAGTCGAGTTGGAGTCAAGATCAATACTGGCATTAAATAGCATGCGGCATGCTGATCAATGTCAAATGGCGAGAGATAGAAGTCCGTGTCATCTTCAAAGTGATTCTATGGGAAGATGAATGTCAGGTATGATCTACGGAACCAGGGCTTCGTCAGAGCTAGAGAAGTTATTATACACGTTATCTTTTCATAAGCTACTCGATTTTCAGGGTCAGGGCTAAGGTTGCTAAGGGTATGATGCACTTTTAAGACTAAGGTTGCTAAGGGTATGATACACTCGCAGGGCTAAGGTTGCTACAGGTATGATACGCTCTCTGGGCTAAGATTGCTAAGGGTATTATACACTCTCAGGGCTAAGGTTGCTAAGGGTATGATACACTGTCAGGGCTGAGGTTGCTAAGGGTATGATACACTTTTAAGGCTAAGTTTGCTAAGGGTATGATATACTTTCAGGGCTAAGGTTGCTAAGGGTATGATATACTTTTAGGGCTAAGGTTGCTAAGGGTATGATACACTCTCAGGGCTAAGGTTGCTAAGGGTATAATACACTTTCAGGGCGAAGGTTGCTAAGGGTATGATGCTCTCTCAGGGCTAAAGTTGCTTTACAGGTTGCTGAGGCTATTTTTTCTCACATTCACAAAACTAAAGTAATAAGGTACCTTAACGCAAAACATCCCAAGCGCTAGTTTCCTATGTAAATCAATGCACTAGTTCCAGAAAATAAATTCGATAAATACGAGTTTCCTATGTAAATCTATACAATATCTAGCTTTTCTTCTGTCTACGTACAGTGAGTTATCCATGTATATAGTTCGTTATGTATTTGTTTTAAATCAAAAAAGAATTCCTCTGTCTCTATTTTTAAGAAAATATGTATTTTGTTCTGCGAAAAAAAGTTGCTAACTAGCTGTCAGGGCTAAAGATTGCTAAGCAAGTTGCATAATTTTTTGGCTAATTTGAGGGCTGAAGCAACTGGGTTGCTTATAATAAAAAAATGTGTATTCTGATACGGAAAAGGGTTTGCATTAAAGATGGCATTTTCTACCACTGGAATTACAAAGAATTAATCTAAGATTGCTGTGAATAGAGAAGCTGCTTATGGAGCTGGGACAATTACGTAACATAGTTCAAGATATGATATCTATTAAATTTGACAACTAAATAATAAGCTTGTTAAGGCTGTAGAGAGTTGGTTAATTAACACGTTACTGTAAGTCTAAGTTGTATTTTATTATTTGAGGAATGTTCTGGTCAATACAGAAAAATGTAGCATGAGTCATAAGTGGTTGAGAGGTATAGAAAGTTTATTAGTGAGCAATTTTAGATTATGAGAGAAGAAGAGGGCAAAAAAATAAAGATAGGGTGGAAGGTGAAGAGGAGTATTTTTTTACGATGACAGCGCGTTTTCATGGAGTGTTAATAATGATTAGCAATACTTATCTATGATTCTCTGACATTTCTTCAGTGTTGTACAACGCTCTTCGGTATTAGTATGCCTCGCTGGTCTGAAACAGATTAGCCCGTCTATTTTCCAGACATTGTTAGCATTTCGATGTGAAATATCATTCTTTAATTATCTTAAGATTTCTCGTCTCTTTATCGGTAGGTCCTCTTGGATGCTGAAGACTTTTTTATTACTTTCAAGCTTACGCTTATTGCGTAGTACAGCCACCTTGACATTGTGTCTGGGAAACCTGACAATTCCTGGACGTGTTCCCGACGATTGCTTCACAACCTCGGTGAAATTTGCTGATTTCTGAGGAGGATATGATGACCCTAAGCTCTCGTGAAAAGAAACTTTGTGCAATGTCATGGTGTTTTCTAGCTCCTCACCCTTGTTTGGTCTCCTGGATCCCATAAATAGGAAATTTGTTCGTCGGATATATTGCTCCAGGTTATCGATAGCTTCCATAAACTTTTTGTTTCTCGTCTCTACTCGGCTATTTTATTGTCGAAAGCCTTGAGTTTCTCATTAATTACTGCAGCATCAAAATTGAATGACTCATTGCAGTGGTAAATACCATTGATGATAGATGATTTCCCAGTGCTGCGACCGCCATATCCTTGACGAGAGCAAGGAGAGTGATAGAAACCCACTCATTGGGCTTTGCTTCAAACCTGGACCACAGATCACCAATTAGATACGAATCCGATGGCTCTGACGAAACTTTACTCCGCGTTAGAGATTTTCCTTTCCACAGAGCGAATTTATGAAATCATAATGTAGGCCTACTAACTCAAGAGTTCAAAGCTTGATCTCTCACCAATTTGGCATGGAGCTCAGAAGCGAGAAACTGTGTTGATCTCAACTACCGCTGACAGCGCAGATGTCTATCAGATTTTTGACTATTTTCCATTTTCAAGAAAAACCTTTAAGTCCTCAAAAGAATTCTCTTTTCTACTCCACCGTCTTTTATGTACGCTGCTTAGTAGAACGAAAACAAAATATCAATAATTACCTTCAGAATGTTCTCACAACCCGTTCATCAATTTCAACATTGTTTGCAACCCCCCATTTATTCCAACGGCCAGTTTAGCCCCTCCCTCCCCCCGTTTATTAGAGGCCAAAGAGTAATAGTTATCTTCATCTATATGGTCATCTTCCGTTTTGGGGTTTGCGCTGTGCACGCCCCTTTGTAAGGGGCTATGGCGCTTGGATCATCACTACAGCTCGTCGGAAAATAAAAACCCTTCCTTCTGACTTTAGGGGTCTGCGACTATCCACTGGACCAATGTGACTGTTGCAGAATTTCTCGATAATTCCGCCGCACGCTGATTCAAAGGACAGTTATTGGATCCAGAAACACTCTCGATCTTGCACCCATCAAATCAAAGAGGCAGACGCTCTGTTGAGCAAATTGTTTGCAACTGAAGCGTTTTCCAATGATTATTGATGTTCATTGACAATTCATCATTATCATTATATACCGTTTGTAACACATTGTCAGTACACTGCTCAATATTTCAGTTTAACCTATGGTGTTTAAAGAAAAATATAGTCACTAAACAGGTGTCGACAGAAGTTTCCTAGATTGAGTCAATTTTTACAAGAAACTTCCTGCAGTTTGGAAAATAACAAGTGAACAGTATAGTTCAAGAGCCAAACAAGAAGAAAAGTATTTAATATTATTTAGAAACTACAAAGAACCGTATAACAATCTGATGGAAATTAATCGTTCGGGGACGGATCTAAGTTTCATAAAGCTGTTTTAGAATGTATGTTTATTTTGCGGCTTAAGCCTACTCTCGAGTGCCAAATAATCGTTCTCCCCCCTGTTTAATAATTTTTGGAAATTTATAAACACCTCCGTTCCTTATTAGGACCCCCCCCGTTTATTACTTTTAAGGAATTTTCCCAGTACTCAAAATGTAAATGATGTCTGAAAACACTTGAATAACTTCCAATGCAACATTTGACCCTGAAACAGTTGCTAATTGGTGAATTAGTACGATTTTTGTCCTTAGGTGTCCCATCCTTTTTTAAACTTTCACGAAATTGAGACTAGAGTTCAGACCCCCCGTTTATTTGTCCCCGTTTATTAACTTTAGACCGTAATGATGACCCCTCCGTTTATTCAGACCCCACCCCGTTTATTCGGCACTCCAGAGTAGTTTGTGTAGACAGAAAAAAAATGTTTTTACGTTATCAATGTTTTAGCGAGCCATCAATTTAGGTTGTGTAATTTCGTCTACGCCCACATTTTGTTGTAACTTTCATACATATATTGTATTCATTAGCTATAAATTGTTTCTCATGTATGTATTCATTACCGATGTAGATAGACTGACGAGAGTCGGTGAAAAGCTTTTCGATCACAATGAGTCTTCAGCTAAATTTTGTATTCAAATTCAGAATGTGTCAACTCTTGCACATCTAATGGTGAGACACGGCATTGAAGGGTTCATAATTTTAGGGAAGTTCATAACCCACTCTCTTTGCAAGAGGAGTAGGGTTTAAACGTTATTCCCGATCATTCAAAATATGTGATTATTCGGAATTTCGATTATTCACATCTATTTGGAAGAATGATGTCCAAACTTAGTCGAATAACCGAGTAACTATTGCACTAGTCGGTTATTATTTTTTTATTATAATGGTTTAAACTTATCTTGTAGGTGCAGTAGTAGTTGATCAATTTCTCAAATAATAGTAAATATAAAACTTTATTCGAAATTACTTCTACAAAAAATCAGGACGTAGTGTTGTACATTTTTGATTTGCGATATTACAAAAGCTCTACTGTAACAGGAATCTATTTCCTGGGATAATCAAGTTGTATTTTCCAATCAGTAGATTTTCTTCTTTTTCTTCAATATGTAGCGCACGAAAAGCTACATGAGTAAGTTTGATTTCTAACAGCACTGAACATACTTAAGTATAAAAAGTTAAAGTTACAAAATACAATTAGTGTCTGAAAATAATCAATATTACAAAATTGCAAAAAATGCTACTAAAAAAATCGCAACAATATCTGCAGACAATTTACATAACAAAATTGCAAGAAGTGTCCATAACTAATTAACATTACAAACAGTATATGCAAGTAATTTACATACAAAAATAAAATACGTTTCTGTAACTAATTAACATTGCAAAATTACAATAAAGTCCGCGACTAATTAAGATCAAAATATTTTTACAACGTTTCTTAAAATGACTAATTACACAAAGTCGTAGATGACAACGTGGTCTCAACAGTATGTTACAGAAACCAATCCACTAATAAAATCGTCTATCAATGAAAAATACAGCTTTCGTTGTACCCTTACACACGATAGTTGGTGCAAATAACCCATAATGGTTACAATTCTCTACGAGTAAGAGATTGTAAGTGACGTCATTGCAAAAAATCAGCCATGTTGAGGGTTAAAATTCTATTATCAAGAATTTTTGATAATATTCAAACATTCATAAACTGATTTTAGCATATTATTCTGCTATGCTTCTAAAAGAAGTGCCTATATCTCAGCAATTCATTTAATATTTAGTCTATTTTGTACTGCTCTTTGAGTCATGAACTTAGTTTTCGTCATTTCTATAGAGATTTATGTCCGTTCCCTTGATTGGTGTCAGAAGTGGGTTCATTAAGTAATCTCAGCAAAATTCACTGCTACGAAAAACTGTTTCTGCGTTTCAGTACGTCAAACAGCATTTACTCTACTTGACCAATTTTCATTTTTTCCTACGTTATAAATTTAATTTTGCTATGCCTGTGTAGATTTTACGTGCCTTCCATTAATTAGTGTCAGAAGTGGGATCATTAGATGATTTTAGCGTATTGCGCTTTCATGGAGGGAAGTGTCGATACCCTCACGTCCTGTTTCTTTATTGTCTCTTTGCCAATTCCAAATACATTAATCTGAACTGCGTTGGTGCGAATTTCTAGTCAGTTACACTTCACAGAGTACTGAAGTTGCAGGAAATATAAGTTTCCTCGATTCAACTATAATTCCCCTCAATCGGTATATCTATAACACGGATAAAGAGTGGAGGTCCATGAAAGTCTTTTACTGGGTATTTCTTTCCAAAACAATGAATTGATAAGAACTGACGCAATTTTAAAAATAACTATAAGCTAAGTATGAATACTGTACAGTGTGAGGTAACTATTTCCTTAAATTAACAAGAAATACAGAACTTGAAAAACGATGACAACGAAGAGGAGTTATTCAAATGGTTTGCAAAATTAAACCCTCTTGAGGGAAACTTATTGAAGAGGAAGCTTTGATTTGAGAACTGTCTTTCTTCAGAAACAACGTTTTGATAAAATGAGAACAGAGAACTGCATATAATATATTATTCGAACGTCACCTTAGCAAACAATAGGGAGACTGTAAACGGTAGGACACTATCAATAAGGGATTAGGTCGAGGAACAGCCGCTTCGAGAGCAGCTTTCAAGATTTCAGTTTCTTATACGTATAGCCAACGGGAGAGAGGATTACTATTTTTGAGTAATGAATGAAAAGAAATGTCTATTTTAAATACAACTGAGGGGCTTCAAGTAGTCTTAATTTTAAAAGTAAGATTTTTAAAAAAATAAAAAATGTGAAATGTGAAGCTAAAAAGAAGAATACACTATTTGTAATTCTATGAAAAATATGTTGAAATATAGCTGACTCTTGCCGAAATTAAAGCGCTTATCAATGTTTTCATTGTCTCAAAAAACGTATTTCTATATACTTGCTACTGAAATTATTGTTTTTGTTAGGCAAAAATTCAACTTCCGACTTTTTGCAATTTTTCTATAAAAGTGCTGACGTTCATCCGATGAGGATGTCTGACCATTTTTATCAGAATGTACATGATGGTTTATATGTCTAACATATTCCATCTCTCTGTAGCCTCTTTTAAGCTGCTTTAAGGATTTCAGGAAAGGGCAGAAGCCAATATAATCCTCTGGTCTTTTAGTGCCCATGAAAAAGCTCGAAGTGAATAAGTTTCATTCGATATCTAGTGCTCAGATCAATCGTCAAATGTCGTATGTCGTATGTCGTATGTCGTATGTGTAATGTCTTATGTCCTATGTCCTATGTCCTATGTCCTATGTCCTATGTCCTATGTCCTATGTCCTATGTCCTATGTCCTATGCCCTATGTCCTATGTCCTATGTCCTATGCCCTATGCCCTATGCCCTATGTCCTATGTCCAATGTCCTACGGATGCCATATGTCTGACGCAGTTAAACATTTGAAAGATGCCAGGGGTTTGATACATGGGAATTATATTGTGACATAGTACATGCTTCTCAAGTAGAGGATGTTCGTATATCTCCCTGTAATAACCGCCAGCTCTATTAACTAAAAATAACCTAATAGAAAATTAAGGCTTATGTTTAATTAAACTCAAAACATGTGCCCACTTGTTTTATTTATAAACTTTACAAAGATACCTCCATGAATTATCGAGTTTACTGCGTTTCCTCTACTATGCAATGCAGACCCAAACAACTTTTCTTATTAGGGTCTGTGAATCAGAGAGCAAAACATTGTCCAGGTTTTCACAGTCACGATACTTGCACTTGTTGACGACGTTTCTTTGTTGACCCCACTGTGAAGGCTCGACACATGATCGGATCACACACATCGAGTGTGGCGTACTTGAAAATGACAATGTATTGATCAATCGACTTTGGTGCAGTCAAATGAACTTTATTTAATTACTATAAGTGCTCGATGAAGCTCCGGGGGCTTATTTCGCAAAAAAAATATTTCAAAGTAGGGCTTATCAAAAGTTATCAAAAAGTTACCCCGTAAACTTATTATCACATTTCATCGAGTTAGATCAGTTTCTTGATCCTCTTCGCTATCTTTATCAATTAGCAAATCATCAGGTCATGCTGCGCTAATCTCACTCTTGCTTGAATTAAAAGGATCCTCCTTTATCTTTGATAGTTGAGAAGAAATTGCTTTGTTTCTGTTAAAATCGAATAACTCCCCATGGGGGCTTATCAGTGGGTGGCGGTTATTTTGCTAAAACATTTTTAGGGTGAGGGCTTATTTGAGTGGGAGGGGGCTTATTTTAGAGTGGGGACTTAGTGCCTTTTGGTTCATATGGCCTCTCCACGCACTTCTCAAGAATCTTGTAAAGCCTGGACCTCATTTTGCTCTCTGACTCACAGACTCTAACAAAGGAGTTGGTTTGTGTCTGCTACGAAGGATAGGTGTTCCTAATGCTTACCATAATTTCATTAAAAATATCAGAACTGCAAGATTTGCCGAGCACTTTTGTTTCTAGTATTTCTTCATTCAGAAGTTTTTCAGATAATTTAAGCTTTAAAATGATGCCGTCTAATAACCCAAGAGATACGTTTCCTTCACGACTGAGCAGTTGGGTGATCCTGGCTTGAGCTATCCTCCATTTGTCTCCCTATGTTTCCTGGACTGGGGCGCCTTCTTGGTGGACCTTCCAGTATTGCTTTTAACGCCGAGAGTGCTTCAATAGTTGTAACCTCTTGTTTCTTGTGAGGTTCCTCAGTGGATATATCAGAGGAAGGGCGGTCGTTTCTTATCAAGGCAAGAAGATCTTTTAACAACTGAGGTAGAGCTCTTTGGCTGTCGGATGACAAGTCTTCTTGATTAGCACCTGTATTGGGCAGAGATGGAATAAAGGGACCCAAAATGTTAGATAAACGCATAGCGTAGCATGGTATAACTGAAAAGGTAAACACACAGTAGCATCATGAGATAAGGCATTATATAGCAATGATAATCTGACTTGAACACTTAAATAAACATAAAAAACGCATGTTTGCTGTAAAGAACACGAATACTTCAAGAAATAGCAAAATCACTGTGTACTTAAAAGCTTTATTCGTCCGGCATTCACAGAGTACAATCGTCAGAAATAATGAAAATGAAAAGAACAAAAACATCATATCCAACTGTATTTTTGAAAGCGCCAATCAGAATTTTGAATAACTGAATAGTTTTTGGCCCAAACCAGCGTCCGCCACGAACGTATAGTTGAATTGGGTAGACCCAATGAGAAAATGAATTATTTTTGTTTGCAAAGCAATACGTTTCCCTTATATGTGGATTTTAAATACCTGTAATATTCAAAAGAGCTCCCGAGTCTCATAATTTCCTCAGAAATCTTAACGGCTTGAACCAGGCTTAAATCTTACCTTTGCAGAAAAATAAAAGAACGCGCTACAGTTCTTGAATGTTATGGTTAGGGAATAGGGGACCAAAGTCATGACCAGTGTGCATAAATAGCTTATATTTTCTGGTCAGTAAATCTCCTGGAGTTCCTTCTGCCCAAAACACGTAAAAGGTATCTTGTCATAACCATGGTTCACCGCGCGCTCATGACATTTTAAGATGCCAAGTCAGAATAGAAACTCGATTTATAAAACCAAATTTTTTCTTTCCAATGGCTATTCCTATGACGTCGTCGATGCTGCTATTAACTCAAAACTACTGCAATTTTTTATCGAAAAACGGTTTGGAACTAAAAAAATTGTCCCGCATACGTAACACTGTATTCATGAGTAGTACAGATAATAGAATAGGTAATTTCTAAGAATAGATAGAGTGGGGAACTCCCTATCGTAGATTAGATACATCACAATTGCCTACATGATGTAAGATTCACCACATATACACCATTCAAAATGACTGACAAGACGAATAACGTTTTGTAAATTCAAAATTAATAGGGGATTTTCATTTCATTTTCAGTATTTGATTGTTTTTGATGTGTAGCTTCAATAAAAATACAGACAGAATTTTTATGATTGTTTAATTAGAATGAATAAAAGCCAAACTTAACTGTCGGTGCCGCACCCAAATCATTTCAGAATAAATGTAAAAGTGATACATTTTTATGATAATTACATTGTAAATATGACAACACAAGTGCATTAATAGAAAAGGAAGGTAGATTACAAAAATTTTAAAGGGCATAAACGCTAAAAAAACCCCTTAGAACTCAATTTGAAAAAACTAGTAAGCACTAGTGTTAAACGATAATATATGAAAAAGGTATTATTGTTTATTTTTGCTCTTGAAGATAAACTTCACTTTTTTTCATAATTATACATTTTTTGCACTTTTGGACTTTAGCACTTTTTGCACTTTTTGGAACACTTGGCACTTTTTTGCACCTTTTTTGCACCTTTTTTGCACCTTTTTTGCACCTTCTTTTGCACCTTTTTTTGCACCTTTTTTTGCACCTTTTTTTGTAACTTCACTTTTTTTCACAATTGCACAATTGCACAATTGCACAATTTTTTGGCTCAATGGACTTTGAAAAGGCAAATCTAATGCTGGTTTGTGACTTACAAAAAAGTGACCTCCCTTTGAAATACTTTAATAAAATCGTCATTGCCTTGTGTGAAAGAACAACAATAACTGTCATGCAAAATACAATACAAGAACCATATGACGGCTCTTAGCTCTCTGCTCTCTTCAATTCGATAATTTGTTTCTATTTCTCTCTTTTAAGCTTGGAAGCTTCTAAAAACATGAATTTGTAAAGAAAAAGAGGCTAAGAGAAAAACGGCTAAGAGAGTTATAAAATCTTTCAGTCTTGGATAATCTTCCTTTGTTATGCAACTCGTTTGAAGATGTTTACTACGTGAAGTTTGCCTTCGTATTCTTTTTTACTTTTGTCATACTTACACTGTAGTGATCACATTAATTCTGAAATTAATTCAGTTTCTACTTAACTTTTTAAAATATTGCTCTTTACTTCCATCTTGTTTAGAAACTTGAACACGCCCTGCATTCGATTTTCAAAAATTCCTCAAATTCTGGGAAATGCTAGGTTTACGTCGGCATAAAAGAGATCTCAAATCTCTTCGACTTCTTTTCCCTCGTTTTCGTTAGCATTTGTTAGTTTTCGTTAGTTTTTTTTTAGTGTTCGTTAGCTTTTGTTGGTTTTCGTTACTTTTTATCAGTTTTCGTTAAGTTTCTTAAGTTTTCGTTAGTTTTCGCAAAACCGTGCGAAAACTAACGATAATCATTGGAGTCTCCACTAGATATCTTTCGCTAGTTTTTGCTACCCTTACGGAAAGCCAGATCACGAAAAGCCTAATAAATATAGTAAATGAAGTACAGTGGATTCTGTAGATAGGCGACAAAACATTGAAAAGACGGCTACACGTTGTTGTTTTTTATAAGGAACTCCATTTTGGGGGTCAGGCCTCAAGTTGCTTAGCAATTTTCTAAAATCAGGCCTGGAGTTGCTTAAGTACTTGCTTAGGTATCACTACAGGTTATCGTCGAATTTTGTTGTGTTGTAGATGATGAAATATCAAATGATGGTTGGATCTTTGATCTCTTTGCTTGACACATTATCAACAGTGTGATTTGTGTTATATATCAACAGTTGTAATCAGTTCTTAATGTAAAACGTTTCTTGGTTTGTTTTTCAGGCGTTTTAAAAATTGTCTCTCCTGAATTTGAGGACTCGAGTTGCTTAGCTTGTTGCTTAGCTTGTTGCTTAGATTTTGGACCAAATCGAGGCCTCACACCTAAGCAACTGAGGTGCTTATTAAAAAAAAACGTGTAAGCCTTTGCAAACTCATTATCTGATTAGCTTAACTCAAAGATTCATGTTAAAGTCCGTCTTCGGAAGTCGCTATCGTTTTCTAAGAAGAAAAAAAAGCTATACGTAGCATCATTACGTCTAACGGCTATAACGAATTATAAACATTTAATTGACAATATAAAGGTTTACACAGCATAACTACCAGCTTCAAATTTCGTGCTGCATATTCTGTAGTTAAAACCATCGTACTTGTAGGGCTTTAATTTGCTATTTTTGTGATATTTTTTATATATGTAATCAATTCTTAATGAAAAACGTTTCTTGATTTGTTTTTATACGTTTTATAAAATGCCCCTCCTGAATTTGAGGCCTCGAGTCGTTTAGCTTGTTGCTTAGATTTTGACCAAATTGAGGCCTCACACCATGCGCAGACTTGGATAGATTTACGTGAGTTCGGAAGTACATTGCGCAATGTATAATCCATTGTCAATTACGTCACCATTGCCATAATATATCTTAAAAAATACTGTGAACCCTACCATGTTCACCACATATTCTCTGCCAAAAACAATAAATAATTTAAAGTAACGACCAGCATGAGCATTTGAAAATATCGGGCTGTAAGCAGGAGCAAGATAAAACGACTTGACATGCAATGAATTGACGTTTTCTGTCATTCGACCGTTAAATTTTGCCCATTACTCGCAGGCAAGTGTGGTTTTGGACTTAATATGGGATATTACGCAAAGTTCTTATTGGTAAAGGTAAAGTAACTTTGTATACTACTTCATAAAGTACGCTTGTACATCGACTAAGATTATATGATGAACTCAGTGTTGGTAATTAAAGAGATAATTCAAGATCCACTTGGTCTATATGGACTGTATATTTTACTTCTATTTAATAACGATACAATTTTTGATACAAATATTAAGACCCTGGTTCTAAGATTAATCCTAATCCTTTTATTGAATGGTTTCTACTATGAATATGATCAACGAATAAATTCTACCCTTCCTCAATTCTACTCGATTCTAATTCTGTTCGATTCTGTGATTCTGATATTCTGAGCTTTTCTTCCATTCTGATTCTGAAGAGTAAAAATGTGCCTGGAATCTTATCTATCTAAAATGAATGACATCAATTTTTCCTTCCTAAAAACAATAGTTAACCATATATGGAAACATAAGGTTTCCTATCCCACAATTCTCTACAAGCAGTAAGTTGCAATCCTGTCTTCGAACGATTTTCCTTGACTACTGATAGATACACGGTTGTCTGTAAATTAAGATGTTCCAAATAGAGCATTACTGTCAAATTTAATAAGCAGCATACTGAACTACGTTGGTATGACCCTTCACATAGAATTCTTATTTTTCTTCTTCTTAGCCGGTCACGCCACTACAGGCAGATGGCCTCCACAACCCCCTCCACGCCTCACACAGAATTACATTCCTCCAAAAGGCCCACCAATTTTCTGTAAAGAAAATTAAGATTGTCATGAATACAACTGTTTAAATTAAGATCTTAAAGAAGGATACAAGAAAGTTTTAAAAATACACACTCATCACTAAAGCTAAGTGGTTACACATACTACTCATCAGCATACCGTTATAGACCCACTTTTTGCATCATGGCAAGTAATTGTAGAGCCCCTCAAATTATAGACCCCTCTAATTAAAGAGCCCCTTTTTTGGTGCCTTCAATTAATTACAAACCCCTTCTTTATCTATATGAAAACGGCAGGTATGGATTTTGTCTTCTTGGGAAATTCTCTCCACGAAAATCATTGTTGAATCCTGCAAATTCTGTGCACTCACTTTACCCGTTGACGGCTCTGATGATGACAAAATACAGTGTGTGAAGGAAAACCAACCGAGCGAAAACGTGTGCAACGCCTCAAGGAGCAACTTAGCACTCTGAACGGGCCTTTTCTTGCAAATCCATTTGTAAGCACAAAAACGGAACGTGAAATGTGCGCTTCTGAACATTTACGTATTGACAATGATTCGGACTCAGATATCGAGGTCTGTTAAATTCCCACTGAATGCATGCAAACCGTTTTTCGTTTTGGCTGCAATTCAGTGATGAAAAGGTAGTGGTGTAAACTATAAATGTAATGATAAAAGTATAAATGTACTTTCGTAGTTTTTCTTGAAACTCTGTATGCTCTTTTTTTTCAAAACTTTGTTCTGGAAATTAAAGACCCCCTCTAATTATAGACTCCCTCTAATTATAGACGCCCCTTATGGTGCTTTGAATTAATTATAGACGGGTCTATAATTAGAGGAAATACAGTAAAAGTGGCCTGGTAAATGGTAAATGAGAACCGAAGATGCAGGAATAGGGGAAAAATATAAGAAAATTTATAGAAAAGAAATGTTGCCCAAAAGATACAATACTGTAACCGGAGACGTCGCTGCCGGCGCTTGTTAGAGCAACTCTTCATTCAGTATACAGTCTTTTCAATCTATTGGGAGGAACTGTGACTACTATAAGTCACTCTCCTCATTTACAAAGTTCCTTCCATACAAATACATAAAATTGACAAATCACAAACTAATGACAACATATAAGAATATTATTGGTTTACAAGAATCAAGGAGTGGCTAGACTTAGCGTGTTAGTCGTTCATTAGTTGTTAGTAAGAGGACATAAGAGGACAAAGGTTATTAATAAGAGGAAGAGGAAATCTTATTGTTAATTTACAACTACTCTTTCATGACAATACTATTTACAAATTATGTCCGGCACGAAGTTCTTTATTGTTGTTATTTACGAATCAGACTGTACGGCGAAAACGTTTAGCAAAATGAATTTGTTACTCAGCGCAATATTTAATTGCAGTTATCAAACCGAAATCATCAAAAGAACAGCTGGCTAGAAAACGTTACCACAAAAGCTTGCGAAGCGGAATAGCTGATCGGCACCGGCTTCCAAAATGTTATCATTGACCTAATCCAACAGAACATAAAGGAATGTAGTGATTATCTATATTGTTGCTGCCGCTTACCATTATACTTCTATTATACCGGATATGAGATTATCAAATCCTTTCCTGATGTTATCTAAAATAATAATAGTCTCGGGAAGAGCATTATTGCATACACTTTGATACAAAGGAAAAGGAAAAATAAACACTTAATTTTAACTCCTGTCTATTTTGAAGTGTTTTTTACTGTTTCAATCTTCAATTCTCTAGATCCTGCTTGTGAAAACATGTAGGATAGTCAATACAATTGATGCTTTGCGCAACTACACAATAGCAAGATCCAAGAACAAAGAAGAAAGCACAGATTTTTAAAAATCATTGCTGGAATGCTACAGGGTGACAAACTGGCTCCCCTTCTATCTATGGTAGCTTAACATCTTAACGTTGTTAAAAAACTTTTTTCAACTTACATTAAGATCAATGTAGTTACAACAAGCCACAATATTCACTGATAATTACTTAAATGACAATATAACGGTACCAAAAGATCGTGAAACTAAGAGGTTAGGTGCAAATCTGATGCTGATACCATTCAACATAAAGCTAAACAGACTTTTGATGTAGTTGAACTAATAATGAATGCATAAAGAGCCAAGTTTAAGGCACACAACAATATACAAAGTACTCTTGTAGATTGTATGTTGTGTTAAGAAAACCTGGACAACTTTGAAAACAATATCTTGCGAAAGCCTGAAGATATGGAGCTACAAAGGCTGTATCAAGGCCATTAAAAGTTTGGTATTTGAATGAACTTCATTATTCCATCATTCCTCTTTTCAGCTTATCCTTTTTATCCAGGGTCACTATTTTTAACTTCATAATTCTATGAATGGGAGAAATTAGAAGTGTTTTGCTGAGAAAGTTTTGAAGATTTAAAAGGTTGATTATCGTAGTTGGATTGAGTTTTAAGGCTATATTTTTTCATGGCATTTGATTGCCGTAATAAGAATTGGTTTTGTCAAGAAGTGCTTTTGTCATATCATCACTTTAGTAATCTGTACCTAAATGCATGGATGGACTACACGAAAATAATTTACTAGCTTCTTCGCATACGTTTAGGTCACAAAATTCAACCTAGCAGCCAATCACCATTTATTATCATATCTTTTTCAAGGTCATAGTCAAAGTGTAACTCTGTTGGCGCGGCAAGGTGGGTATTATGAGGCACGCTCTCTTGATGAGATTTGGTGGGACTTTCATCTAACCTGATCAGTCCTTTATTAAGATTTCAAAGAGCATACGACTGTGAAAAAACGTCCCAGGTCATTGGAACCAGATGCCCCAATTTTGCAGGTAGCTTTTAAAGAGGATAGAGAAAGTTATTTATGGAGAAATGTTTTGGGACACAAAAAAAGAAATGATTATGAACAAGGCCAGCCAATATCAACCTTGATATATCCCGAACCATTCTCATCAGTGAAAAAATGACAACATACAAGTCGTAGGCAGTGAGATGACATTGCTTTGGAGATACAGGCTTACTCAATAAGGCGTATTCCGTAGCCCCGGCAAAGAACCTTGCCTCCGTTTCAACAGAGTTGATCAAGGAAATCCATTGATTTAACTTTATAAGTTCCCATGGCAAGACGTAGCTCAATGTAAAGTGAATATTTTAAAACTGATTTCTAGTGCAGGACTTTTGGTAAACCACAGAATCACGTCTCCTTTGCAATTGTCGGCATATGCTGACATTAAGTAAAAGGTCTAAAAGTAGGAGAATGAAAACTACTCACATACCAGTTAGATTACTATGTGTTGTTCTTATTTCGTTCCACTTTGATATTTTCAAATATAGCTTTACCTTGCGTTTCACAATATGGTCAATATCGCCCTCTGGGTACGAAACGCTTTTAAAGCTCACTCACTCACTTACTTAAAGAATACTTACTTGGCGAGCGACAACAACCCTTGTAGCTAGTATGCAGTTAATAACGTGCGGCCGTTGTGTCCCTTATGGCATGCGTTACAACAAACGGTAGAAAGAAGTGAAAAGGGAAAAAATGGTTGGAATTTTAAGTGCAGATTTTTTAAAGTTAACAGTTGTAATAAGAAAATCTCATAAGATTTTAATGTGTTCTGACAATTCTTTTTGGTATAGATTTTAAGGGCAAATAGACACGCCCTCCCATTCTCGTCATCCTTGGATAAAAGACAGCTGCTCTACTCATTTGCTCACGCTCCATTTTCTAAACCACTTTATCATTAAACCTGTTATGTATACACAGAAAGGATGCTGCTGTTGAATATTTAGAAATCTGGCGTGACGCTCTATTCACATCTTCAAGTTTTGCAGTATGTCTCCTGTTCTTAGTTTTATGAGAGAAAAAAAATTGGAGTTGCAACACAATTGGAGTTAAAGAGCCCCTAGCACTTCCTATGGAACCGCCCTTTGATACAATTACTATGATATTAATTGGCAACGTGATCATTCTTGTGTTGCGCCGTAACAAACCCCGTCTTGGGCCCCTTCATGGTAACAAACCTTTCTTCAAAATAAGAAACAATTTATGTAAATGAATGGATACAATGGTTACCTAAAACGTGAAATTTTGGTGTAGTGAGTGGAACTACGAAACTGAATAATTGCCCAAGGTCCTCTGCAACTAACGTGCCAAAAAGTGGAGAAGGACATGAGAATCCGTTGCGGATCAAGATTCCCCCTTGATTCAATATTGTTAAGACACATGATTCAGTTACTAAAAAATATACAGAATGGGATAATGTAATCTTTACCTTTATTGTCTAAAGCGGAGAGAGCACACTTACTGCATTTAAAATTGGTTCTAAATTGGTAATCGGACACGTTCCACATCTTTAGTGGGGAAGTCTATTTCCTAGTATCAAATTTCAGGTCATAAAATCTTGTAAAAAATAACGTATTTGTCGCGAGCGAAATGGTTTACCTTAATTTTTGTATTGTATCCAATTTTTGAATTCTGAAAGAAGACATCAATTTCAACAAACTGAGTAGGTTCATGGTCGACAATAGGCCTACGGACGTACTCTCGCATAGATATCGAGAGTAATTTAAGTGGGGCACGAAAGCAAAAGACCACTAACATGTCTTTTTATCTTATCAATACTCGCTACAAGAACTGCCAGATGATATTGTTGACTCACTTTTTGGAGAAATATTTTCATCCCCTCTCGCTATTATGAATAGCCCCTTCCTGTTTTTCAGATTAAAAACATGATGCATTATTTAAAATAAAATGTTTGCTAAGAGCCATTACCAAACGGCAACTCTGTGTATGGATAAGAAAAGACAGTATTTTACAATTGCCGTAAGTCCTCGATTTAGACCTTGAGAGCATATTTTGCCAAAAAAATATTTTAGGATGGGGGCTTATTCGAGGGGGGGGTGTATTCTGTATAAGCCAAATATGGTCAATAGTTGTTACTTTCGTGGCAATATCTAAGTCCAAATATGTTGAAAGATCATGAAGAAAGTTAGTCACAAAATAGTATCAAAAATATTTAATAAGTAAAAGATAATATACACACTCACTTTCAGTTCCAAGTTGGTGAGTACAGGTGACGCCGTCTATGTTATAATTAATGTATCCTTCAGTATTAGTGGTATCCTGTATATAAATTCCTACCAGAGGTATTTTTGTTTGATTTGTTATGCAACCAATATCTTCGTCCAGTGCCGCTCTATTGGCGTCACAGTTGCACAAATTGTTTCTATAACTACATGTGTTGGTCGTTCCACATGCACATCCTTCTGATACTCCCCAACCATTAAGAAATACGGTATTCCTGTCCTTTAACTTTACATTGTTTGTGTCGACAAACAAGCTGTTGTAACATGTAGCCTTCAGACATTGTTTACAATCAGTCTGTGTGTCGATAAAAGCATTCCTGTGACTAACATCGCTTTCCTGGTAGCCAAAAGTCTTATGAGTTCCTCCTTTTCCTACCGTTACATTTGCGGTATTTCCAAGAATTGTAAAAGGAAGTGTTGTCACAACAGTGTGGTCTACCTTTTTACAGTGAACGAAAATGTACCTTGCAAGAGACGCGGGCTTAATATAGTAGTTCGTGGATATGAAGTTGTAATTCCTCACAGCCTCTTCGCAGGATGACCAAGGGCCTGAAAAACGGAACAATGAGCGTAGGTAAAAGTGAATGCTCTCTTACAGGCATGAAAGATATCCACTGTTCTAGTATCATTGTCCGAAAACCGGTATTTATGTACTAACACCGTATGAAAATTATTCCCCACCGAGTTTACTTTTCCGTACCGTTTCTATCAAAGGTGCTGTCCTAAAAAGTTAAGAGGAAGTGGGGGGGCTGGGTAATGAGCAGCAAATGCCACGCCCACTATTATATTCTTCTATATTCACACTGCTGAAAATGTCCAACCAAATATTAAAATAACCTCTATCAAAAAATTCACAAAATAAATGAAATTTCTTGTTACTTTAACCAAAATCTAAATGTTGAAAACCCTCTCCACGGCATCCCTGGTCTCTGCCGCATGATCACTTGATAACTACTCTATATAATCACCTCATTTTTGCCACTCAAAAACATATGAGTGCTAGAGTCAAATTTAAGTTGAGTAGACTGAACTACCCCTGCTGAGGGCGGGCGAGTAGGCCTTTAGATCTTTAAACTGTCATAACTTTCTCCAGTCAAAAGATTTTAATCTGAGTGGAGCATTACTGCAATAGCTTGCTTTCTTTTTTCACTGACGGAGCTGAGGGGATTTGAACCCACGACACATTGGTTTGAAAACAATCACCTTAACTATTGGACCATAAAGTTGATTGCCCCCACGAAATCTCTTCTATACTATCCTAACGTTTCTCTACGTGTCAGAATGATTAATGTTTCCCATCATGCTGGAAAGTAGTACCTGTTGCTACAGTATACATAAACTCTGGATTCTGGTAAATATCGAAACATTAGCCTGTTACATATTAGAAGTAGAGTCTCTTAGTTCATGAGTATTGCCGTTGTTGAATCTCCTGGAATTTCTCTGGCTACCAGCATGGCTCCGGTTTTTCCCGGCTTACCGCTGACTTCATTCTGTCTTCGAACGTGTATACCTTATGTTTGATATATCCTCGTGTCCTTGATATTTCAAGACTTTTAATAAGGTTTCTCATTTGGGTCTTATCAGAAAGATCAAGGCATGCGGTTTGTTAGCAAAAAATCTGTTCACATTTGCGATCCTCTCTATTTGGATAGTAGTATGAAAATAGTACTAGATTATCGTTTCTCTAGTAGTTACTTCGACATTGCTGGTGTACCACACAGTTCTGTATTTGGATAACTAAACTTCTACATTTATGAATATTCTGTCATATTGTTCCTTTCAAAGCTAGGCGTATTCAGGAAAATCGGAACGTTAATTCTTGCCTGGAAAACCAACATTTGTTAGGGAAAGTAAATACAGAAACTCTGCCGGAGGATGATCTCCACATCGCTGGGAGTAGTGAAAGAAGTGGCCGATACTTTCAATAACAACTAACTTATTCTCTGTCAAACGCCTAAAGCTTACTGTTCCATCAGATACCATAAATAACTTCCAGGCCCCGAAGACCTCGGGATTTAATTTTTGGGGGGCGTTTGCTCTCTCAGGTCACCGCCACCGCCACCCTGCACTGAGTACCCAGAAAGTTGTACTATGGGAACCACGCATGGCCACAGACAAAGAGGCAGACCGCGAACCAACTATGTGGAGACTCTCAAGCGTGACAGTGGAGCTACGAGTACCAGTGAGCTGGCTTCAATGTTGGAGGGCAGAGGCGTGTGGAGGAGTTGTGTTCATTCCCGCCGTGTGAAGGCTAACTAAGTCATGTAAGTCAAGTCTCACTCAAGATCTTTCCTTGATGTCCTAAGTTGAAGCTATGTCTCAGCCAGATAATTGTCTAATATTTTTTGTCTCTAACTGTCTAATACTCTTACTTTTTAATTGTCTAGCTTTCTTTGTCTTTAAGTGTCACGTTTTCAAATATAGAACGGTGAAGGACTATTTTCTCATACTTGAATGTTTTCGAGGATTTTCGAGCAATTTAGAACAATATTTAATTCCAATTGTCATTTTTTAAAAATAGGCAGTTTTATGTATTCTACTCTTTTTCTTTATCTAACCCTCCTACTGCACGCTGTTATAGCCCCGTGTCAAAAAAATAATGTTCTAAAGACCCCCATTTCTACGCCCCTTCCTACTTAAATGTAAAGAGTACGTACCGTATTGACAAAGATCACCATTCCAGCCGCTATTGCATGTACATGAATCGGGACCGGTACAATCTCCATTTTGGCATGGATACGAACAGATTGCTAAAATTAATTTAAAAAGCTTTAAAAAGGAAGTCGTCATTGGTAAGTTAAGCAAGTGGATAATTAACACCGAGAGGACAAAACATACACTGCTATCAGAAGAAACTATTGACTTTTGATCTACTTTTAAGTGCTGCGTTTCTGCGCAAATGAAAAAAGATCATTTACGCAATACGGCTTACCTAACATTTGTTTACGCAAGATGCACATGAGAGGGGGAAACAGAAAAAATATAATAATGAACGAAAATCATGTACGTATCAGAGGCTTGAATCCGTTAAATTATTTTTAAAAGAAGGAAATTGAAAGTTTACTTAAGTTATTAAGATGACAGACGCTGTTTATTTTATTTAAAAAGTAAGCGAGGAGTTTGCTAGTAGCTCTTCTTTACATGTAACCACTTTATTATGTAATAATGTCAACATCATGGCGAACTATCACGGACGCGACAAGAGCCCCAATTTCTTACATAGGAAAGAACAAATTTTGATTGCTTCCATAGCAGAGACATACCAATTTATCGTGAAAGAATTTCTTCCTACCATCATACTATTATTGCAAAAAAATTACATACGATTCAGTGAATGCTTCAATTTTATAATAATAATAATCATCATCATCATCATCATCATCATCATCATCGTCATCTTAATTTACTTTCAACAGACGTTATGGGAGGAAGCTAAGAAAAGGAGGCAATACAGAAACTTTTTCTATGATCGAAAGGACTTTGCTGCCTGGTAATGCAATAGTGGAAAATGTTCATAATTTTTGGACGTTGCTTTACACGGTTTTCAAAAAGCAAAACAGTAAGTAGTGTTTTTAAAGTTTACTTTAAAAAATGAAAGAATTTAATGTACGTATGGTTGACGAGTCGCCTTCGATGAATAATGAAAAGAACACTCGTTTCTTTACGAATTCCCTCCTGCGCTAGCGAATATCAGACTTTTGCTATCAGTTGGTAGACTGAAGTTAACCAATTTCAGACTTGCTCTTACCAATTTCAGACTTGCGTAAACAGATCTCCAACTGAGATGTCAGACTTGTCCTATAATATTTAAGACTTTTAATGACAAATTTCAAACTTGTAGTCAGACGTTTACTAAGAGATTTCAGACCTCTGTCAAAAAGTAATAGACTTTTACTAAGAGATTTCAGACTTTTCCCAAAGGTATCTCTGTATAAGAATCAGTCACGTTACGGCATTGAAGACGTATTGAGCTCGCGTTTTCAATACTTTACACCAAGAACTTGAATAATTAGTGATAAAAATCACAAAAATCTGAGATACCCCATTGGGTCATGTTAATGTTTATGATGGTTATAAGGATGTTATCTTTAACAAACCTAGCACTCTCATCCAAACATTCTATTAATATTGGTAAGATTCCTTAAGGTACTTAATAGCGTGAAGCAAGTTCGTTTTTGTTTTTTGATGGCATCAGACACAATACCTGGCAATCAATTTTAGTTTACAACTTGAAAGAATAGCTAATTATGCTATCAAAACATCGATGACGATCGTTGATTGGGTTAGTATATATATATATATAACATATAAAAACTAAACAGACGTTAAAATAGCCCTATTCCCTTCGGAATCTCTTCCTTCTTCTGGCGCCAGTTTATCTGTTTTATCTGATACCTTTATCTTTTTAGCAAGCGGGAAGCAGATAAAACTGCCCCCCCCTCCCCCATGGTGGGTGAAATTAGCATATCTTCATTTCCCTGGTTAATAACTACTTCCTCGTAGTGATCAAGACACTTCTATATCTCCACGTGCTCTTTCGCATCCCTCAAAACACTCAATGTGCAGGCCTGTATCTCTTGAGCCTCTGTTTTAGGTTGTGACATTCTCCAGTCTCTCACATTCTGACTACTCTTGTTGCTCTTGCTGCTCTTGCTACTCTTGCTACTCTTTCTACTCTCATTGGTTCTCTTCACCCAAGTGAAAATGGCCTTCCTGGTGTTTATTGTTAAGATACTGATGTTAAGTAATACTTCTTAGCTTGAATAGATAACAGCATCAAAAACATCAATACACTGATTTTCTGTTTCGTTCTGAGATGTCAAAATCTTTCAGTAAGGTGTAATCCTCAAATCAAATTGTCTTGGAATATGGACCTAGCCCTCTGACCACCATTTTAAGAAGGGAGATGGATCTTTTCTTTAAGACTCAATAGACACTTACATGTTACTTTATGGATTGCAGTTAGCAATAATAACAAGGGCGTTTTGACAACTGTTTTTGATACTTGTAAGATGTTGTGACTTGCTTAGGATCAATTTTTGTTGACGGTTGTTTGCAATCAGGAAAGTTTAAATGAGAACTGAGAGCAGTGCATCGCTTGTGACACTAGTCCATATACAGTCAGGGCCAAGTTTTTAATTGCAATTTAAAACCCTTTTCTTTTCTTAGAATTGAGAACATTGCCAGTTGTTTTGTCACAATGCAGGTGAAATCAGTCAGTGACTACGTATTTTTTAAAATGTCATATTAGTCCATTTCATCTTTAAAAATATTTTATTGTTGTCTATCATATCCTCGTGTAGATCATTGTACCACAAAGCGATAGTGTTCTTTCAATTGTTGGACAGCGTGATAAGGTTGCCAAGAATGTATCACTGCTTGGTTTGACGTTTGCGCATACAAGTACCACATTTATGAAAAAATATGAAGTACCAAGCGGTGGTGATTGGTCAGTGCATAAGAATGCTATGGTTTATGCAGAGAATGTTGATGGTCTGTTGATTGATGCCTGCAACTTTACGTCACCAGGAGGCAACGGTGTGTATCTAAGGTGTGTATCATTGTTATATCGTAATATTTGTTGATGAAATAAAACTTAATTTCGTTATAATTTCGCTTGCAATGGATGAGCTTGGTGGAAAGGAAATTGTTACTACGATTGTAAGAGCCCAGCAAAAGTCGCGTAAGTGAAACGTCATAAGACTATAGTTGACAATAATTGACAATAATTGACGTTGCTGTTCATAACTAAATTGTGATTTCCATCTCGTAAATCAATTGAAGATAATTGACAATCTTTCGCTTGGCTTCGTCAATTCTTCGTTTTTGTAAAGTATTTTCCCTATTCGCCTCGACAGGCCTTACGTTTTGATTAGTGGCTAAGGGTAACATTTGTTTAGATTCAGCATTTACAGCAGTTCACTCGCCCTAGCTTCCTACACATCTTGGTTCCTCTGCTTTTCTTCAAGTTAACATGCGTTTCCTCTTTCGCTCCTAATTTCGTCTCGCTAGCTTTTTCAGTTAAAGGACAGAGCTCCCACACTACTACGCGAAGGTGTAGGCTACCATTTTAAGTGTCGCTTGTACACGAAAGGGTATTTGGGAGTTTCACCTGTGGATGGAAAACGGCTTTCTAACCCTCAATTTTCCAGTATTCATCAACATTCATCTCCGCCTCTGATTTTAGTTATCTCACCTTGACTTCTTTGAATATCAAGCTTCTGTCTGCAGAAAGTCTTCTTCTGCAGCGACATAACATTCTTTGAATGTGAACAAGAGTTCTAATCCCTTTTGCCTCTTTTGGTATGTAACTGAAGGAAGGAAGATCGAAATAGATAATAAGTGAAGTTTTAAATAGAACTGAAATAAAAGAAAAGTTAGAGGGAACTAACTAATGAGATAACAGTCTGGGTGTCGGTCACAAGAGCCCGTCCAAAAATGAGTTCATTGAGAGACTGTGGTTAGACCTATTAAGATGATGACGACATCGAAGACGATGATGTTGATAACGATGATGATGTTTCTAGTGATGATGACGATGATGATGATTATAGTGATGATGATGATGATGATGATGATGATGATGATGATGATGATAATGATGATGATGGCAATGATGATGATAAGAATGAGGATGATGATGATGATGATGATTGAAAATGTTTTTTTGATTTATGTACTTCTAATTGTCTCTTGCAGGGGTTATGTAAGAAATGCTGTGATTAGCAACAACGAATTTTTCAAACTTGGTGACAATGGAATAGTTTTGGTAGGAACCAGCGATCTAATTGACGGAACAGGTGGGGATCAACCACGAGGTACAAAAGTCATTAAGAATATAGTGCGTGATAATGGTATATGGGGCAAACAGGTAAGTTATAACAGTCATAAAATTGATGCTGTGTGCAGTACATCTACGTTCTCTACACATACGGTGATTTACATACTATTGACAGCATGACAAGGTGTAAGATCATGTCGAAAAAGAACGGCAAATTTATGGCAAGACTTCGATGTACGCAGCTTTTTAAGTATCCACGCATATACCAGAGTCTTAAACCTCCTTGTTGAGCTTTTCGGTGAAGTATTTCCTCTTATCTGTGACAGCGGCATTGGCAGACAATAAACGTAAACTGTTAGTGAAATGAGTGGTGTGGCCCGAAATTTAGCGCTACATGGGAATACGAATAGTGCGTATCATAGCCTGAAAAATGTTTACTATTAGCGCTTCATTATGCCTAAAATTGCTGCATGGGTACTCCCCGTGGGGCTCTTTTTTGTATCTTATATCGAGTTAGCCCTGTAAGAGTTAACTGAGCGCAACCACGTAACGGAGTAAATGTCTCCCTGTTACTGTTCTACAAATAGTAATTGATAGCCCCACTAAATAGTAACGACTCAGATTTTGTCTTTACCTGGAAATACGACGTCGGTGTTGTGGCAAGGAATCTTTGGTGTGGGTAGGACGTTAGTCACTATAGAGGAGATGCTTAGAATATGGAAAACGGCAGTAGAAAGATTAATAAGTTATGCGGCGTATGACAGTCGCGTACGCTTTTGCGAGTAATTTTAATCCTGTAAGAGATTTTTCTAAGAAATCCTATTGTCTTAAAAGAGATGTCGTGCGTCTTTTGTGGTAAGCGGTTTACCCCACGGAAGAGACCACATAAATCCCCCCCCCCCGCTTTTTCACGTTTTCTTACTTATTTACAAACCCCATACTGTATCATTGTATTTATTTCTAACCAGACCATGTAAATAATCATTAACATCGATTGGGCCAAGTCGTGGTCTTAGTCTTGTCTTTTACTTGTACAAATATTAGCTTTCTGATAGACACATTAAATGTCAATAACTGCAATTGTCGGGTCCTATTTAGAGCCACATACAACTTAACCAGCAGCTGTATTAAAAGTAAATCTGCAAAAAGATAGCAGAACCCTTCCCAGCCTTGCCTTCAAGAAGAGCAATAGATGCTATTTTTCGATTACAATTGACAACTCTTACCATAAATATCATACATGAATGGTTCCTTGCGTCAGAAAATATTATAGAATAATGAAATTTAAGTTACGTTCTTGTTCACTATTACGAGACAGAGTGCTAAAGCTTGCCGGAAACGAGAAGACGATCAAAGCATATTTATATATAAATACTATAATGAAATCGGCAAAAATCACTCCTTGCAGGAAAGTGAAAATATTGTTACCATATTTATCATTAGAGTTGCTCCCTGTTATAATTAATATTATGTTCAGGAGTTTTTATACCGATTAGAATGCACATAATGCTAGTGATACATGTGCTCCCGGACTTTGCTCAAGTGAAACGTCACGTACCAATATTTGTCCATTACTTTTATCCACCAAGTCAGGTATCCGGGAGCTTTTCACTCGGAATCCGGCTTAGCATTTCATATGGTTCTTCAGGCTTGTCTATTTCATGTAGAATAATCCCCAGTTCCATTGGTAGGTCCAGCAGAAGATTAGATTTAGTAAAACTGCATACTGTTTCTAGCGACAAGAGAATATTGTCATTTCCAAACATGTTAAGTTATTAATGGGCATTGTACATCTGATGCCGATGTTATGTTACTTCATTTTACATTTTGCCTTACTCTTTCCTTTATGTAGTGCTTGTCTGCCTTGGTACCATCCCTCTTGGGTTTTTTTCTTCCCAGTCTCTTTCATTACAGGCTAATGATAATGATGCATGGTATAATCCCGAAAACTGCAACTTATAGCTAATCGATCTGCTTTAGCATTCCCCTTCGAGTTTTACATTTTGTAAATTCGTTCTTGCAGCTTGAACCCCCGTTGACTCAAACGTCCTTTTTCTCCAAATATTGCCCCCCCCCGGGGGGAGGCTCAAGTTATCTACAGTATACTTTAGTTGCATCAGGGTCTCTGTAAAGTATAAATCGACTTTGGTTGCATTAAATTTGACCTTCACCTAAACTGTAGGCGTATGACGATAAAACTCAGTCTATTTATCTCAAAGCATCGCTACTTAGCCGTTCCGGGCAATGAATACATTCTGTAAGTGCGCACTTTACCGTATGAAAGATTGTTATGTTGTTTGGACTCTGGTACCAATCTGCGGTTTGAAACCAAGTTATCTGGGTCAGGAAATCCCAAGTATTCAATACAGCAGTTCAATGCAACGAGCCAGTCAAATTTTAGTTGTCCTATCGGATAATCCAGAACATAGATGGAATCATCAGTGTAAAAGCCTTTATCGGATCCCAGGACCCAGGCCCCCTTCTTCCCATTCATTGCCCCATTTATCATATTTAAAATTTTATAAACACACATGTAGGATTTTGTAGTGCCTATCAATACTGAAAGCCTCGCTGATATTAAAGTGTTTCCGTTTTCTTTTCAGACATACGCATTTGTGCAGTCTGTTGCGTGCGAGACACTCGTTGACAGTAATGTGTTTTTCAGTGGTCCACGGGCAGGTATCAACATAAATGATGGGTTTGGAGGAGGCAACACGATAAGCAGGAATCTTTTATTTAATTTCGTACGCGGTAAGTAGTTGTAGTGACACCTGTTTCTTTATTGTTTATTACTAGATTATTCTCACAGTATTCGAAGCTACACCTACACTCCAAATATGGTTCTTGTTCAATATGTCCAAGAGTTTCTTTGTTTAATGGAATTTACAAGTCTTTGATAAGAACACATTTCAGATCATTGCAGGTCAAAGGTTGTATAAGTTGGCTATATGCGTCGCATACCTGTCATAGCAAGCCCAGAATACGTTATGTAAATCCTGAAAGCGACAATAGCGGAAAACAAAGGAGTTAATCTGTGTTGGTACTATTCCAGAAAATCTCATACAAGCACCATGTATCTTTAGAGTCAATGAAATAACGTAAGAGAATAGAAGAGGTATGACTTAAAACGAAGGACAAAGAACAGAAAAAAGCAAACCTTGAAAAAGTACTTTGTGTGTTGCTTATTACAGTAGCATGGACACCAGCAAAATGCACTTATGGAAGCCAACTTGAATACATATGCAATGATACGAGTTAGTTGTATTGGACACTATAAATGTAGTCTCAAAAAGATTAAATCCTTAACTGTGTTGTATATTAATACTATTCCTAGTTTCGTAATATTTTGATGTGGAATGAAATGGAAGTAAAATAATTTAGTTCAAATGTTGATTTGTCTTCATTCATCAGACGTAAAGAACTGATTCACGCTAAAAAAAAAGTTAAGAGGTTGACCCCTTGAGCTACACCCTCTTCATCACAGGCTCGTGTACAAAATTACTTGTAGTATAAGCGAAAGGGGCAAGAGTTGGTAAATTATGGATAGGGTGGGTGCCTTTGTCTTTGGTACCAGGGCGTTACAGTTTAAGTAGCCACCCTGTTACCTTCTCATAGCTTCGAGAGTGGTGGGAGTGATATTTAACTAAGTTTCCGGACAGTTGATCGTCAGGTTTTAATGACATATAACCGACTGCGTTAATTGTGAGACTCTCGTAATTGTGAGACTATCTTTTCAGGTGCTACATTAAGTAGGCAGTTGACTCATCTAAAATGAGAAGACTAAATGACGTCATAAAATTGATAAACCCCAAACTCTTCATTGACTTGATTAAGTATTACCTTTTTTTAACGCCATGTGCAAAGGTTGCTCACAGAGTTCTATTAAGTTATGACTGTATAACGAGTCCTGCTACTAACACTTAACAATTGATTTTAAAAGTACTACCCAAATTGATATTTAAAGCGTTTACAGATGTCTTAAAGTTACTCAGAACTTTTCCCCATTGATTTCATGTAGAAACTGATGACCATGGACCGATTAACACATGGGATCGTCTACCATACCTCACTAATCTTATGAAAGAAAAACTGCCATCATTGCAACCTAAGGAAAACTTCATTACATCCAACTTTATCATCAATAATTATCGATCAGTTTGGCCGATCGATCATGACGATGGGACCTGTTATTGGAATGACACGAATAACTTCATGGTTTATGGTGGCTTTAAGAATTACCTTGGACACACTAAACTGGCCGTCGGAAATGTGTATGTTTATCCTGATGGAATACCTCATGCTGGTGCCGCTTTCAGGAAGCCTTTCTGTGCAGATTCGTTCGGACAACACTTAGGTGGAGGTATGTATACTCATATGGCTTCAGGAAAGTGTAGTACGTCTTTCGCTGAATTCGGCAGATGAAGTTGAATTTACGAAGATAGTAAAAGGGAATGAATTTACTTCCAAAGATATGCAATGTATTAGTAGTGTATCAAAAACTGTAGTTCCAGCGAGGTCTCTTTGCAAAAAGACTGGAACCCACACACATAGTATCTTTTTCCCTTTGAATTTATTGTTTAAATGAAAGGGTGAAAATTACTCCCTTCAAATCACAAATGAAAAAGCTCTTATGTTATTCTTATTCTATTTAGGGCCCGTTTTGCGCCGACATTAACGGAGAAGGAAGCTGCCAGTTACATCCTGAAAATAGTCGAGAATTCTTATTTAAATAAGAGGTAAGTGACGACAAATAGCAGCTTTTTGCGGCGTAATTTATCTATTGATTAATGGGTGGGTTGTTTGGTTTATAAAACTGGTTGACTAATGAAATGATTTATGGAGTAGTTAACGAATGAATGAAGAAATGGATGTAATTATTTAGCAAGAATGGGGGATCAAATATATGAGCGAGCGGCTATTGTGGATTAATTTTGTCGTTAATTGATTGGATGGTTGATTAATTGATCGATCGATTAAATGATTAATTGATTGATTGATCGATCGATTAAATGATTACTCGATTGATTGATTGATTGATTGATTGATTAAAATATAATTTTTAATTAAATTATATCATGTCAATTATTCCCTTGATTTCAAACACTGGATGTGATGCGGTGTTGCGTTTCAACCATTGATCAAATTTTCTTAATAGTATTTTCTTCTCTGTTTTCGATCAGGGCCAGAGCATACGACTTAATTCAACTGGTGCAAAACCAAATTCCGTGCTAAGAGGACCCAGATATTCAAATGCCGTTAAAAACGAATCCTATGTTAAAGGAGACATGAGAAATGGCAATGAAGGCCAGACATCGCTGATGAAGTTCTGCAAATGCTGTATATATTGATTGAAGGACATTGAACTGGTTGTGCATAGACGTACCTCGTCATAGGTTGGAACTGAGTCAACGGGAAATTTTGATAAGATGATGTATGCAGACTGTGTTTTGCCCTAAATAACTCGAAGCAGGTCAAACATGCAAGGGACACTGAGTTTTCATGCACTTGCGAAGTAAGAAATAGTCGAGCTGTCGCGAAGTACTTTCCGTAGGAACTCGCAAAGCCGCCCGTTTAAGTTTTATGTCTTTAATTCGTCTCGTACTCGAGGGCAGTGATAACCGTGTGTAGTAAAATGTATTCGCGGTACACCGGCGGATTTAGTAGTTGACTGTTGGGAGGGGGCTTCAAAGGGGCTGACTCAACTCCCAACTACGTGCACTGCAAGGGTTTCCGTGCGTGATACTCCCAGCTGCCAACATCTTTCGTTATTCTCAGTGATGAAGTCTCTGAAACCAACCGGACTACCTTTTCATGCTATCTATCATCAGAACAACAAAACCCAGAATTTATTGAAGATCCTTGGTAAAGGGCGGCAGTTGTTTGGATCGCGATATTAAAACGGTAGTAGTTAGAAAATTCGCTCATATAGAGCAGTGCAAGACCCCTCGCCGCAAGAGTTATCTACTAAACCTATTCCAGTTTGTAAGCTTAGCAAAAGGTGGGACAACCTGATAAGTCTACAATCTTGTTCGAGAAAGCTAACTCGTATCAAATCATGCTCGAGATAACGTATTACTGGTAGTTTGGGACCAACAGCTTGAAAGTCGAAGGTCTTACAAAATCCTGAAGCTGGCTTTGCTTTGCTAGCTGAGGAACAGTTAAAGACAACTACTAATACACTGCTGGTAAGGTAGTGCGTTTGTTTCTGTTGAGTCTTTTGATTTAGGCTCATTAAACGTTTGCAAGGAACGTCAATCGCAGAATCAGTGTTGTATACGTAACGTACCCTCTCCATGAAACGGGCTTGACAGAACCAATGTTATATTCCCGTTATTATTTTTGATGTAATACTGGCTATCGTACTTGTATTTTTTGTATTTAGTGTGACGAAAGCTACGTCCGTGTATTCACCTTTTGGGGCTATTGTTTGCAAGACTTTATTAAAGAGTAGAAGTGTGAACTTACGCTGATGAAATCAGTATCACACGTTATGTTTCTGTTAAAATGCCTCGTTACTTTGTATCAGCGGTAGCAAAACAGGGCTGAGGATAATGTCTGTGACGTCATTATTGCCGGCAGTGGTACAAGAAGATGCCACGCAGAAGCTTTAGAAGTCAAATCCTGACTAGTCACTGTCATTTGCTTGCCATTTCTGGCCATTAAACTTGTAAGAGTTGACACTTTCTGACTTTCGCTTTGATTATATCTGTCGCAATAGGAGTGCATTTTGATTTTAAACGATCAATCAGATCGGGTCAAAGTTACGTTTGAAAACTTTCAGCGTGATCGAAAGTCAAGCAAAACGCTACTGCGATTGGATATTTGCCGGTTTAGATTTTCCGTTTAAGAAAATGTTTTATAAATTTTGGAATATAAAGCATTGTATTTTCTTTGTTTATCAACTAGTTGACGCAAAGAAATGTATTTCAGTATGCTACCTTTAAAATTTTGCTCAATTTTAAGGCAAAATATTAAATTTTACGGATATTTGACTATATCGGCATACTAACCAATGACTTTGGTATAGAAATAGATGCACATCTAAGAAACTGTAAGAAGCAAGCATTTTCCAAAATCTTAGCATTTTAGGGTAGTACTAAAAAGTGTGCTATGCTGCCGCCGCTGGCGACTGGTTGTGGAGCCCCATAAAGGAACTCCAGAAGCCGCAATCTTTCAATTCGATCTAAGAGCCCTCATGAGCAGTAGGCCCGATTTTGAAACTACCCTATATAAACAGTAAAGCCATCAAACAGGCTAACTAGTATATAAATAATGCAGCTGGGCAGTCAACGCAAAATCAACGCCCCTCAATTAGGCTACAGGACAGAGAAGCCGGCCGTGAGGTATGCTCAAACGCCTAAAAGCCACCACTCTACCCCGGAGCAGAATCATATATGAAAAGAGCCCGAGCAGAATAGGGTTAAAGGTACATTTTAGCCTGTTGATGTACTTCTTTCACCGTGAGACGCTTTGCTGTTTTCCTTCTGTGTTTCTTCATTTCCCCAAGTCGTGGCAGTGGTTATTGTTAACAGCCCATGTTGTGAAATGCGTCCGTGTTGAATCAACGAAACCTTGACATAACTATCGTTTCTAAGTTGTATTCGTTTGTGAGAATAATGTCATTTTCATAAATCGGGACTTTTGTGGATTATCTACAAAGGGTGCATATGTTGTAGAGTAGTAAAACTAGTTAATATAAGATGAAATTGTTACTGTTTCCGATTTAAGACAAAAGTGAAATAGGAATGTGTCAGTGTGATGGCAAGAATTACCTTGGTATAGCATGTTTGATGCCAGTGTTTCCTTGTTTTACAATCCTTGATGAAATTTTGCTGCGTACGTCTTGCTTTACCATACGTCTAACCATTATACTTCTTGCCTTACCTTACGTCTAACGATCATACGTCTTGTCTTACCATACGTCTAACGATCATACGTCTTGCCTTACCGTACGTCTAACTGTCATACATCTTGCCTTTCCATACGTCTAACCATCATAAGGTCTTGCCTTACCATACGTCTAACCGTCATACGTCTTGCCTTACAATATGTCTAACCATCGTACGTCTTGTCTTACCATATGTCTAACCATCATACGTCTTGCCTTACCATATGTCTAACCATCATACGCCTTGCCTTACCATACGTCTAACCATCATACGTCTTGCCTTACCATGCGTCTAACCGTCATACGTCTTGCCTTACAATATGTCTAACCATCATACGT
>JAAAKM020006971.1:120520226-120539818 GCA_010016025.2 Alatinidae sp. Z8VKAUB7J3
GCCTCCGAGCCGGGGTCCAGCCCTGAAACGAGCGCTGGCGTAGCCTGGATCCCGGCTCTGCGGCGCTTCGCGCCTTGTCCGGGACGACAGGTTTTGGGGTATCGCCGCCGAGGCAAATCCATATGCGGTTACCTAACCAGGACGGCCTAGATATTCTGTTACGGGAATACTAGCCCTCATCCTGAGGGCCGTGCTCGTATAACGAACTCTCATGCGCCGCGTTCGGCGAAAAAGCTCTCGACCTCATCATCTCCTGCGAAATCACCAGAATCCGCTTGCGCTTTGCTGCGTTCGACCTGGGCAATCTGTTCGGCGGTCAGGGCGTACTGCGCAGCGTTCTGGTCATGCATGGCCAATAGCAGGCGCGCCGCATCGTTCTGACGGTCTTCGGGCCAGCCCTTCACCTTGGCCAAGGCTTCTTCAAGCATGTCGGTCATTGCACCAAAATTTTAGCACAATTTGGGTTCACGATCATGCATCAGTTTCCCGCGTCCAGCCCGGCTGATACAGTCGCGGCAACCACGGTGCCGGAGACGGGCACGATTAGAAATGAGGGAGATCTTCAGATGAAACTCTACTACACCGGCAATTCGCCCTATGCGCGGCGGCCGCGCATGGCGGTGATCGAATACGGGCTGACCGACAAGGTCGAGGCGGTGGATTGCGCGCCGCTCGGCACCGACGATCACGTGCTGCGGCAGTACGGGCCGGGCGGCAAGGTGCCGGGGCTGCTGACCGACAACGGGGTCTTCATTTGTGAGACCCCGATCATCCTGAACAGCCTCGACGAACTGTCGGGCGGTAAGCTGTTTCCCGCGCCGGGTAAGGCGCGTGACGAGGCCATGGCGCTGGAAGGTCTCGCCGGCCTGTTGATGGAATCGCTGTTCTACCGGGCGCGCGAAAACCGCCGCGAAGAGGGCGAGCGCTCGCCGGGTTACATGGAGAGCGAGGCGGTGCGTTCGCAGCGCTGCTACGACGCGCTGGAAGGCCAGGCGGCGGGCTTCGGCGATGACGTCAATATGGCGCACCTATCGGTCGTCGCCTGTCTCGGCTACGCCGACTGGCGCCATCCCGGCGACTGGCGCGACGGCCGCCCGGCGCTCGCCGCGTGGTTCGACAAAATGATGGAGCGTCCGTCCTGTGCGGAGACGAAGCCGGTCTTTTAGGACGGTATTTCGACAGGGCCGCCGTCCACCCCCACCCTGACCCTCCCCCGTCGAGGGGGAGGGGACTACTTTGTTGGAATAGCGGCGTTTTCTCCTTCCCCCCTTGCGGGGGAAGGTAGGGATGGGGGGTGAAACGTGGCGCTCGAACAGGCAAAACAGCAGGGAGGAAATCATTATGGCAGACAATGGCAGGGTCGCGATCGTCACGGGCGCGGGCAGCGGGATCGGGCGCTATAGCGCCATCGCCTTACTGAAGGCGGGCTATTCGGTCGGACTCGCGGGGCGGCGCGAAGACGCGCTGCAAGAATCGATCGCCGAGGCCGGCGACGACGGCGGCCGCGCGCTGGCCGTGCCGACCGATGTCGGCGATGCGACGTCGGTCGCCAACCTGTTCGCGCAGGTGAAGGACAAATACGGCCGGCTCGATGTGCTGTTCAACAATGCGGGTACCGGCGCGCCGCCGGTCAATTTCGAGGATCTGACCGTGGAACAGTGGCAGACCGTCGTCGACGCCAATTTGACCGGCACCTTCCTGTGCAGCCAGGAGGCCTTCCGGATCATGAAGGACCAGACGCCGCAGGGCGGGCGGATCATCAACAACGGGTCGATCTCCGCGCACGCGCCGCGGCCGAACTCGGCGCCCTACACCTCGACCAAGCACGCGGTCACGGGCCTGACCAAGGCGATGGCGCTGGACGGCCGCAAATACGACATCGCCACCAGCCAGATCGATATCGGCAACGCGGTCACGCCGATGACCGAGCGCATGACGAAGGGCGTGCCGCAGGCGAACGGGTCGGTCGAGGTCGAGCCGCGCATGGATGTGGCGCATGTCGCCAACGCGGTCGTGCAGATCGCCGAACTGCCGCTCGACTCCAACATCCAGTTCATGACGATCATGGCGACCAAGATGCCTTTCATCGGACGCGGCTGATGGCGGCGGATCCCAAGAACAGCGCGGAACTGCTGCTCGTCGCCTTCTTCCCGCCCTTCCTGCGGGCGGATTTGGAGAAGGAATACGTCCTGCACGACCTGTTCAATGCGGACGACCCGGAGGCGCTGCTGGCCGAGGTCGGCCCGCGCATCCGCGGCATCGTCGCCGGCGGTATGAAGGGGCCGGACGCGGAGTTGATCAACCGGCTGGACAATCTGGAGATCATCTCCTCCTTCAGCGTCGGCTATGACGCGACCGACGTGGTGGCGGCGCAGAACCGCGGCGTGATCGTGACCCACACGCCGGACGTGCTGACCGACGATGTCGCCGATCTCGGCATGGCCTTCATCATCATGGCGCCGCGCCGCATCGCGGAGGCCGAACGCCACCTGCGGGCCGGCAAGTGGAAGCAGGCGCGCATGGATCTCGGCACCAATGTGCGCGGCAAGAAGCTCGGCATCGTCGGGCTCGGCCGCGTCGGCAGTGCGGTCGCCAAGCGCGCCGAAGGCTTCGGCCTCGATATCGGCTTCCACGACATCGTGGAAAAGGACGTGCCTTACCGCAGCTACCCGGACCTGCTCTCCATGGCGGCGGACAGCGACATCCTGTTCGTCTCCTGCCAGGGCGGCGAGTCGACCCGCAACCTGATCAACGCCGAGGTGTTCGACGCGTTGGGCCCGAAAGGCTTTCTGGTGAATGTGGCGCGCGGCACCATCGTCGACGAAGACGCGCTGGTCGCCGCCCTGCAGGACAAGCGCATCGCCGGGGCGGCCGTCGACGTCTTCCGCGACGAGCCGAACGCCCCGGAAGCGCTGATGGCGACGGAAAACATCGTCATGACCCCGCACATCGCCAGCTCGACGCACGAGACGCGCCGCGCCATGGCCGATTTGGTGCTCGCCAATTTGCGCGCCCATTTCGCGGGCGAGCCGGTCCCGACGCCTGTGCCGGATCAGCGGTAGGGGAAAGGCGGCACGCCGCTGCAATTGCGGACGCAGTTTTGGGGTCAAGTCTAGAGTTTTGAATTGGGAGGTGGGTAACCGATGTCGGCTTTCCAAGACCTTTTCTTCTGTGTCCCAACAAATATTTTTCGGGCAAATTCAAAGTTCAAGACATGACCCCTTTCCTCTGCGCCAGTCGTTCCAGACGGACGCGCCCTGTCTTAGTATTTTCAGATGTTCAGTGTTCGCCATTTCGCGCCTTTAAGTTGCGCTGGAAGCGTAGCACGTCACGTCCCTAATACAGAAAACGGGGCCGTGCAGATTCGCGGTCACAGACTGGGAGCCCCACATGCCTCCTTTTTGCTCGGGGCTGAATGGGTGTCGATGTGCACCCGTGGGATTAACAGTTTGGGGTCAAGTCTTGTAACAGTTTGGGGTCAAGTCTTGAATTTTGAATTGGGAGATGGGTAATCAATGTCGGCTTTCCGAGAGCTTTGTTCCTGTGTCCCACCAAATATTTCTCGAGCAAATTCAAAGTTCAAGACTTGACCCCTCACGCCTCTCAAGACTTGACCCCTCACGCCTCTAAGCCATGAGATCGGATTGAAGTTGAAGATCCTTATCGGCGTATGGATTCCCCATATAGGGTGCCGCTGGCGCGCCGACGCGCACCAGCGGCAAGTCAGCTTGTTAAGTGGTTTGTGCAGCTTTGTTCTGGCTTGGAATACGTTTACGGAGAAGCTGCATCATCATCAGACCATGGGTTACCAAGAGGAGAGGCACCACGAAGGTCGGTATGTACCAAGCCGACTGGAAATGCGGTACTGCCTCAACTTGACGGAGCGCGTTGGCCAGGTCGAAGATCCCAACGATGTTCAGAACCCAGGCCAGAGGCACTGTCATTTTCCAGCGATAGTGGGCAGCGGTAATCGTCAGGATGGCGAAGATACCGGCAGCCAAGTCGCCATAGGCAGCCGCGATATTAAAAGGGCCCGGCATCGTGGTTGCAACGACACCAGGGACCAGAAAGACCAAGCCGAGATGACGAAAGGCGTGCGGTATCGCCAACCAAAAAATCGTCTCGTGCGTGGATTTTTCGCGCAGCCATGGCCATACAAGCCAGCCAGCCAGCAGGCTGTAAACAAAGAAGCTCAAGAGAAACTGGAGCCCAAAAATCTCTAACATTTCCATTTCATGTTTCCTTCTAAGGTGAACGCGGATTCGCTCCTTGGCAGACGGCTGAGTCCGCTATGCAGGGAAAGCCGAACCAATTCGGCGTCGGACCCTCCGCTGCGGCACAGATACCGTCGAATTCCGCTATGGTTGGGCATTCCTAATGGAGTCCGGTAGTTTCTAACGGTGTGTAACGCTACCCGGTCCAGGGCAACGCCCTGTTTCTGAACAATAAATTTTGTTAATCCAATTCGCTCCGTCTCGGAGCGCATCTGTTAGACTGAGCTGGCTTGCAGGCATGACCGGACCCAATCGGTTCGGCCAAACCGGGAGTGATTGTTGGTTCGAACGGAGTCACAGGCACCGCATCCAGAGTCGGTTCGCCGGCACCTCGCGCTTGTGCTGGAAAGCGAACCGTTCCGCCACGCAAAGCGGCAGAGGCAGTTTCTCAGCTACTTGGTGGAAGAAGAGCTCGCGGGCCGCGGTGAGCAAATCGGCCAGTATGGTATTGCAGCCGATGTCTTCGATCGGGACGACAGTTTCGATCCGGCTATCGATTCAGTGGTACGCGTCGAGGCGCGCCGCCTTCGATCGAAACTGAGCGAGGTCTATGCCGGTCCAAGTTTGGCCGGCGATTTTCGGCTCACGCTTCCCAAAGGGCGTTACCAGCTGAGCGTGGAAACAGCGCCCCCTACGCGATCAGATTTTTCCGCACAGGCTTTGCCGGGCTCCGTGGAGGATGATCGGCCGACAATCGCCATTCTGCCGTTCGATAATATGAGCGGCGATCCGTCCGAGACCTATTTCAGCGACGGCATCACCGAGGACATCATTACAGACCTTTCCAAGGTCTCCGGCCTGTCGGTCATCTCAAGACATTCCACCTTCGTATATAAGGGGCGCGCCGTAACAGCGCGTGACATAGGCGAGGATTTGGGTGCCCGGTTTCTCGTCGAAGGCAGTGTAAGGCGCGCCGGCGATAAGGTTCGCATCACAGCGCAGTTGATCGACACGGCGACCGACAGCCACCTGTGGGCAGAACGATATGACCGCACTTTGGACGATGTTTTCGCGATCCAGGACGAAGTGGCGCGATTGATCGTCCAAGCGTTAAACGTGTCGCTTAGCGAGCCCGAAGTTGAACGGATCGGGCAAAGGCCCACCAGTTCCGCCGAAGCCTATGACGCATTTCTAAGGGCGCAGGAGCTTTTTTAGCAGTTCCGAGCAGACGGACCATGCCAGGAGAAAACAGCGGGAAATGTTATTGTAAAATGAAGATTAGCAATAAAGGCATTGAGTTAAAAAAAAATATTTATTATTATCATAAAGATTACCAATAAAGGCATTGAGTTTAAAAAAATTTGTTATTTTTATTTTTATTTTTAAGGTGGCGATTTAAAGAAAATATTTAAAGTTGGACCTTTTGGAGTCCCAAATCTGTTTGGTTTACAGTTTCCTTGTCAAGAAACGCCTAAAGACTATTTCTCAATGCCTTTACACATTTGCGACAAAGTAGCTTTAAATTTAAGAAATGAATGCAATACCTTTTGGAAACAAAGTCGAGGTCAGTTTTCAGACATACAACTGATTAAGCCTGGCAGCTACAGACGTATCATTGCAAAACACCAATAAGGTTAGCACCAAGTAACAGAAAGAGGGAACCGGTCTTTCAAGAAATTTTACCTTATTTGTTTCCCAAACTAATTTATGATATTAGTGAAAAAATTGATTTGACTTTCAATTCCAGCTAGATTGCCTTAGTAGCTCTTGTCCTTAACTAAAGATTCCGAAAGTATCTAATGATGCTAAGTTTTTACTAAGTCATTACTATTACTACCAGTATACATAAATTATTACTGATTACTATCTAACATGACTGAATATTTGCTAAGTTTATGATCCTAAGTTTTTTACTACCAAACCAGCTCCAAGTTTTACCTAGTGGCTCAACAACTCACTTCAACACTTACAACGTCGAACATTTATCAAAAAAATTTTGCTCCTTGATTCTCCAACGTCATTATAAATAATAACACTCTACATGTGAAAGGGAAATAAAGCATTCTTCAAAATTTTTCCTAGAAATTTACAAACCCTATATGAGTTTAAAAGAAGCCGAAAAAATTACATATTGTTAACAGATGAGAGGGGTTGTAAAAATACCAAAAATAAGATTAATTCGGGCTAGAAGCCCCGCCATTTTGTCAAGCAAGGTAAACTTGCAATACTTTCTGCACTTTTATTTTAAAAGAAGACAGCTTATAAAGCTGCAAGCTTTGACAATAATCAAAGTCAAGAAAATCTCAAAAACAGACAGGGTTTTGTTCTTGGAATACTAAAATTATTTCATACCTTCTACAGATGTTTCAAGCAATTAAACTACATTCTGCGGAACAAGAACTTCAAATTTATAACATGATTCAGAGTTCCACGGTGCTATAATTGGTCTGTACCGTATGTCCTCGATTAAGCCCCTAATAAGCCCCCCTCAAATAAGCCCTTACCCTAAAATATTTTTAGCCAAATAAACCCCCCATAATAGGCCCCCACACGGGGTATTACATTTTAGCAGAAACAGCGCACTTTCTTCTCAACTATTAAAGTTATCACTCAAAGTTAAAATTTATTATTCAAAGTTTTCAAAGTCATCACTCAATTGCACAAAATATGACAGTTTTTACTATTTCAAAATATTGATAACTGTCTGAGATGTGATCATAAGTTTATAGGATAACTTTTTGATAACTTTTGAGAAAACTGAATAACTTTATATTTGATAACTTTGGAGATTGTTTGTTAATTTAGTAAATACTTTTGATCCTTTTTTTGACTGACTTTCTTCTTGCTTTTTCAACATGCTTGGCTTAGATATCGCCACGGACACATATCTTACTGACTATTTTGGCTGATACAGAATCAGCCCTCCCTTGATTAACCCTCCCTCGAATAAGCCCCCGCTCTAATATATTTTTTTTGCAAAATAAGCCCCCAGGGGCTTAACTGAGGATTCCCGGTACTGCTGCACGACTGTGAAACATGGACCTTGTCCGCAGAGCTAACGAAAAAGGTTTTTACAGTCGAAATGTGGTTTCTAAGAAAAATGCAAAGGGTTTCCCATGGGGTCAGCAGGACCAACCACGACGTCTGAGTGAAACACAAGGTTGTCGACTACTCATAGACACCATTAGCACGCAACAACTCGAGTTCGCGGGTCATATGATCAGGAACGGCGGCCTAAAAGAACGAGTCGTTACAGGCAAGATGGAAGGGAAACCAAAACGTGGAAGGCCTCACCTCAAGTTCGTTGAGCAGCTAAAGGGGTTTAGCGGATGCCAAAACATCACAGACCTCATTGACAAGGCAGAGAACAAGAAGAGTAGGAAAGCCCCTATAAAGGCCAATGTCTGACTCAGACAAGGCACTAAAAGATGAAGAAGAATTGATGTTTATACTTTAGTAAGTGAATGGGGATAGCGAGTGTCATTCTGGAAGATTTTTTCTCTTACCATCATTTCTATGATTTTACTTTTCTATTTTTGAACCAGAAACCAATTATATTTCTTGCCATAATTCAGACCACGAAAGCTTTATATCATACAGAGTTAAAACTATATTTAAGAATTCTTAAGGCATTTCCCTCAATATAATAAGAATTTTAAAACCCTTCTGAATCGTCTTCTAAAAGTACGTTTATAGCACTCTTCTGCTAGATATGACCGAGATAGCTTTTTATAGAAACTAATTTGTCAACTGCAATACATCTGCTAATAATTCGACAGATCAACATCATCTGTAATTAACTTCAAATGGGATGTCTTTTGAAAATGTAAGTTAGTTGAAAAGGGTAAATAAATTATATAATTCAAAATTTCAGAGAAAACTAATTTTTTTCAAAGAAAGAAGTTAAAAGGATCCTTTTAAACTGTGAATTCTGTAGATATTAAAACACCAGAAATCTCCCTTTGCCTTCAATTTCAACAATATCAGGAAATTGTTATTTAATTTCTTTTTGCTTTTTGGCTAAGGAAAACACGGTTGGGTAGTGATAACTCAAAATACTGTTGTTCAACATTAACGGACGTGCTGTTTAAGTCAACCTGATACGAAATAAACGAGATCATGTGGCAGTCAGGAAGTGGAACACATTAGAGTTTGAATATAAGAGTTCTTTTTTGGAGTAGGACAAACATTCAACGTAAGTAGATGTTGTCTATGTCCACGAAAAAATTATAATTACAGGTTTTTCATCTATTTCTTTGATACAATTGTAGTAATAGGACCCTGTATACATATCTGAAGTGTGAAAATAAGTGTCAAAGTCGTTTATTGTCCCATATGTTAGCTTTATAGTTGTCGCATAATGTCACTTATCGTCGGAGGCCGAAGGAGTCAGCATTCGGAAAATACAAACACAAGTATGAAATACAAGTATAAAAAAGCTATGAATATCATTCATTTTCAAGCATGAATTAAGACAATTTAACAGAAAATGGAAGCATTTGGCATTCAATAAAGGTACGTATACTACAATGTAACTGTAGATGAAATTTTTCACTTTTAAGAGAAAATTTCATACTTTATTCGAAAGTTAATCTTAAGCTTCCCGTCCGTTCCTGTTTGTCAAGCAAGCAGCCATTAACCCTTACATTCGCACAAACATTCACTCTTTAATACTCTTTTAATATATAAATCGTCGTACCTTCTTTATTAAAACATGCTCTAAAATTGTGTTAAATAAATAGAGTGAAACGGAACTTGCCGACCACCAGCGTTTTTATACCCCTTAGCATTGGGGTCACCAAAATGTTTGGTCTCAAATTTTTGTCTGCATATTTTCAATTAAGATAAAACCCTTAACTGTCGCAAATTAACACTTTGCACAGAGGTAAGTGTTATCTATCCCAAATCGACTTTTTGACCCCATCTGATCAGCTAAGCTAACACTTCTGACATTCTAGATAACCCACAACGAAGTTTTAATAGACTTCTCTAGGGCAGAAACCTAAAACATCTCCAAACTTTCATTTATTCTGTATTTTGAAACGATTTTTAATCATCTTCACTTGTATACGAGTGATTACCACTTTCTCGTCACTTTTGATTAATATCAATGTAAAAATTGCATGAAGAAACGGATTCATTTTACTAAAAGCTTTTTGCCATACACTCTTCACAGCAATCTCATGGAATGAAGTAAAAGGGTGTTTAGCTTCGCTACAATTTTGTACAACTAATCAACTATTTTTGATTTCAATTTTTAAAAATATTATGTTGCTTTAAATTCTTCATCAACAAAAGTTTGTATTTTATGATATTGTTAAAATGTTGTTCTTTTATTCTGTAAGTCAGTAGAAAGAATGAAATAATAATGAGCTGAATGCCTTCATCGGTATTCTTAACAGTGCAATACAATTTCTGACCCTTTTTTCCTGGCATTGTACAGAAAACAGCAGGATTAGATACACGGGAGTGTTTCATTTAACCCCTACCCCCAAAGAAACTATCAAACAATACACAAGCAAATAAACAAACAAATATGTAAGGAAAAATACAGTTACATATATAAATAGTGAGTAAATATATACAAAGCTCTGGGGAAGTTAAGCGTCTTAGCTACGCCTGTTAACGATACAACAAGATACCCTGGAGTACCGAATAAAACGGGGAATAAACTGGGGTGTTATCATTACGGTCTAAAGTTAACAAAGGGGGGAGGATCATATTAAACGGGGAGGTCTGAACTCCAGCCTCAATTTTGTGAAAGTTTTAAATAAGGATACGTACATGAGGACAAAATCATACTAATTGACCTACTAGCAACTGTTCCAGGGTCAAACGTTGCATTGGAAGTTATTCAAGTGTTTTCAGATATCATTTACATTTTGAGCACTGGAAATATTCCTTGAAATTAATAAACTGGAAGTCTTAATAAGGAGCGGGAGGGTTTGTGAATTTTGAAAATTAATAAGCGGGAGTGGGGTGGGGGGGGACGATTATTTGGCACTCGTGTCTTTATGTATCAATTAAAGCAATATACAGTTGAATACTCACAAAATTAGGCATAATCAAACCATTTCTGATACTTAGATATACTAAACAAAAGAACTATATTAAAGAAGACAGTAATAATTTTAAAAAAAGACGACCAACGTTTCTAACAGATAGCTTTATTTACTACGTCAGCAGTTCTGGATTTGGCCAAATCTAGTCCTTTCTGCAAAACATCAAATAGGAAGTACGTGTTGCGTAGCTTTTTTTTCCAACTTAATGCCTTTATTGATAATCTTCATAATAATGATTATCATAATAATGGTAATAATAGTAATTTACAAGAATTTTTTCTTCGTTTCGCTTAAGTCGAGTGTAGTGTATGTAAGGTGACACAAATTAAGGTAACCCATCTTGGATACGCCACCGGCGACGTTAGCATAATTGAGTAAATAGACAAAGACCTAATACAGTTATGATAGAGAAACCATCACAGGCACCCTCCACCCGGTTCTTTTCAACGCATAAAAATTAACTCTGCGGTTTTTCAGCGACTTTGTAGTTACGGAAGTCAAAAGGGACTGGTTGCGATAAACAAAATCATAGTATTTGATGATGGGTATTTCATGGGGGAGTTATGAAAGGGTGTATTAAGAACTGACTGGTTCATATCAAAACGACTTTATCAAAATGCAAATCTTAAGTAGCCGATACAGTGTCGTAGCAGTCTTTGGAAATTTAGGGGGTTTTATGGAGTCGAAAACGACCGGTAATCTATTCGACCATTGTAAAGCATTTCTTATATAACTAATATACTGCGGCTGCGCACGTCAGATCATCCTTGGGCTTAGCAAGTAAGATCAAAGTTAAAAATCCTTGATAGAATGAAAGCGAGTTAAATGCTGACCACTTTCAAAACAACACGATTGAATATTGAATGGTCATTACAGAATAGTAATTTTAATTCTTATATACAGCAATTATTAGAAATGTGTAAAATGTAAGGCATAATGATGATTGTAGAAGTAATTTGACATTATTTTCAACCTTTTAACATCCCCTAAATTTTAGTGGTCGGGATCCCCTTGACTCCCATCTCCTACAACCCTGTAACATCTTTTTGCATTTCTAAATACTTGGGTTAGTGCTGATAATGGCTTTCACTACGCATCTGGGTCGATAAATCGCATATTTGATGTATTTGACTCATTTCTTGCGTCAAATCTCCTGGCAACGCTTTCTTCAGAAGAAAATCATAAAGCATGACGTCTCTACTGGAGATCATGCTAAAGTGCTAGACGAAGCTACAAACAATTAGAAAAACATGTTTACTCTAAAACTTGTCTATGGCAAGATGACGTTCATTTCAATTGTTTCGAAACAATAGTAAAGATAATGTTATTAGTGAACTTTGAAAGAAATTGTGTGAGCTTAGTGTAATAAAAACTCACATGAGTTTTTCACTTGATTCAGAGTTCATACGTTAAAAACATTAGGTAGAAATTTAAGCGACACGGTGATCGTTTTCTAAGAAGCAGAACTGATGTTGACAGTGCCGATTTCTTAAGCTGAAAGGCCACCGAACATTAACTGCCATTCTGATAAAATTTAGATTGGTCTCACGACTTCACTTCCTACCTTATTTTGGGCAGGGGTGTCTTACAAGGTGACTGTTTGAGCCCCCTAATATTCAATCTTGTGACAAATACTTTTATTCAATATATTTATGCTGCCCGAGAAAGCCCCCCCCCCAACTGAAAAAAAGGTTAAATTAAATTTTTTCCCAAATTGGCTTGTGTCCCCCCCCCTGGGCCCCCTTAAAAAAATTGTGAAAGGGGGGGGGGGGGGGGGGGGGGTAAGCCCACTTTCAACATTAAGTTTTCGGTTAATGTTAATAGAAATTTTTTCATTTTGTGAATTGTTCTAGTTTCTGATAAATTCTGTCATTGATACTGACTTTGTTATGGGACACATCAATGTTTTCATTCACAGAGCATTTTAACGCAACTTACAGGCAGCTGCTGTATTGAGACTCGAGGAAAGACACCTTGTGATGGATCTTGGTAGATCTTGGAGAAGTAGCAAGTTGTCCAGGCTGTGGCTCACTTATAGTGCAAATATCACGTCTGTTATGTCTGAGTTGCCCATTTGCTGTTTTAATGATAAATCATTGTGGCTGTGATGTGGTTGATACATTTTGTGCAGATTCCCACAAGTGTGTCATTTGGTATTGAGTTCCAACGTTTTGACCAGAGGAGGTGGTAATGCTTTGGTATGATGACTGTAGTAGAATGAAGATGATTCTTTTAGGTTGACGCATTGGAGGAAGGTGGCACAGAAGTATTGTCTTGTATTGCCTGCTAGATAGCAACCCAGCTGGTGGGCGTTTTTGCACTTAACTGTTTGGGTTGAGTTACAAGGTGGTTCATGCTAGTTGCTGAGTTTGTCTCAGCTTTGATTTGTTTGGAATCCTGATAAGAGATATCTAATGTTTGAGCAAAATTGACTAATTCGTTCAAAGTCATCTCTTGCCGTAAAGCTTTTTGTCTTACTCGATTATCTGTCATTACATGGATGATTTGGGTTTTGATGTCACTGTCAACATCATTGTACTCACAGAGAATGGCGCCGTCAGTGAAAAGTGTTGATACTTTCTCCATGTTCCTGTTTGAGTTGATGAAATTCGAAGATTGCCATATCCTGATTCTGTTTAGGAGTAAAATAATTTGTAAGCTAATTGACTGCAGATGTATCATCCTCCGTGATGTTAGCCAAAGTATCGAAGATATCATTAGTGGCTTCACCTATGTATGTTAGGAGCAATTAATGACGTACCTTAGGATCATATTCTCTGAGACTGAGGAGTAGATTCTCGAATCGGCAAATACATTTATCCCAACATTGTTCTATGTTTGACTGTTCACCAAATGGATCAAAAGGTGGGTAAACTGGCAAACCACTTCTTGGTGCTTTGCATAAATGTTTGTGTTGTTGATTGTGTAGGACTTTGATTTTCTCTGTTTGAGTTTCAATCCAAGTTTAACAAATATATATCTTAGCTTAGAAAAGAATACCAGAGAAATATAAAAATAGAGAAATATATATCTTATAAGAATTTAGATCCCTGAAATTATCACCAGTGTTAGATCGTGCCGGTTGCTATATAATCTAAAGATGATATGATGAGGTACTGCTACTGATTCTATTAACCTTTGTTTATTCCACACACACTCGTAATCTATACAAAATCTTCTCCTTTCATTCACTCTGATTGTGGTAGAATTTAATGTAAGAAATTACGCTAATTTACGTAAATGAAGAAGAGGGGATTCCTTCAATTTGCATATACCACACTAGTTCAAGATTAATTTTTTTGAGGAGTACCTCAATTGAGACCCAATCACTCAGACAAACCTTGCACATCCTCTGCAGCATTGATCTGTTTGCTCTGGCAACCTTGTCTGTGTTCACCTTCATTGGTGCCCAGCATTCACATGCATTCCATATTCCATGACAAACACAAGTGTTAAGCAGATATCCTTTCCTATCCTAAGAGATTGACCATGACTATGAAGTTAGGAGAGGCAAGAGTTCCTTAACCTTCCCCCATGCACATCTGATCCTTACAGTGGTAGCCTTGCTCCACCTTGATCCTAATCGGCAAACTACGGTATCCTAGCTACTGATGCCTCTCCCTTTCGTATTGGAGCAACCTTCAGTCAACGCAAGGATGATATTGAGTATCCAGTATTGAGTGTTCTAAAACTCTTAATGAACACTACAGCCAGATTGATAAAGAGGTTTATCTATCAAGTATGGGGTTGAAAAATTCCCAAAGTATCTCTATGATCAGAACTTTATCCTTGTTACCGACCACAAGCCATTGGTTCACATCTTTCACCCAGACAAGGACATACCAGAGCTTGCCACTTGTCTCAAGAGACAGGCACTTGGACTGATGCCTTTTAAGTACACTATCCAGCACCATGTGACTAGCAAACATGGCTATGCTGATGGTTGGTCACGTCTCCCTGCAAGCCCTGATCCTGAATTGATGCGAAAGAGTTTATAGCACACCAAGACATCTCACGTCAAATTGAACAAGCTTTAGATGACACTCCACTGTCTGTTGATACAATCCTCCAACATTATTCGAAGGGCATATTAAACCAGACAGTTGTCAAACACATCACTAGTGGCACCTGGCCACCCATGTTGCCTTCAACTGAGACTGCCTTGTGCCCCTACTGGCTTTAGAGACAGCCCCACATTATCTACAAAGATGGGCTCCACCTGATTGTGATGGTATACATCATGTGTGCATTCCTGATTCTTTGATTCAAACTACCCTTCAACTGATTCATACCTCCCACTGTGGTATTGGGTGCATGAAGCAGATAGCATGATGTCATGTCTAGTGGTCTTCCATTGAACACTGACTTTGAGCAACTTGTCAAAGGATACACCAACTGGGCCCAAGCTGCAAATAATCTAGCAAAAGAATACAATGCATGGCCCACTGCAAACAGTAATGGTAAGTCCCCAGCCCAACTGCTACATGGAAGACAGCACCGTACTTTGTTAGAGCTTCTTCATCCTGACACAAAGACTACAACTTCATCTCCATCAGTGTTCCTACATTTACTCTAAGGGAGCACTTGTATATGCCAGGAGCTTTAAGTTGTTGCCTGGTAAAGTGATTGGACACAAGGGTAACATCATGTTCTTTATATGTACAGATCATGGCAATTGGAAGTGTCACAAAAATCAACTACAGCTGCGACTTGGTGACAACTATGAAGGACAATCAAGAACAGGATTACATTGGAAGAAAAACAATGGCAATCAAATCAGAGATGGTGATAACCAGCCAGGAACATTGTCAGTTACTATATGTCCCAGTAGAAGGATAAGAAAGCGACCACAATGATTTGAGGTTGACAAGAGTATTTACTTCCAAAAGTACCACAAACAGTAATTCAAGAGAAGAGGAGGAAGTACTGTTGTGAACCACAATTTGCTTTAAAATATTCTTCTTCTTAATGGTTCTTTTTGATTATCATGCAGGTCCGGAAGCATCCTTCATGATGGTGGGCTGACTGCACACATGGCAGATTTTACACTTGATCTCCAGATGGCTCTGTTCATGGGGTCGCCTGAGCCAAGGCCCAAGCCAGAGATGTCATCCTTGATTGCACCTTTAGATTGCTGGACATGGTGTGGACAAAACGACGGTGCCATCAGATAGTTTTGAGTGCTTTCCAATGTGGGGATTGAACCTTGTTTTTGATTTTTCAATGGAAGGTCTTAGAGAATATACACTTTTTTGAATTAGAAATCACTCTAGGAAGTCTCAAGTCTTACGTAAGTAGGGAGTGGATTTAATTATACCATACAACACTATAAATAAGGCTTTGACAGGACATAAATAAGCTAGTACTTGTGGTTAATTCAGACCCAAGTTAAGGTTTTGAACTATTTATTAACAGAAAGTTAGTTGCTCCAAGATGAGATAATCCTTGGACTACACGTGGAACTTCATATGGACATTTTATGTAAAGTGCTGAAATTATTTCTTAATTGTTTCACACTTTTTATCAAGGTTATAAATACCTAGATTATTTCTTTGTAACATGAAAGAATATTTGTGTTAATTGTTCTTTATCAGGTTGGCCCAGAGGCCACTATGGGAGATTTCACCATTAGATTTTGTGGTAATCCTAAGAAGTTACTACCAAGAAAACTACGTATTGATGTTGACAGTCTGAGCTTTCAAGAGGATAGGTCAGTTACAGATACCATAGGTCCTATTTTGGAAAGACTTGGGAAACAGCATCCATTTATTGGAAAGGTAAGTGGTTAGTGTTTATAGTGTGGTTTCTCCATCAACCAGTATGCAAAGTTTAACTTTTTATTTAATAGTTACAGAATCATATCAGTTGAGAGAGGGAGCAGTCTATGAACATTGAGAATGATGTAGCTAATTGCATTGAAGATGCATACATGGACGTATTTAACAATTTGCGTGATGTCTTAAAACTCTTCAAGGAAGTTCAGGCTCATATGCAGATAATTGAATAACTTGCCATAGAACTACTATTTTGGGTTATCTTGTGTGTTTCTTTTGGAAATCCTCATCTTACATGACCTTCTCTAGTTCATCACTCCATCTGCATCATTATTGTACAATTGTTATGAAGAAAAGAGGAGTACAGCTAACAACGCATTGGACCAACCATTAACTGTACTTTCTTCCCTGTTAATGGTGTTCATGTTTCAGTGTATACACCACACCCTTTTCCGACAGGGACGTTGGCGACATTAAGAGGTGTGCTTGGTCTTAGAAGTGCACTCTGCCCCGATAACCTATCTACACAAGTTAGCAATATCCTAGACCTACGTAGAGGGGAATTTAAGTAAATGATCTAATGAAACAGGTCCTACAGGAACGGCGAATGGTAATGCAAAGGGAGGGGAAACTTAAGGTGACTTTATCGGGAATTTGATAGCAGATTTCACTAACAAGAAATCTGACATTTTAATGGCCATCCCGAAACAGCCTCCCATTAGTAAATGTGACAAATGTCAAACTTAAAATATCACAAGCCAGGTGGGGAAAGTGATTGTTAAGAACGATCATGACTAGAGCAAGAACAAAAGTAATTGGAATTCTAAGCCACTTAAGACATGGATGTAGAAGGGAAAAGAGCGAGAAAGCTGTGAATGCTTAGATTGATTAGAAAGGGTCATTGAGATGCAAAGAGCAGTCTGCCTATGTTTTGTTGTCTTCTAGAAGAAATTTGATTTAGTTAATCACAAAAAGCTGATAAACATAGTGGAGAAAATAGGATTTATTTTAGCTTAGTATTGACTTGTACTGAGACCAAAGGGCAGCAATTTACTTTGAAGGCAATAGAAGTGAATACGTTGAAATTGTTAGAGTATATCATCACCTAGTTATTTCCTGCTATATGGACAAATGGTGACGGAAGTGATAGGAGTAAGTAGGATGTATCAAATTAGAGGAACAAATGGGAACAATTGAGCATAATGACATTTCTTATTTAAGGCTTTAAAAGTTTTTGTAAAGTTTCATTTGAAAGTAATTACAATTTCAAAAATAATTCATTGCTTAACTGGAATCTAATGGGATTGTTTAAGGACTTTAAGGAGTTAAATGATCGTTTTCCTGGTTGGGGTAACTAATTTCACTGCAGAGTTTTGAGAATATTGCGACTTACGCGGCAAGCGGATATTGATACCATATGAAGATGAGTTGCAAAATTGCAACGGATGTTAGCTTCTTTAGGTCATGCATGTATATAGAGTCAATCATGAGTAAACATGTGCAAAACCAAAGTAATGGAAAATTAAGAAAGTAGTTCAAAGTGTTTGTATTAATATCAAGCTAGTACAAACACAGTTATAAAAACATAGTTTTCCCTACCAAGGAACAAGACAGTGGATTTTTTCGAAAAGTGGTAAGTATATCGAAATCGGCCTACAACAAAGTGCAGAAGTTTTTATCCAACTTGAAAACGAAGGTGGCAGTAAGAAATAGGTTACTGAAGTTTATGTAAAAGAACTAAGGCAACAACTTCATCTTTAATGGTGTGGAAACCATTCAAGCTACTGATTAAGGCCTATGTATCCTCTTTTTATCCCCATATTTGTCATATTTGTGTTCTTCGTAAACATACCACTCACATATTGTACACAGTTTTACAAATATACCTTTTGTTTCATTTAGGTTGAAGCGCTGATTCTATGTCAGGACAAACCAACCTTATTTGATTCTGAGCAATGGACTGCACCAGCATACTACTCTATTCAAAGTAGTCTTTGTACAATATTAAACACTCTACTGGAACTTGATATTTTTGGTAAGAGCATTTGATCTTTATACACGTTGAATATGTTCTTCTGTGCCCATGCATTTGTAGGCTAATTGTATAATGTCAATTTGGATACACCTTAACCATTCGCACACTTAATGTGCATTTCCGTTTCTGTTTCCATTTATAAGGTGAATTTCCAAGTATACGCGCATCCATACTCATCGTACCTTGGAGCATGCGCAACTTGTGGAAAGTGGTGCCTCCGTGTAGTATGTTACGGTTCGCGGTATCGATTCTAAAATGTGACATGAAGTCATCGTATGGACTAAACGCGGGCATCAAATGAAAAAAGCGACCCCTGGTTTATGGCTAAAACTACTCTATTACCAACGAAGAACACATGTTATGAAATGCAAAGTGTGCTTAAAAGTTCAAGGCTTGAAGCCAACTTCTGCTTCAGGAATATTTTTATCAACAGAGTGTGTATTTTACAGAGTGTATAAGACATCTCTTATTGTTCAAAGGTGTTTCTTATTGTTTTAAATCTGCTTTCTATAACTGTAGTTATTCTTAATATGGGAAAACTTTTATGCCGAATAGGAAGTAAAAGTACTCTTGTAATACGTAACAGAATAATTTTCGTACCCGTTACCCTACTGTAAGGGTGGCGACGGACGGGCGCGACAAAAGCAACATTGATACAACTTGCGGTTAGCTTGCTGTATCACTGGGTCTTGTTCTCCAATAAATTCAAAAAGAATTACAGGACCCGAACGGGAACGACGAGATCACGGCAAAATGAAATCCTAGCGGAGCGGATTCTCCTACATAATACCGTGACTATTCAGCAGCGATGCTCGTCAGTGACTGATGATGAACTGCAGTCGAACACAACTGACTGAAAACTAACAAAATTACGCTCTACATATACAGGGTGAGGAATTTCCGATTGCATAACAATGTAAGCAAACTGTATTCTAAATTAGAGTAAATGCGACGTACGAAGTATCTCGATTACAATATTGTAACGCAATGTTTATGCCAGTACGTCACAGGCTATTGTTTGCTTCACAGTTGCTGGCACAAACAAAAACAAAACACGATGTTGCATAAAGAAATAACTACAAGCAGTGATTGCAGCAGACTATAATAGAGAGTCCGGGGGTATAGCGAGAGGCTCCGAGTAAACTTCCAACTTGCGTAAGGCGAAGTGTTACTCGACCAGCTCACACTACATTTATCTTATTCAAGAGAATCTCTTACTTAAGGAACTGTTATTTTTAGTGTTAGTGAGCATTACAAAAGATACGGTGTCTAAATTATGTTTCTTTGTTTTCTACGACTGAAGAGCAAACTCTCAGAAGTGTTTGCATCAGAAGGACTACGAATTCGCTTAGTTCTCACTGACTTGTTACTTACAGTTGGCATTTGTATCTCCTGGAAAACAGAACCGTCATTTCTTTTGTACCATTTCCAAGTTGGCAGTGGATATCCAGCACTGGAACAAGTGAGGTCTAAGTTTCCTTGCACTTCCACTCGATGCTCTGCTGCC